>BLBF01000007.1:68947314-69023901 GCA_015471245.1 Laticauda colubrina
TTTCTTTCTTTCTTTCTTTCTTTCTTTCTTTCTTTCTTTCTTTCTTTCTTTCTTTCTTTCTTTCTTTCTTTCTTTCTCTCCCTCTCTTAATTTCTCTCTCTCTTTATCTCTCTCTCTCCTTAAAAATATTCTTCATCATCCACATGAAGTATAGCAATTATTTTACTGATATTGTTCAATTCATTTTTGAACTAAATGAAATTTTGGAGGTTTTTAAAAAGCAATATAGACGTCTTAGGCTTCAGAAGTTTGATATGGTCTAATGTAGTTCTTATCTGAACTTTAAAAAGAACTAAAACTGCAGCAGAAGAAATCGGCAATTTGCCACTGAATTTTGGTAGTATTTCTGATCTTGAGGGAACCTTCCAGAGGCCAGGCAGACACTGCTACAGGGAAGGCATACTTGCAGGGTTCTAAAAGGACTTTATAGATAACAATTAGCACAGTGAATCACACTCAGAAGCAGTTGGGTAACCAGTGCTTTTCACAAAACAGAGGTGTTACAACCCGGGCATACCCTTCTATATCTACTGTAACATATCGATATCCATCACCAGAGTTTGGTTAACAACAAGATCTGATAGGTGCACTGAAGCAGAGGTTCAACCTAGGTCTTCAGCAAAGTAATATCTTCATCCTGAGCTTCTCCTTAAGACACTTGATGACTACCTGTAGCAATAATTCTGATGACTTGATGATTACCTGGAGCAATAGCGTAGCATTTTTACTGTTACTTTTATGCTGAGCCCACTTTAAATGGCAGCCCATTCGATTGTACTGTTCACTGTAAGCCTGTCAGATTTTTAATGTCTCTATTCCAGATGTAGGCGATGTGATCTGGTTTGGATAGCCTCTTATTCCATTCTATTCTCTTCCTTATTAAATGAAATCATGGGACAAAATTGCTCTAAATCTTAATTTACTAAGCTGTACCACACCACAACCTGTACAATTGTAAAGCATACCCTCCCTTTGAGACACTGGCAGCTCAGAGTCAGACTTGTATTTCATGCTCAGCTTCCTATGTGCTTAGGGACTTTATTGGCACAAATATACTGTAATATGTATGGCAGCAATTCTGAGTTTGAGATTTTTCCTGGGCTAATCTTTTTTTTCTTCAGTTCTTAATTAATTGAACATTATCTGTATCTTAATTATGTACATGTGCCTAGAAGGCCTTTGGGTATTGGGCACACTTCACATTACTGTTAATAATGATAATGCTGTTCATATTATCATTACTAACCTATTATAATAAAAGAATATACACACATAAAAGATTAAATCAATCTAAAGAAAGGAAATGGGGCATAGATGTGTCAGGTTAGAAATGCAAGAAAAAATTTGTTCAAGAAAATTCTTGCTTTGTCAATACTTCAATCCTTATTTTATTTATATGTACTTTTTTGGTTTTCTTGGTGGTAATATTTTCAGTATGGATAACTTCTTGTGATGCTTACATAACATGCCTAAGATGAGAAAAATGTTTTCATTATTCCTGTTGTATTTAGCCTTTACTCTACTTTGAGATTTTTTTAAAAAGGGCTGTACTTTACTGCTTTAAGCAAGTACTCTCCAAATATACAAAAAAACTGATGGTCATAACCCAGAAAATGATTGTCTAATCAACTTTGACAAAAAAACCAGTAAGCTATGCTAAATTTCTTTGTTATAAACATTTAGTCTTGTTCCAGAAAACATTCTGGCCCCTAAATGGACAGGACATGGATCAGGATATTCTATCATGGTTCCATGTGCAGTTCTGTAATGCTTAATAGAGAGGTAATCCAGTTTTCCTAAAGATTCTTTTTACATTACCTTTGATTTAAGAGTAGCCTTTGAGTCTGTTATTTGAGACTGAAGGAAATTAGCTGCAATATCCAGTCACTATCTCCTTCTCAGATTAATAATTTTGCTATATCAAGACATATCTATGTACATTTGAAGTAATTGTAACAGTGATCTTACAGAAGAGTTTAAATGTCCTCAAGGCCATAAATGCAGATAGGTTGTCAAATGCCCAAATTTTGATCACTTGACTGCTGGGATGCTGAAATGATTGTAACTGTAAGGACCAGGTGTAATTGCCGTTCATTCACTGCTGCTGTAACTTCAAATGGTCATGGAACAAATGCTCATTACTCAAGGAGTACTTGTATCTGTAACTCAAGTGAACCTTCATGCAAACTGGTTCCCTAGTCTGCCCCAGTCTACGAGGTAGGTTTACCTCATTCAGGAGGAGATCAATTGAGTCTGTTGGGTTATATACTGTGTTTCTCCAACAATACGGCCTCCACCAATAGGAAGGCCCAGCATGATTTCTCGGCATGAGGTGAAATTAAGCCCCGCCCCCTAAATTTAGGCCTATTAAAACCATGCATTTCCCCACCATTTCTCACATTGTTCGTTAGAACTACACAAGGTGAAGAGAAATGAGGGGGAAGGGCGGAGATGGGGGGGGAGAAAACTTGCCTTTAGGAGTGCCCTGCAGGTAGCCTAGGCAAGAATACCCTGATAGCCAATAGAAGCTCTCTTGAAGGCAGAGTCACCAGCCACTTCGAGCGGCCGGTAGAAGCGGCCTCGGAGCGAACGCACACACACACTCCCCTCGCCACGAGGCCGCTTCTATCGGCCAATCGAAATCTAGCTCCCTTGAGGACACAGTCCCCAGCTGCTTTGGGGCGATACGTGGCTGCCCCTGTCCCCTTGCCTTTAGGGCAGTCTCTTTCCTGCGATGGAAGCTCCCCAAGTGCGGTCAGCAGCCACTTCAATCGGCCGGTAGAAGTGACCTGAGGCGAGCGCACACACACACTCCCCTCACCGCAAGGCCACTTCTATCTGCCGATCGAAGTGACTGTTGACCGCACTTGGGGAGCTCCAATCGCTGGAAAGAGACTGCCCTAAAGGCGAGGGGACTGGGGCAGCCACGCCTCTCCAGAAGCAGCTGGGGAGTGTGTCCTCAAGGGAGCTAGCTTTCGATTGGCAGATAGAAGCGGCCTCGTAGTGAGGGGTGTGTGTGTGTGCGCACGCGCTCACCCCAGGCCGCTTCTACCAGCCGATCGAAGTGACTGTTGACCGCACTTGGGGAGCTCCAATCACCAGAAAGAGACTGTCCTAAAGTCTCTTAGTGGGCTGCTCTTGGTGGGGGAGGAAATTAAGTCACCCCCGAAAAGACGGCCTAGCCATTTTTTCGGGGATCAAAAAAAAATAAGGCCCGGTCTTATTATGTGAGAAACACGGTAGTCTCCTGGCTATATCATCTCTTAGCCCAGACAATGTTTTGGTTGATCTTGAACAGAGAATTTGGTAACTAGGCATATCAAATGACAGGAATAAAGTTCTTTTTTGGGAGGGCAAATTGGCACACTACCCATTATGACAATATCAGTCCAATAGTTGACCTGAATATGAAACCAATGGCATACAGGTCAATACTACTTTTATTGTAATGGTTTTGGTAACAGAATCTTGCAAATCTGAATATATTTTCCCCCTCCATCAACTTAACTTTACTCAAGAGGGGGGACATATCCAAGACATTCTTCTCATGTTATTTTCTTGGCTGAGATTCAAATCCCTCTCCTCTGACCTTTTCCTTCATAGCAGATCTTCCTCCTGTCCTTCAATGCCATTCCCTATATCCTCTGCAGATAACACCTAACAGTTATATTAGCTTCCTACATGATAACCACAAACAGGTTGAATCCATAATATGTACCACTAAAATATCCATTATCCTATGAAACCTGAAACTGATAAACTTATTAACCATGTCTTTGACCAAGAGATTACAGACTGCCTCTATAAAACCAAATATGTATAAGAATCAGAAAAATTTCCAGGTTTTTAGCAAAAGCTATGACTTGCAGAAGTCAATTTGACATTCTCTTTTTATGAGTGTTTCAAGTTTGACTTACCGTGTCCTTTCGAACTTTTTTGTTATTGGTTTGCAGTTGTAAGTAAATAAAAATAAAATATATGCAAAAAATACAGGGGCTTTTTGTCTCATTTTCTCAAATCCTAATCCTAACCCAAGGATTTAGGAATTTGTAAGGATAGTCACATAAAGGCATGACATAAAAGGAAGTGCAAAAGAGCAACATTCAAATTATTCTGAATCCCAATTCTATATACTCCTCTTGGCTTCAAATCACTGACTTGCTAGTTGCATATTAAACATGTAAAAGTAAAAAGTTGAAATTGCAATGTTACTCTTGGAAGTCAATGCTTTTCTTTCTTTTTTTCCCTTTACCATACACTTCTTTCTCTTCTCTTTTTCCTTCCCCATTTCCCCACTGTTTTCATTTTCTTCATTAGTCAATATCTTGATAAGGTTAATACAAATAAGAAAAAAAAGTCACTAATTTGCCAACACATTGTTTCTATATTTCATGTAAGTCAACTGTCCACCATTGCTTACCACAGCATAATTTGGAAATTGCCTTCTAACTGTACAGACTGTTTATCCATCTCATCTGGTCATGTGTATTTATTGCCCAAAATATAGGCAAAAAAAGGGAAGCTTCAGTAGGAACTTCAATCAGCTGAGGTTCTAATTTAAGAAGACTCCTCCCTGCAAAATTGCACTATAACTCTGAATATTTCATCTCTTTCTGGTCATAAGTGTGTACATGATAAAATGCCATGCTTTCTAATGAGCATTTGTTTGATTCACATTTGCAAATGGGTAGTTCTTGCAAATGAAGCATCTATTTTAGAAGTAGACATAGAAATACAGGATAAGAAATGGAATTTTATATTGAAAATCTCTGGTGTTTTTTTCCCCATTTTTACAACTCTTTTACCTTGGTAAAAGAAGCAGAAAGAGGAATGATAGGGATGATATGACTAGGATATTGATCACATTTTGACCTTAATGAGGTAAAAATGAAATATTCATATTTACATCAGAAACATTTATTATTCTATCTACCCAAAATAGCTTCTTCCTGACAGTTTTGCACACCTTGAGACTGTCTGTGAGGAGAGTGGAAATAATTTCTATCTGGAATTGCTAACATTTAGAATTGGAATCTTGTTCTTTATGGCAGTTCTGAAGAAACTATAATTAAACATTAAATGTGCAAAGAGAGAGAGCGATCATCTCAAAAGTATTCACTGACTTACTTTCTTTTCTTGTCAGTTTATTCAGTGCCATTTCCCCTTTATTTCCCTTTGGAAATAATGAGCGCTAGCAGAAAACTTATTCACCAAAATAGGAGAGCTTGCCTGTAGTTGTATGAGTGTATTGTTATCTTAGAGAATTTTAGTCTGATCTATGACTGCAGATGGCTTCTAATGCTTCTTTGCATACCAAAAAACCCTATTTATGTAAGCACTTAATTTTTTTGCTAAATAGGGAGGGTGAGGAAAATAAATAACCATAGATTGAAATTATAACATATGATTAAATTGTTATCATTTCCAAGCAGCAAAATTAAATTTTCAGGTGGAATAATTGAACATTCATCTTATTCATATTGAAATACGCTGCTAGAATATACCTGCACACATTGTTTTATCTCTGTAGTTTGACTCGTGGATTGACATTTTTAATTATAATATATTATTTGTGTGTGTGTATGTGCACTAACTTAAATCCATTTTTTATTTACACTTTCTTGGAAACCTATTTTTATATGTAAAGACTATACATATTTTATAAGTGAGTGGATTCATCAAGCAATTACTTATATCTATGCATAAACAGAAAATTGGGTTATAGATGAAATCTAATAATATTTTAGAATGGAATTCACATGGGGTTTCTTATAATATGTTGGAGTCTTCTTTTACCTTCTTTTAGAAGATTGATATTTAAGATTAAGGGAGACATCCTAGTTGACAAGAATTCCCTTCTCTGTGGTGTCTGTGTATGTGTATTGTGTACTTTCAAGTTAGTATAGACATCCCTGCAGATTTTCTGGCAAGGTTTTTCAGAAGTAATTGGTCATTGCTTCCTTCCTAGGGCTAAAAGAGGGTGACTAGTCAAAAATCATGCAGATGGCATTATGTCTAAAATGATACTAGAACTTCCTGTCTCCTGATTTCTACTTTGGCCCCTTAACTGCTACACCAAACTGGCTTTTGCCAAATTCATTATGGGCAAATATTTGGATATGTGCAGGATATATGGAAAAGTATTGTGCCTTGCCCTTCATTGTAGACTTTTTTTAAAACCTGAAAGTGGGATTTCCAATTTTAGTAAGCACTTTAGACCAGACTGATATTTAGAAATATTTTCACTGACTATCAATCATCAACCTAATTCTCAGTTAACTGGAATTCTTCTGGGTTCTCCAAGCATGCAAATATTTGTTAATGAAACAAAATGTGTGTTAATGATGAATGCCAGTTCTTTTCCAAAAACAACAAAAATGAAAGAAAGATTAAACGTAAACCACAACAATAACATAAATGAAGCTCATTTCAATTTTTAATTCAATTTAAGTTTCTGGCATTATATAGATTTGCACATTAAAATAGCACACATTTAATGTGTTGCTGTTATAGGGCAGAAGTAATGTCAGATTTTAACAGGGTATAGTAATGTATGTTTCCATACCATATACAAATAAATGGTGTCTCAAGTAGGCTAATGTTTGTTTATTCAGCATTCCATTACTTTTTTCCTAGAGCTATGTGACATTGTGAGTGCAGAACTGATGTGGATAAAATGTGTTTGCTGTTTTCTCCAAGTGAAATTAGTTTTCATGAAAAAAAAAGTCAGCTTGGAGGCATTAGAAAAAGAGTCAAGCTTTTATTTTTGAGGATTAGAACAGCATGAGCACCTACCTCTCTTGGTAAGATATGTATCAAAACCTTGGCAATTGAGTGGATACACCAATTCAATCTTCCTTCCTAGAGTTCATTGATGCAAATTCTCCATGACCAAATATTTCAATCTTTGCCCTTTCTGCCATATCCAATCTAATCTCAGTAGTTTCTGCCAGAGAGCTCATTAGATCTGTAAAGTGCCTAACAAAATTCTAAGTCAGCAAAATGTGAAAGTGACAAAGAATATAGCAACAGTTTCCTCTATTGCAGCCTCATCCATTATATTGGATTTATTTTATATGTCTTCTTTTCCTCTTTTCCACTCTTCCTTTTGGGTTATGCTTTATTTCCAGTGCAATTAACTAAAGAGTTTTTCCCCCTGTATAATGACTTATTATATTGTGATGCTTATAATAGTGGATAAATCAATCAAAGTGTGTTTTAATGTACCCAGTTATTTCTTTTGATTTCATAAAATATTTAATGTAGATCATAGTTGATTTCATACATGTATATATCCTATATCTTAATTGGGAACCAGATAATTCAGTATGCTGTACTTAGGTTTTAAAAATACTTTAGCTGTTATAATGGATTATTGAATCAAACCACTCAAGGCTTCTTATATAAAATGACAATATGAAAAGAATCTTAATGTAATCTCTCCATATACATTTACATTAAGCCTCCTTTTTGCTTGTATGTTTTATCAGTATGTGAACCTAGATAATTTATTATCACAGAAAAGAATAGTCTCTTATATCCAAATTGGTTTTGAAACTAATAGCCAGTTTATTAGGCAATCAAACAATATTTTGGATATAAAGATAGCTGGAACTGAAGAAAAATTGTTATTATCAGTTATGCATTATACATTGGTTATCTTGATAATTATTGAGATATTTCATCTAAAATTGTGGATGTATGTTTGATTATCAGTTGTTCAATCAAATAGAATGTCTACTAGACATCCAGTTGAATCACAAACATTTTAAATGTTTTTAATATCACGGAATAATTAGTTTTAAATATACTGAAATAATTATTCTCTAAAGTTATACTGGAATAATTATCCCCAATAAGATAATAGTTTGTTGATTCAAATATTTCAAAATTGTTTCAATTGAACTTCCTATTACTGTATACAGGTGGTTCAAAATTCTCAAAACATTATGGGGAATAATAAATGATTAATATGTTTCTCACAGCCTTAAAATGAGATTAATTCCTTGTAAGATACTGTCATGTTTATTGGACAATCCAGCCAACATTTAAAAAGAGTTTAGTATCAGTTTTTAATGCTAAATATGTAGTATATTTGAGAGGCTTCTGACATATGATTTGGGCTTGCCAAACTGTCAACCTGTTAGATGTTCTATTTTTATTCAATATTTGCATGATTTTGGGAACATAAATAAGTCTTCAAGATGTTAATATGAATGATACACCAAAAATGATTTTGTTGAACTTTGGGCTTAATGTGTTTGTTTGTTGAACTTCTACCTTAAGAAAATAATTTTGAGCTGGAAATAAATTACCTTTCCTGTGGATTTAATCAGTTAAGTCTCAACAATTTGAATTGGTTCTTTGCTAATATAATAGAAGGGATGATCAACGTGGAATTCAAAATCTAGAATTAATATCAACAGTCAGCCCAAAAATCAGCAGTCAGCCTAAAATTTATGTTTGCAAGTGAGACAGTTGATAAGTGAATTCTACCCCAATTTTACTACCTTTCTTGACACAGTTGTTAAGTTATTAACATGGTTGTTAAGTGAATCTGGCTTCCCATTGACTTTGCTTGTTCGAGGGCCACAAAAAGTAATCATATGAGCCAATGACACTGCAACTGTGAGTCATTTGCCAGGTGTCTAAATTTTGATCTGCTGCAACAGTTTTATGTATGAAAAGTGCTCATCAGTCACTTCTTTCAGTGCCCTTGTAATTTCAAAAAGTCAATAAATGAACTATTGTAAGTCAAGGACTACCTATTTAATTAAATTTTGTGCTGTTTGTTTCATTTCTGAATTCTTAACAAATCTGCAAAATCTCTTTAATATTTTGGTAGTAATATATTATGCTCGGAAGTATGATGTAAAGCCCATGTCACACTGAACCAACGGATGCAAAGAGGATGTAAAACGGACAAAAAAGCTTGCCATCCGTTCGAAAACGCGATGTACTCACTGCCTCCATTTTGCTTCCTCTTTATTCATCCAGCATCCGTTTATTGATGTTTCATCCGCTCCAAAAGTTTTGGGTTGCCCAAAACTTTTGCGCGGAAAATGTATCCAGTTCGTCCGTTCTGCATCCGCTATACATCCGTTACGCATCCGTTATATCCGCTAGGCATCCGCTGCGCATCTGCGCAACTCGCATCCGCTCGGATGCAGGGAAGAAGCGGAACGGACGCGGAACGGATGCAGAACGGATGCAGCACGGAAACAAAGCGTTTAAAATGGAAAAAACGTTCGCAGAGGGGACCTATCTCGGATATTAAGGATGTCTAGAGGATGCCTAGAGGATGCCTAGAGGATGCAAAGGGACACCTATACTGCCGATAAAAAGGGGGAGCAACTCATCTGCATCTCACTTTCAGACCAGCAGCCTACCTGTGCAGACCTCTGCAGCCTTCATCTGACTCTTCCTCTTCCACAGCATCCAGTCATGTCCACCGTGGATTGTAACACAGTCCTTTTGGCAGCTGCCATCCTTCTGCAACAGTGCGAAGCCATCTACAGGCTCTGTGAACTCTACTACGGGAAGAAAAAGAGGCGGCCAACAAGCGTCTGGGTCCGAAGATGGTTCACCAGAAGAGCAGAGGACGGACTGTACAACAAGCTGATGGTGAAGCTCAGGAACGAAGACACTCGTGCATTCCAGAACTTCATGAGGATGCCTCCAGCCATGTTTGACAAAGTTGTGCAGCGGCTCACACCCAGGTTGACCAAGGCAAACACCAACTTCCGGCCCAGCCTGGAACCTGGGCTCAAGGTGGCACTCACTCAGCGCCACCTGTCCTCAGGGACCACCTACAGGAGCATGCAGTACGGCTGGAGGGTGCCACACAACACCATCAGCATTGTGGTCAGAGAAGTGGTGCAGGCCATCATCGAAGAATACAAGGAGGAGCTTCTCCAGTGCCCCTCCACTGAAGAAGGATTGAAGAAAGTTGCAGAGCAGTGGTATCAGAGGTGGAACTTCCCACACACCGTTGGAGCCATAGATGGGAAGCACGTGGCCTGCAAAGCTCCAGCCAAGTCGGGGTCCACTTATTTCCACTACAAGGGCTTCTTCAGCATCGTCCTCTTCGCCATGGTCGATACTGACTACAAGTTCATGTCCATCGATGCTTCAGGCTACGGCTCATCTTCAGATGCCCAGGTATACAATGCCAGTCACCTCAAGGAGGGGCTGGAAGGCAACCTCATCGTGGGCTTCCCAGATCCAGACCCCCTGCCCAACGACACGCAAGTTGTGCCCTACTTCATCGTGGGGGATGACACCTTCTCCCTCAGAACCTACCTCATGAAGCCCTACACCTCCAGACTCCTCACTCGTGAAGAGAGGATCTTCAACTACAGGCTCGCCAGGGCAAGGCGGGTGGTGGAGAACACCTTTGGCATCCTGGCCAACAGGTTCCAGGTACTTCTCACCACCATGCAGCATCGCCCAGAGACCATGAGGAGGATCGTGGAAGCTTGCTGCATCCTGCACAATCTCATGTGCACCCGCTACCCAGTCTTGCAGAACAGGCTTGTGGACCGTCAACAAGGCAACGGGGACATGGAGCCTGGGGAATGGAGGCAAGGGCGAAACCTGATAGACACTGTGGATGTGCAAGGTCCCAACAGAGCCTCACGGGAAGGGAAGAAGCAGCGCAATCTCCTGAAACACTGGTGCAACTCCCCAGCTGGAGCAGTGGAGTGGCAAGACAGGATGGTAGATGCTTAATGGATGCTTCCTTCAGCCTGTCTCATCACACTGAGACACGTTGGGTGGGCCTACAATGAACAGGGCGTTTAATAAAGAGTTGTGTTTGTGTTGACATGTGTGGATCAATGCTTACATTGTTATTGATAAAAAAGGGTCATAGGTGTGGCACCTGGGAGGGTAGACCATACAGTTCCACTGTGCTTGCACTGGAGGTTTATCTATCCCACAGCTATTAGCCATCCCAAAGGTATCCCTGCTCATTCCACAGGTATCCCTGCCCACCCCACTCTATTTTAACCCGTCCCACAAGCATGCAAAGGCTTAAACCATTTCTAAAAGTTTCCACCAAGACTTTATTGAAAAAAAGAAATGAAGCAAGTGTGTGAATCAAAGATAAACTTTATTGAACAATAAGCTGTAACAGAAAAATGACCCAAGTCAAGTGTCCAAATAAAGTCCACAGGTATCCAGCTACCCGGTCTCTGGCACTCTTATCGGTCACTCGGAGGTGTGCCCAGTCTCAGGGGTGAAGGGTCCAGGTGCTGTGGTGGTGGGTGGTGCTGGAGTGCCTGGCCCCGAGAAGACAACAGGGGACGGTGTGTTGAGGAAGGTGTCGGACAGCTGGCTCAGCCCCGTGATGCTGAGAGGTCCTTCCTCCATGCCATGGGGTGTCAGCCCCAGTACTGATGACAGATGTACTGAGGCCGGGCTTGGCTGTAGGGTGGAGGAAGGAGCAGTGTAGTGGGGCTGTCTGGTCTGCAGCTGGGTGAGGACTGGCATTGGTGGCATCGGTGGCGTGGGTGGCATCGTTGGTGTCGGTGGCATCAGTGTCAAGGGTGGCATCGTTGGTGTCGGTGGCATCAGTGTCATGGGTGGCATCGGTGGCATCAGTGGAACCGGTGGCAACGGTGTCGTCCGATGACTCTGTGCCTGGACTGGGAAGGGCTGCTGCCTGTGCTGCTGAACCTCCTGGTAGCCGTAGCCCTGGTAGGTGAGGGCCTGTGGGAAGCCTTGGAATGGGAGGGACATCACCTGGGGTGGAGGAGCAGACCTGGACTGGGTGGGAGCAGGTTCCTCTGGGTCTGGAGGGTTGTGAAGCAGCTCGGTGATCCGGTCCTTCACCAGCTGGTACTGTGGATCCGCCATTTCCTTGATGGTCTGGTTGACATAGGTGAGGAAGGGCTTGTGGTTGGAAGAGGAGGAGTCGGTGTGGACCAGCTGAGAGAGGAGATCGATGCTGGTGCGGATGGTGTCCCTGATCTCCAGCAGGACAGTGTGGCTCTGCCCCTCCTGCTGTCCGGCTCTCTGCCTTTCTGCGGAGGCGGAGCTGGGGGTGGTGGATGCGGCTAGGACTGTGGTGGACTCGATGTCTCCTTTCTCCCACCACACCAGGGAGTCCTCCATGCACTCCACCATGCTTACCACACCTGTCCGCGGGTTCTCCGCCGTGGCACGCTCCACAGAAACCTGCCTGGAGACAGGGACTGACTCTCGGCTGGAAGAGGACTCGCTCTCAGCAGGCTGCCGGAGAGAGAGGTTCATGAGAGGGGCTGCTGGTGTACCTCGGTGGCGGACCTCACCCTCCAGGAAGCTGCACCTGGCCATGACGTAGATCTCTCTGTCAGCTTATCCATGGCCTGGCCAGATTTCTTCAGGTGCAGCTTCCCGTACCAGGTGTGCATGTGCTTCCACCAGCCGAGGAGCACATCCGAAGTGTAACCCATACTCTCCACCCTCTCTCTCCAAGCAGCCTGCTTCCGCTTGGTGTCCCTGTATAGCTGGTGTCCCTTCCACCACAGATAGTCGTTCTCTCTCAGCCACTCCACAACCTCATCCTCGTGCGCCTCCTCAACATAGTATTGCCTCCTCTCCCGTTGCCGCATACGCCTGTTCCTCCCTTTGACAGGACCAGATGGGCCCTCATCAGAGGGGTTCCCAGGTAGTAGGGGCTGCTCCTCCACACCAGCAGCAGCAGCAGCAGCACCAGCAGGATCATCCTCATCATCATCATCCTCACCAGCAGGATCATAATCATCATCAGCAGCAGCAGCGGCAGCACCAGCAGCAGCAGCAGCAGCAGGACCAGCAGGACCAGGATCAGCAGCAGTAGAGTAAGCACCAGCAGGGCCAGCAAGTCCAGGAGCACGAGCAGGACCAGGAACACGAGCAGGACGAACAGGATGAGCAAGACCAGGAGCACGAGCAGGACGAGCAAGTCCAGGAGCACGAGCAGGATGAGCAGGACCAGGAGCAGCTTCAACAGAGTAAGCACCAGCAGAAGCACCACCGCCAGGAGCAGCTTCAGCAGAAGCCCAGCAGAAGCAGAGTCAGGGGCAGGAGGCGGGAGGTTGGCCCTGTCCCTCTTGCCAGGGATGGCGGCAGGCTGCTGAGGCTTTTGCTTCCTCCCCATGGTTGTGGGGTTGCTGGCTGGCAGGGAGGCTGGCAGGCACCAAAGCTGGCAGGAAGGCTGGCAGGAAGCCAGGCACGAAGGCTGGCAGGCAGGCAGGAAGCCTGGCAGGTAGGCTGGCAGGAAGCCTGGCAGGTAGGCTGGCAGGAAGACAGGCAGGAAGGCAGGCAGGCACCAAGGCTGGCTGGAAGGCAGGCTGGCAGCAAGGCTGGCAGGCAGGCATGCAGGCAGGGCAGGCAAGGAACTCGAAGTGTCCAGCAGCAGGTCTTTCCTCGGAATGCTGGCCACGTGCAAGCTGCTTCCCTTTATATCCGGGGGGCTTACGCAATGCATCCCCCCCCCGCATGCGCAATTAACGCTCGGCATCCGTTCCGCTTCCGCTGTGCATCAGTTAGGCTTCCGCTGTGCATCCGCTTCATCCGCTGTGCATCCGCTGTGTATCCGCTTCATCCGCTCTGCATCCGCTCTGCATCCGCTCTGCATCCGTTCCGCATCCGCTTTGCTGAGGCCCCCCGGAAGCCTAGCGGATGCGCCATCCGCTCTCATCCGCTTCCATCCGCTGGGCTTCCGTTCCGCATCCGTTTTGCATCCGCCCTGCGTCCTCCCCGCGTCCGTGTTATCCGCTCTGGTTATGCAAATTTTTGCCCCTTTTGAGAGTGGATAACAACGGATGGAACATTTTGCTTGTCCGCTGTGTCCTTTTTGCATCCGTTGGCCAGTGTGACATGGGCTTAAGAGCAGAAGTAGCAGCGCTTGGGTGCAGAGTCAAAAGAGGGATCAGTTTAGAATCTGTGTGTTGCCATAAGCACATTAAGTCCAACCGCTCTTCAATTCTGTTAATCCTTATCTACCAACAAATTGTGCGGACCATTAGTTGATTAGATTTCTGTGCATAGGTATGAGCAATAAATCAGTTTAATTGGAACTTAATATGTGACCTTGGTCTTTTGCACCTGACATAGTAGTTGTGATTGTTGACATGAACAGGATTTCTGTTTAACACTGACAACATGGTCTTATAATTATTTAAAGCTGGAGTTTTCAAACCAAGGATTCTGACCCTATAGGAAGTTGTGGGCAAATATGAACATGACACTGTCAACCAGCTTAATCAAGCAGAGTGGAGATTGAAATTAGGAGTGAGTTATGACAGAACTGCAGTGCTTTGAGAGTTGATATGTTGCTGGCTGATGACTTCCAATGCGGCATCTACCATATTGGTAATCTTTGGAAGATCTATGGAATTAAAACTCACTTATTGAAGTTTGGGGTTTTATCCACTATTTAATCCTTTCTATTTAAAATGTAGTTTTAAAATTGATTGTTTTATAAAGTATTTATTAAGTATTTGATAAAACAACAATTGCAGAAAAGGTAATGTTACTCTATAGTACCTACTGTTAAATAATTCTGTTTCTGATTCTTGCCTTAGATAAGGCATAGGGCTTTATCCTTTACCCATACTCTTATTTTTTTGAAGGGCATATGGGAAAGAATGATTAGTTTCCATTAATTTATAGCCATTTTTTAAGAAATTGTCCCATTCAGTCACGGATGACATGAAATCTAGAAATCTATCTGAGTTGAGGCAAAGGATACATAACATATACCTCAGTTAGTTAGTTAAATACTAAGTAATTCCAATTGAAATAAGCCTATCCAGAAATAAGCAGCAAATAGATTCTGCAGCTGTTTTATGCTGTTAATAGCTTCCTGGATCAGCAAATCTTAATCATCTGTTGATATACTCTATATATTTTTTCTTTGTCCTATTTCCAATTTCCTGTGTCTTTTATAAGTTGATAGTTGAAATCATCAGGTTTACATTCTTACCTTCATTCAGACTTTTCTTTTATTGTGTAAAATAATTTTGCTCATGCAGTTGTTAACAATATGAAGAGACTGATGGTATACCAATGTTTCAGACAAAAGCTACTTCTTGCAAAGAAAGCACAAGGTTTGGGAACCTGCCTATCAAAGGTTCTTTGATACTAAAGCCCAATCTCATACTCTAGCTAACTGAGAAGTGGCATGAGGCCATTGCAACAGATGGACCTGTGTGTGTGCAGAGCCAAAAGACAATGTATGGGCATCAAGTATAAATGCTGATGGCAACATTCCCAGCCAGTGCCTAAGCTGTAGCTGCAAGAATGCCAGCTTTGCTGTGGATTAAATTTTCAAAGAACTGAAAAAAAATCCACACCAATGGAGATGTTTTACAGTAGACTCTAGGTACAAACTAAAATAGAAAATGAAGGATTAATGTGAATCTCATCTGCTGAAATCTCAGACAGACACTTACTCAGGTTGAGCTGCTACCAAAATTACTATTGACTGAATATTATTCAATCAATATTAAATTGACTAAATAATTGACTGAGCGTAGTCTTAAAATCTTCTAAAGCTTCCTGCTGAGCAGTGTTGATATATCAAATCCCTTGTAAATGGAAGTTCATTGGAACTCTCGTGCTTTATCTTCTTAGCACTGGGTATTTTACAAACTGTTGGTTTTACATTTGAAATAAAATTTTAAGGGTGACTTTTCATGGTAGAACATTCATATTTTGCAAAATCGCAAGTAATACCTCCATGAATAAGATATTGAATTTCATTTTATTATAGTTCATGTTGATACTTGTAAGGAGATCATCTTTGTCCTTTTATTATGAATTTCTGTCTCTCTGTCTCTCTGTCTCTCACTCTCTCTCATCTATCTCAGGGGTGGGATTCTACCAGTTTGCAGCTATTCGCTAGAATCGGTTGTTAACATTCTAAGCAGTTTGGAGAACCAGTTAGAAGAAATTACTGTCCTGATCCTGTAAGAAAGGCAGGAAGGAAACATTCTGGTGTTGCTTACAGAAACTGCTTCTCTGTTAACCCTTATTATGTTCTTGGCAGGACTAGACTTCCTGTCTCAGGAACTTCTCTGGAGTTTTTTTCTCCTTCTGTGCTGGTATTTTGCTTGGGTGGAGTGACCATTCAAAGTTACAATGGCACTGAAAAAAGTGACTTATGACCATTTTTCACACTTACAACTGTTGCAGCATCTCCACATTCATGAGAGGCCAGGCGAGGAGATTTGTGCCTCGATATGAGTGATATTGAGTTGGCCATGCCCAGCCAATAACATGACCACTAAGCCATGCCCACCAATTTAGCCACGCCCAGAGAACTGGTTGTTAAAAAATTTGAATCCCACCTCTGATCTATCTACTTCAGAGACAGTTTATCTTACTCACAAACTTTTTGTACTTCTTTTTTTCCTCTTTCTTTTTCCCACTCCTTGAGCACAGACCTCAGTTTTTTACATGTAGGATAATTAAATATTCCTCTTTGGGAGACTCTTTATTTTTTAAAAATATTCCATCTCTGGTATCTTCAATCATGAAAATTAAAAATTATCTAATAACTAAATTTTTCTTGTTAATGTTCTTTGGAATTATACATGCACAATTGAGCTTCTACCAGCTGAGCCATTCTATAATGGTATTATATCGGGAAAGGCTTTTTTTTAACAATTTAGCATGGGGTCAATTTATCAGATGCTTCGACAGTTGTGTCGAATCAGTGGTTGTCACACAAGATTACGCTGAAGTAGAAGCTCCTGGTATGATTGTTTTTAATTAATTAAAAATAGTTTAATTTTGACAACAGGCCAGAATCACTGTTCTATGGTACATAGCCTTACCCATAAAATAAGTAACCCCAATCAAGTCATCTAAACAAATAAGTAACCTCTTGTATGAATATAATTACCATTTTTTGATAGTTTGAATATCATATTGTGAGATGCCAGATTGGAAGACACTTCTCTGGTTACTGATGTCATGTACAGACAAAGGCTGTCAGGAAGTTTGGTCACTAATGTTATCAATACTGAAAAAGAAGCTCCTTGCTTTTCGAAGAGGAGATATGAGAAGCATGAAACAAGAAAAGTTGGAATTGTTAAAGCATAAGTGAAGAGTACTATCTCAGATGTGTTAGGAGTAAGTAAACCCACGTGTATTGGAGTGGACTATTTTGATTCAGATTATTACACAGGATACTTATTCAAGGCATTAGACTAAAGAAGAACCCTGCTAAAAGCTTAGCTTCAACCTAATAAAGAACAGGATTCCATCTATTATTATTAGCAGATATTTAGTAAACACAGTGTTGTACAGCTGTTTGCTCTTACTGCTTTAAATAGTCTTACTGCCTTTAGAGAGGAGCACAAAGGTTAGGAATAAAGTTGAATAAATCTCTAGATATCGAATTAGTTTAACAGTATTACTAAGACTTGTTATTTGCTGCAGATGTAGCTTTTCTTCAGATTGATTCCATTTGATCTTTGGGGCTATTTTAATCTGATATCCTGATACCAAATCATACTGTTGTAAGTATTCCAACTAACTTTCTGTTTATGCTATTGGAAAAGCTAAAAGACATTTCAAAGCCCATTACCTGGTATCACACCTGGGGACACTTTTGCCTTTGGAGACACATTTACAATCCCTGAAAACAGAACCTGGCAATAAAACCATCTGTTTAAAATAGTATCAGTTTTATTAAGACACCACACGACAAAGAGAAACACACAGGAACAGTAGGTGTAAAGAAAAGGAAGAAGCTTTTAAAAAAAGATGTAGACAAAGGAACAATAGGTAGAGCAGAAGAAAGAAATCCTCTCTTTATATTTAATGTCAAGGGAAATATTCATTCTACCAGAGGTTGAAGGGATTGTTCTCCAGGTATGAATGTCTATGGGATGCAGAAGGCAAATAATTTTGCAGCATTGTGAGACAAATTCTACTCCTGAACTACTGGCATGTGACATGATGCACATAGAAAAAAAACAGAGTTGGTGTGTTTGGTACAGATAGTCTTTAATAACAGATCCCTTAGAGACTGTTCAAAATTACAACAGACCTCCTCAAAGCTACAGATTCTTTCAAATTACAACCACAGCTGGGACCAACATTTCTAAGGTGGTTGTTAAGTAAACAGTGGCTGATTTTACAATCTTTTGTTTTTTGCAACAGTTATTAAGCAAATCATTGCAGTTGCTAAGTGAATCATGCAGTCATTAAGCAAATCCATTTTCCCCCCAATTGACTTTGGTTGTTCGAAGCCAGCTGGAAAGATCGCCAACAGCAATCATGTGACCCCAGGATGCTGCAATAATCATATATACATGCCAGTTGCCAAGAGCCTGAATTTTGATCATGTGACAATGAGGATGCTGGGACAGTTGTAAGGTGAGGACTAGTTGTAAGTCCCTTTTATGGTGCCATTTTAAATGGTTGCTAAATGAATGTTTGCAAGTCAAGGACTAACCGTACTTACAATCCGGTTTTAAAATTCTGGTGGCTGTCACCCCTCCATGGTCGCTTGACTGCATTTTGGGCAATTGTCAACCAGCTTGCATTTGTAGACATTGGCAGAATGCTGAAGTCACATGACCATATTATCACTAGTATTACTATTATTATCATTATTTGTGGGGAACTGGCATTTACTTTTGATTTCTAGCAAAAAAACAGTCATTGGGTATTATGGAATTGCTTAATAACCACTACAAAAAAGGTTATGAAATTGGGTACAATCACATGGTGACTCACTTAGCAATTGGCATGATCAGACCTATAATTCTGGGCTCAATTATAAGTAATAGTATAGTATTGATATAGTAATATCAAGTTTTTGATTCAAACAATTACCTGGCCTTAGGTGAGTTAATTATTTTCCAATCCAATCCTGTCACCAACATATCATCAATAGGTTGATAATAATATTGACCTATCTTCCAAAGAAGATAAGATGAACTGGGAAGAAATGCTGTATGCTTAGGAACAGCTTTAATTACTGTTCTTACAGCAAAGCACCTTTGCACACCTGCCTGAAACAGAGTCCATGCATTAATTAATTATCTAACTTAATTAGTACTTACATCTATCAGCACATAGGGTTTCTTATTTATAGATGATTAAAGTTGTAATGTTTAAAGGAAAATTCAGCTGTGTATAGATTTTTCCTCTTGAGAAAAAAAAGGAAAATTTGCCAGGAATTTAAAATTGGCTTTGGAAAAATACTTACAAACATTATGGCTCAAAGCAGAATTTACAGAACTGCCACTTGTAGGGTAGCACATTTTTGTTGGGCTATGAATTTATTTGTTGAATTTATTATTTATTTAGTGATGTGAATTTATTGTGACAAGCAAGAAGCAGAGATACTAGCACATTTTACCAACATCACTCATTTTCCAGAGCAGCCACAAGGAAAAGAATAGACTTTTTTGGATTAATTACAATTTAGTGCTGCTTTGAAAGTGTCAACAAGGTAATCCCAACTGTAATTTGTTGAAATCATACTCAGAACCTATGATTTGGAGTTGGTTTTTGAAGTAGAATACTTTCTATCAAGGGCATATTTAAATGGGAAGCCAAGATATACTTAAATTGAAGTATGAATTTATTTATTAACCAACACAATACCAAAGACTGATAGCCAATACCTGGAGGAGGGAGAAGTTATACCATATATCCTCTCCAGGAAATGATGCATACAAATATTCAATTTGGTTGGTTAGATTATTACTGCAGATAATCAGCATTAATATAATAAATAATTACTGTTAACACAGGTGACCAAATTGCCTTTGTTCATTGGGTAAAGTTTATGCTTATTAAAATATTCTGGAAGGAGTAGACTAGATAAGATCGCTCTTCCTTGTACAACAGAGCCTTAATTTAAGCAAGTGGATTTTTAAATCTATTTTAATGGTTTTTCTAACTGTCACCTGCCATTAACCACTAACCATTCTCAGCTATCTTTGTTTTATTTTTATTTGATTTATTTGATTTGTCAATGGCTTACAAGATAATAGGTATAAGTATAAACATGAGTAAGGATATAGGAAATAGGTACAAATAAATGGGGACAATAGGACAGAGATGGTAGGCACAATGGTGCGCTTATGCACACCCCTTACAGACCTCTTAGGAATGGGGTGAGGACAATAGTGGATAGTTTGAAGTTAAAGGAATGGGGGTTAGAGGATGTAACAAAGTCAGGTAGTGCATTCCAGGCATTGACCACTCTCTTGCTGAAGTCATCCTTTCTACAGTCAAGTTTGGAGCAGTTTACGTTGAGTTTGTACCTGTTGTCATCTTATGTTGTATCTTATGCACACCTCTTGCATTCTTGAAGTTAACACTTTCTCTCATCCTGTCAGCGCCTTTTACTTTAGGGACCCAATCGGATTTTTGCCAAGTTTTACAGTGTGGCCTGTTAAATCCTTTTGTAAAATTGGGATTCAATCTAAGATCCTCCAAAATCCATCCTACATCTATACATATCTTGGTTGAGAATAACCATGAATTGAAACAAAACAGTGGTTTGGTCAATTAATTTAGGTTCTAGTCTTTAAATTTTAAATAGAAACTAAAACTTCCCATCTTCTTCCAGTCAAACTAAGACAAGAAATGAAAGGAAACCGTACTCAATGAGTAGTCCTTAATGGGTCTAAGTCTACATGGAGGAAAGTAAGCACTGGGGTGCCACAAGGTTCTGTCTTAGGCCCAGTACTCTTCAATGTCTTCATTAATGACTTAGATGAGGGAACAGAAGGGGAACTTACCAAATTTGCAGATGATACTAAGCTGGCAGGAATAGCTAACACCCAAGAAGATACGCTCAAGATCCAGATGGATCTTGACAGACTAGAACACTGGGCCATATCTAACAAAATGAAATTCAATGTAGAGAAAAGTAAAGCCCTATACTGAGGCAAGAAAAACCAAAAGAACACATATAGACTGGGTGAAACCAGGCTCAACAGCTGTAAGTGTGAGAGAGATCTTGGAGTCTTAGTGGACAACCAGCTAAATATGAACCAGCAGTATGCAGCAGCAGCCAAAAAAGCTAATGCAATCCTAAATTGTATTAACAGAGGGATACAATCAAGATCAAGGGAAGTACTAATATCATTCTATAAAGCCTTAGTAAGACCACATCTAGAATACTGCATCCAGTTTTGTTCACCGCATTATAAAAAAGACTCTAGAAAAAGTGCAGAGAAGAGCAACCAGGATGATTAGGGAACTGGAGGCTAAAATATACAGTGAACAGTTGCAGGAACTGGACTTGGCTAGTTTAGTAAAGAGAAGGACCAGGGGAGACATGATAGTGGTCTTCCAATATTTGAGGGGCTGCCACTGGGAGGAAGGGGTCAAGCTATTTTCTAAAGCACCTGTAGGCAAACAAGGAGAGATTTAACCTGGAAATAAGGAGGAACTTTCTGACAGTGAGAACAATCAACCAATGAAAAACCTTGCCCTCGTAAGTTGTGGGAGCGTCATCACTTGGGACTTTCAAGAAGAGATTGGACTGCCATTTGTCAGAAATGGTGTAGGGTCTCCCGCTTGGGTGGGGAGGGTTGGACTAGATGACTTACAAGGTCCCTTCCAACTCTGATTATTTGTTATCTGTTAAGATGTGTTGTTAAATGAATCTGAATCTCTCCATTGACGTTGGTTGATAAAAGCTGGCAGGAAAGGTTGCAAATGGAGATCAGATGACTGGGAGGATGCAATCATTGTAAAAACATATTTTTACAGTGCTGGTTGCCAAGCACTGTGGATAATTGAGATATAATTACCTTTAACAAATAGAACAGAATCACTGATTTACATGGTTGAAACAACTAAGTAGGTTTATGAAATGATAAAATGAGACCATATAACTGTAAAGTTGTGTTTTGATTTACTTGGAAACAATTTTGATATCAGTAATGTAATGGTCTTATACAATTAATTTAGTTATCGTGGAGTTGAGGCAGATTAGCATGACATTATTATTTATTCTTTGAGAATTACCAAAATTATCAGTACGTAGCTTATCTTTCTTAATGGTAGCTGTGACTAATAAAATTTTGGCTTGCAAAGTTGTCCCTCATTTGCAAATCTGAGGTTTCATGGAAGAATGTGAGCATCTTGGGATAAAACTGAACTTATGCATATCTGTGTATCATTTATGAATTTATGCATATTGGCAAAGACTGAGTATGAATATACATGTGACATAGAGACCCATTTCATTCATTAAAGGATTCATACAGAGATAGTGTTGCTTTAAGGCCCTGTCCCACTGCACTTATGGATGCAAAGAGGGTGTAAAACATTAAAAAAAGCTTGCCATCCATTGGAAAACGCTAAGCATCTGTTGTGTACTCATTGCATACGTGTTTCATACGCTCTATCCTTTAAGCATCTGTCCACTGCGATTTCATCCGCGCAAGAAGTTTTGAGCTGCACAAAACTTTGTGAATGGATGAACTTTCCACCGTGTACAATGTAAATCCGCGACATATGAGCAACATATCCATTTATCATCCGTTAAACATCCGCTGTATCCTCTCTGCATCCCCTGGGCATCCTCTCAATTCACATCCGCTGCAGCTGAAAACGGAAAGAGGGAGGAAACAAAAGGTACACGGAACGTCTACACAGCGTTAGTAGCACGGAAATAGAAAGGATGTGCAGTGAACGGTTTGCATCCAATATACATCCGCGCAGCATCCCCTTTCTTTCCTTTAGGCATACGTGATGCATCTGCTTCATCCGCTATGCGTCCGCTTCACAATTCTCCCCCAGAACCCTTTCGGAGGTGTCATCCCCTTCCATCCGCTTTCATCCGCTAGGCTTCCTATGAACATCCCTGCTACATACTACCCACGTCCGTTCTTTTCTGTTCTGTTTATGCAAATTTTTGCCACTTTTTGGAGCAGATGACAACAGATGGAGCCACCCCCGAAATTTTGCTCATGCGCTGTGTCCTTATGCATACATTTTGTGTCCATCAGCCAGTGGGACCGGGCCTTTAACTTGAGGGTGAACTGTGGAGATGGGATAGAAATGGTACCCATCTTGGTGCTTCTTGGTTTCTCAGCAGGTTTTGGTACTGTCAACTACAGAATCCTTCTGGATCACTTGCAAGAATTGGAAACTGAGAGCACCCTTTTGTGATGGTTCCTCTCCTTCCTGGCCAAATCTAGTCAGTGTTGGCTGGATAGAGGAGAAGTGTTCCCTTCTTTTGTCAGGTGCTATAGAGCTCAAGTCTCTCTCCCCATCTGTTTTACATCTATATGAAGCCCCTCCTTTATGAAGATGGTGAAGATTTGGTGAGGACAGCAGGACCTATGGATGACAGGGCAGCAGTGCTTTGCAATGTGGCATTGGAGTGTTTGGCCACAGTATGGGGCTTGAAGTGATCCTCTCCGTGGTGGAGGTGACATCAGCAGTGCTTGAGTTGAAGTAGGGGCTCATGGAAGGGGACAATTAACCCCATTACTACCACTGTCGTCCCATGCCCCAGAAGTGCCACTGTAAAGAGTGGCCAAAAGAGCAGAGATGGGGGAAGATATGCAAGAGGTGGGAGTTGAAATGCCTCTGAAGTTGTGTCAATGGGCTGCCAAATGCTCAAATTTTATCACATGAACATGGGAGCATTATTGTGGCCATAACTTCAGGCATAAGTATGAGTTGTATAACACTGCTGTATGTTTGAATGGTTGCTGAATAAATTATCATTCATTGAGAACTAGCACTCTTATCATATTATTATGTAGAGTAAATATGAAATGAAATGCCACTCATTTTGTCTTTATTTGGGAAAGTAAGTAAAACCTCTTTCATATAACAAAATGATTGCATATTGTGTATGCATTCCTGTGTCAGCATTTTCATTTTTGTTTTTTCAGAATCATTTCAGCCTAAATGTTATTAAAAAATAATCATGGTGTTTTTTTTTTTCTTCTCTACAGTATGCTGTCTGGCTAATCCTCTGGGTTACATGGAACATATTTGTTATCTGCTTCTACTTGGAAGCTGGAGACCTATCAAAGGTAATTCACTGCCTGATAAGCTAAATCATCTGATGTTTACCTCTCCAGTTTAAAGACATTTGCTCTTATATACTTAAAATCTGCTCATTTCTTTAGTAACCTTGGAAATGAGGAATATCAAGGTTGCCTCAGCAGTGCATGCCTTAAATCACTGACAAAATATTATCAGTATAAAATATACATCTAGGAGGACAACTTCTAATGAGGATAGTAAATGGGCTAAGATTTCCAAAGACTAATTTATATAATGTTAATTTCATACTTGGGAATATCATAATTGGTCAGATGCTTTTAAATATGATGCATATTGCTGCCTTTTTCTTGTTCATTGTGTTGTGGATTTGGTATAGAAGTATGCATATTCAAAATAATTTTGCTAATTAGTGAAAATAGGACAAGTTAACTGGCACAGCAAATGTTTTATAATTTTGTTTCCTTTTTAGCAATATATAGAAGGATTGAATTATTTTGTTTATACTTTTAAGTGATTCCAGCATCTTTATTTCCATACACATCCTTCCACACATCTTGGGCAAGAGTACAAAAAAACCTATCTTTTTATGTATTATTTTTATGCCATCTTTATTCTAAATAAGGTGGTGTTTATAGTTTAACAGAACAGAATAACAGAGTTGAAAGGGAGTTGGCTTGTGATGTAGAACTCTTCCTATCAAGTGCATAGAACATAGAATAATAGGATTGGAATGGACAAAGGTTTTCTAGTCCAACAGCCTGCTCAAGCAGGAGACCCTATACCATTTTAGACAACTGATTGTCCAATGTCCTCTAAAAAGCCTCCTTCTGGAGGTAAGCTGTTCCACTGATTAATTGTTCTCACGGTTAGGAGATATCTCCTTAGTTGCTTCTCTGCTTGATTAGTTTCCATCCATTATTTCTTGTCCTTGCTTCAGGTGCTTTGGAGAATAGGTTGAGCCCCCTTTTCTTTATGGCAACCCTTAAATATTGGAACCTCTGGTCCTTTTATTCATTAAACTAGACATACCCAATTCCTGCAACCGTTCTTTGCATGTTTTAATTTCTAGTCCCCTAATCATAGTGCTCCATTTTCTTTTCTCCACAATACTGTGAGGTGGGTTGCACTGAGAAAATGGCTGGCCCAAAGTCATCCAGCCAGCTGCAATGTCTATGGAGGACTAGATGTCAATTGTGTACTCATACAGATCTAGCAATAGTTATCTGAGAAGTCCTGCCTTCCTATAAATGTGGATAGATGGATGGAACAAGGGAGAGAGGGAACTCAACGGGGAAGCCAATATGAATCAAGAAATTGCTTCCCATTACCACTTATTTTTCTTTACCTGTAATCATTGTTTCTCTGCTTAGAAATGACTTGATAGATTGTTTTCATTGTCTTCAGTCACATGCTTTAAATTAATTTTGTGTGTGGTTTAATAATACTTGATGCAGTTCATTAAAAGGACAGAACAGACAAGGTTGGACACAAACGAAAATGATAAGAGTTTGAAAATAGACTGATCCATCTATACTTGCTCAGACCATGTGGAAAACATATACCCTGATATTGAAAACATAAAGGGTCTGTCACATTGGTCGACGCATGCAAAACGTTTGTAAAAAGGACACAACGGACGAGAAAATGTTCCATCCGTTGTTATCCGCTCTCAAAACTGCCCCGAATTTGCATAACCAGAGCGGACAACAACAGAAAGAAACGGACGGGGGGAGGATGTAGAGGGGATGGAAAGCGGATGCTCCACGGAAGCCTAGCGGATGGAAGCGGATGGGAGCGGATGGCACATCCGCGGGGCTTCCGGGGGAGCACAGCGAAGCGGACGCACAGCGGAAAGAGCGGATGAAGCGGAAGCCTAGCGGAAGCCTAGCGGATGCACAGCATTCACTGCGCATGCGGGGAGGATGCATTGCGTCAGCCCCGCGGATATAAAGGGAAGCAGCTCGCAAGCAGGTCACCATTCAGAGGAAAGACCTGCTGCCAGACACAGCTCCAGCCAGCAAGCCAACAACCCAACAACCATGGGGAAGAAGAGAAAGCCTCTGCCATCTGCTGCCAGCCCTGGCAAGAGGGACAGGGCTACCATCCCACCCCCTGGCCCTGACTCTGCTTCTGCTGGGGCTTCTGCTGGCGCTGCTCCTGGTGCTGGGGCTTCTGCTGGGGCTTACTCTGCTGGTGCTGCTCCTGGTGCTAGTGCTTCTGCTGGTGCTTACTCTGCTGGTGCTGCTCCTGGTGCTGGTGCTTCTGCTGGTACTTACTCTGCTGGCGCTGCTCCTGGTCCTGCTGGTGCTCCTGGTCTTGCTGGTGCTCTTGGTCCTGCTGGTCCTGCTGGTGCTCCTGGTCCTGCTGGTGCTGCTGGCGCTGCTGGTGCTTATTCTGCTGCTGCTGGTGGTGGTGCGACTGCTGCTGCTGCTGCTGGTCCTGCTGGTCCTGCTTTTGCTGCTACTATTGTTGCTGCTGCTGGTGGTGGTGGTGTGGAGGAGCAGCCCCTACAACCTCGAAGCCCCTCTGATGAGGGCCCATATGGCCCTGCCAGAGGGAGGAAGAGGCATACGCGTGAATGGGAGAGGAAGCAATACTCTATTGAAGAGGAACATGAGGATGAGGTGCTGGAATGGCTGAGGGAGAACGAGTATCTATGGCGGAAGGGACACAGGCTCTATGGAGACACCAAAAGGAAGCAGGCTGCTTGGAGAGAGAAGGCGGAGAGCCTGGGCTACACTTCAGAGGTGCTCCTCGGCTGGTGGAAGCACATGCACACCTGGTATGGGAAGCTGCACCTCAAGAAATCTGGCCAGGCCAGGGTCAAGCTGACGGACCGAGAGACCTACGTGATGGCCAAGTGCAGCTTCTTGGAGGGTGAGATCCGCCACCGAGGAGCAGCCCCTCTCACAACCCTCTCTCTCAGGCAGCCCGCTGAGAGCCAGTCCTCTTCTGGCCAAGAGTCAGCTCCTATGTCCAGGCAGGTATCTGTGGAGTGTCCCACGACGGAGAACCCCCCGACAGCTGCACTACCCATGGTGGAGCACGTGGAGGACCCCCTGACACAGTGGGAGCAAGGAGAGGGCACTTCCACCACAGGCCAACCCACATTCACCCCCAGGTCCACCTCCACAGAAAGGCAGAGAGGCAGACCGGAGGGACAGAGCCACACTGTCCTGCTGGAGATCAGGGACACCATCAGGAGCAGCGTAGATCTCCTCGGTCAGCTGGTACACACCGATGTCCCATCCTCCAACCGCAAGCCCTTCCTCACCTACGTCAACCAGACCCTCATGAACATGTCGGAATCACAGTACCAGATGGTAAAGGACAGGATCACCAGTCTTCTTCACAACCCTCCAGACCAAGATGAAGCTGCTCCCACCCAGTCCAGGCCTGCTCCTCCACCCCAGGTGATGTCATTGCCCTTCCAAGGCTTTCCACAGGCCCTCACCTACCAAGGCTACGGCTACCATGAGCTCCAGCAGCACAGGTAGCCCTTCCCAGTCCAGGCACAGGTACATCCTACATCACCGGTGCCACCCACGCCACAGATGCCACCGATGCCACCGATGCCACAGATGCCACCCACACCTCACCTCACTCACCTGCAGACCAGACAGCCCCACTACACTCCTCCTTCCTCCACCCCACAGCCAAGCCCGGCCTCAGAACATCTGTCATCGGTATTGGGGCTGACACCCCATGTCTTGAGGAAGGGGCTCTCAACATCACAGGACTGAGCTTCCTCCACACACCATCCCCTGTTGTCCTCTCGGAACCAGGCACCCTAATGACACCTCAGACCAGCACTCCAGCAGCAGCCACCTCCACAGCACCTGGACCCTTCACCCCTGAGACTGGGCACGCCTCAGAGTGACTAAGAAGAGTGCCAGAGACTGGGTGGCTACCTGTTGACTTTATCTTTGCTTTGGACACGTGACTTGGGTCATTTTGCTTTTACAGCTTGTTATTAATAAAGATTATCTTTGCTTCACACACTTGCTTCATTTATTTTATTAAATAAAGTCTTGGTGGAAACTTTTAGAAATGGTTTAAGCCTTTGCATGCTTGTGGGATGGGTAAGGATAGCAGTGGGATGGGCAGGGATACCTTTGGGATGGGTAATAGCTGTGGGATGGGCAGGGATACCTTTGGGATGGGTAATAGCAGTGGGATGGGCAGGGATACCTTTGGGATGGGTAATAGCTGTGGAATGGCCAAGGATACCTTTGGGATGGGTAAGAGCTGTGGGATGGGCAGGGATACCTTTGGGATGGGTAATAGCTGTGGGATGGATTAGGATACTTGTGGGATGGGTAAGGATACCAGTGGGATAGATAAGCCTCAAGTGCAAACATAGTGGGACTGTATGGTCCACCCTCCCAGTTGCCACACCTATGGCCCTTTATTATCAATAACAATGTAATCATTGATCCACACATTTCAACATAAACACAACTCTTTATTAAATGCCCTATTGATTGTAGGCCCACTCAACATACATGGCTCAATCTCATCCGTGTGATGAGACAGGCTGAAGGAAGCATCCATTAAGCATCTATCATCTTGTCTTGCCACTCCACTGCTCCAGCTGGGGAGTTGCACCAGTGTTTCAGGAGGTTGCGCTGCTTCTTCCCTTCATGTGAAGCTCTGTTGGGGCCTTGCACATCCACAGTGTCTATCAGGTTTCGCCCTTGCCTCCATTCACCAGGCTCCATGTCCCCATTGCCTTGTTGGAGGTCCACGAGCCTGTTCTGCAAGACTGGGTAGCGGGTGCACATGAGATTGTGCAGGATGCAGCAAGCTTCCACGATCCTCCTCGCGGTCTCTGGGTGATGCTGCATGGTGGTGAGAAGTACCTGGAACCTGTTGGCCAGGATACCAAAGGCGTTCTCCACCACCCGCCTTGCCCTGGACAGCCTGTAATTGAAGATCCTCTCTTCACAGGTGAGGAATCTGGAAGTGTAGGGCTTCATGAGGTAGGTTCTGAGGGAGAAGGTGTCATCCCCCACGATGAAGTAGGGCACATCTTGTGTGTTGTTGGGCAGGGGGTCTGGATCTGGGAAGCCCATGATGAGGTTGCGTTCCAGCCCCTCCTTGAGGTGACTGGCGTTGTATACCTGGGCATCTGAAGCTGAGCCGTTGCCTGAAGCATCGATGTACATGAACTTGTAGTCAGCATCGACCAGCATCGAAGAGGATGATGCTGAAGAAGCCTTTGTAATTGAAATAAGTGGACCCTGAGTTGGCTGGAGCTTTGCAGGCTACGTGCTTGCCATCTGTGGCTCCAACGTTGTGGGGGAAGTTCCACTTCTGATACCACTGCTCTGCAACTTTCTTCCAGCCTTCTTAAGTGGAGGGGCACTGGAGGAGCTCCTCCAGGTATTTTTCGATGATGGCCTGCACCACTTCTCTGACCACAATGCTGATGGTGTTGTGTGGCACCCTTCATCCGTACTGCATGCTGCTGTACGTGGTCCCTGAGGCCAGGTGGCACAGAGTCAGTGCTACCTTGGCCCAGGGTCCAGGCTGGGCCGGAAGTTGGTGCTCTGCTTGGTCAACCTGGGTCTCAGCCACTCCACAACTTCGTCAAACATGGCTGGAGGCATCCTCATGAAGTTCTGGAATGCACGAGTGTCTTCGTTCCTCAGCTCTACCATCAGCTTGTTGTACAGTGCATAATCTGCTCTTCTGGTGATCCATCTTCGGACCCAGACACTTCTTGGATGCCTCCTTTTCTTCGCGTAGAACAGGTGAAAGAGCCTGTAGATGGCTTCGCACTGTTGTAGAATGATGGTGGCTACCAAAAGGAGTGTGTGATGATCCATGGTGGAGATGACTGGATGCTGTGGAAGAGCAAGAGCCAGATGAAGGCTGAAGAGGTCTGCACCACAGGGCTGCTGGACTGAAAGTGAGATCCAGTGAGTTCCTCCCCCTTTTTATAGGAAATATAGGTTTTCCGCTAGCTGTCCTTTTGCATCCTCTAGACATCCTGCAGACATCCTAAATATCCGAGATAGGTCCCCTCTGCAAACGTTTTTTCCGTTTTAATGCTTTGTATGCGAGCTGCATCCGCTTTCATCCTTTCTCCGTCCGTGCTACTAACGCTTTGTGTCCGTTCCACATCCGTTTCGCTTCCTCCCTGTGTCTGTTTTCCGCTGGAGCGGATGCGAGTTTCGCGGATGTGCAGCGGATGCCTAGCGGATATAGCGGATTTTGAGCATCTCAAAACTTTTTGAGCGGATGGAATCTCAGTCGACGGATGCTGGACGGATAGAGAGGATGAAAAATGAAGGCAGTGAGTACAGAACGGAAGCATCGCGTTAACCAACGGATGGCAAGTGTTTCTCTCTGTTTTACATCCTCTTTCCATCCGTTGGTGCAGTGTGACATGGACTTAAGAGATGGATTCAGAGTGCCTGAAAAAAATGTCTATTGGTGGCCCAGTATATTTTGGAATAAGTTCTTTGTCAAGGAGATTACAAATGAAGAATTTTTTATTAAACTTTTTGATTTTACTGTAAATTGTTTTTTGCCAAACTATTTTAACAATAAACATTTTGCCTTTTCTTTGGAACTCATTTTCCCTGCTTTTGATTCTACTATTGTTCAGTGTAATATGTGAATTGTTTCAAAACCACATAGAATTCATGCTTTTTCTGTTTATTTTGTTTCCTTCAAATTGGCCTTCAGGTCACCTAATTTTTCACCAAATCATTAAAGAAGTGTTTATCTTTCTCACAAAGAAATGTAGCAGTGATTGCAAACAATGGAAGTTCAGTATTTCAAAACAAAGTAGAACATTTAAAAAACTTACTATATTGATCTGAGTGTTTTGTTTCCAAGATGACAAACAATCACTATTATTTTTAATCGTAGCAAAATGAAATAAACTGGCAATTGTTTCATTCTCATCCACCTTCATCTTTAAGACCATGTATACCAGTATAAAGGTAAAGGTACATCTCGCACATGTGTTCGTCATTTCTGGCTCTAGGGGGTAGTACTCATCTCCGGTATAAAGCCGAGATCCAGCGCTGTCCAAAGACATTTCTGTAGTCACGTGGCCAGTATGAGTAAATGCCGAAGGTGCACAGAACTCTGTTACTTTCCCATCAAAGTGGTCCCTATTTTTCTATTTGCATTTTTACATGCCTTCGAACTTCTAGGTTGGTAGAAGCTGGGACAAATAATGGAAGCTCACTCTTACACAGCGCTAGGGATTCAAACTGCCAAACTGTCAACAAGCTCAGCATCTTAGCCACTGAGCCACCGTGTCCCATACCTATATACCATTCTATACTATTGTATAGAAGTTATTTTAAAGTTTTTATGTGAGCTAGCTTTCAGAAATCAAATGATTTTCCTCTGATATTTAAAATCTTTCTCTGTTGGAAAGTGTGTGTGAGAGATGGAGGGAGTGGGGATGGAGATGATGGTATGGGAAAAAGTATCATTTGTGTGGTGAATTAATCCATACAAACAATACCGATCTCAGAGATTGCCAGCATGGGAAGCCACAGCTTTCATGTGGTGACCACATAATGGGCAATGTTTCTAAAACAGATATATATTGTCTTGAATTTTGCCTCTGTAGCAGTATGAAAAAAACACTAGATATAGCATGAATTGTTTGTGGTTCCTGCAGGGAATCTAGAGGTACTTAAGGAGCCATATCCTTTGCTTCTGGCTTGGAAAAAAAAGAATTGCTGTCATCTGCACATTTTCTGAAAAAGACTTTCACAAATAAAAAGTCTAAAAGTTTGATTTGAAAACAGACTCAGTTTAGATTTTGTAAGATTTCATTCAATTAGCATGAATTACTGTATTCTAATACAGTACAATACATGTTTAAGTGAATTTGAGGAGCTTCTGTTTCCCCATCACTATTGATTCTTTTGTGATGCCCCCAAACTGTGAGATTTGTAACGAATTGGGTGGAAATTCCCTACTATGTGGTATTCCCTTCAATAGTCTCTTGTATCACACTTATCTAAGATACCTTTGAAAATGCTGTGATATATCCACATCATGTGCTGCTCATCACCAATTGCTACTACTAATGCATCCCAAGTCATAGAAGGTCTAAGCATTGAGTCAGTTCATGATAGTAATCACAGAAAAAATACTATAACCCAACTGCAGATCATCAACTTTTTGAGAATAAATTGTTAGATGAAAGTTGTAAATTTGGTCCATCTTTTCAACATGATTGAAGTATAAATTTAATCACTTTGGAATTATCAGAAATACTTGGAATGTAGACAAATTCATGGATACTTTCACAGAATGGCTAACATCAATTAACTATGTTTCTCTGAAATAACTGTGTATACTTGCCTAAGAACCTGAATAGATAACAGATAGGGGGAAAAATTTGACTTATGAATAGTAAGAGACAAATACAATCTTTTTTAAAGTTCACACCCAACACATGTACACTCATTCAACCCAACACTCATGACCACTTGATATATTTGATTACAGTATTCTATGAGCATCATTAAAGATCACACGCTCTAAAAACAACTTCACTGTTTTCTTTAAAGTTCAAGTAGAAAGTTCAAGTAGTCTTGAATGATCAAATGAGATTTGAGGTTGTCCCACTGTTTTGGTTTGCTTCGGTTTTTTCTTTTCATTATTTGAATGTTTCCCTGACACCATGGTTAAATGCACTCTTGGGAAATTCTTCTTGCAAGAAAAAGAACATTGAACCTTGCTTGAAAAGGCTATTGTGAAATAACTGTAAATAGAGAATAAAATGTGACCTTGGGGAAACTCTGGACTATTCCTGTTACATCAGGGACGCAGTTCAGATTGTAAAGCATGAGAGATAATCTTCCACAAAATAATTTTAGGAATCTCTGTGTTAAAAATATTGCTTAATAATTGCCCTGTTGGGAATATATTATATTCTCTGTATGTAAAATATACCTTTCTTCCCTACAAAAAGCTATTTCACCCGAGAAGGAAGTAGTTATGAGTCGTATTTTCCTCTTGCTTATCTGCAACTGATTTTCTGTCATTACTTGCCGGATCAAGATAGCATTTTCCAAGCTATTGCTCTATTTCTGTGAGAAAATTTACTAATGGCTCTTTCTCCTCCTCCCATGTCACAAAGGTTGTGACACTTTTACAGCAGCTCTTTATCAAAGTCAAAGAGCTTGATAACAATAATGAGGTATTCAGGATGATGAGATTAGTAGCTCCTGCCAATGAGTTGCCATCCTTGCATTAGAACCTGAGATTGATAAATAATGCTAAGTTTGGCAGTGGACTTAGGAAATTTTGGGCCATTGTATCATTGTTAATGTCTTCCCCATGATAGCATGGCTTTTACAACTTATCAAAATTATTACGAGCAGTTGCCAGGTAACAAAAAGGACAAAAGTTACAGTTTAGAAAAGCTGCCATGTATGGAATATTTTCTGTTGGGAGTACAAATTACACAATGCTCGTACTATTAAGCAGATGCTTTTAAATAATATTTTGTTGGCAAGAAAAAATATATTATATGCTTTCTTAGTAGAGGTTGATTACTTTCTTTTTTTAGAAATTAAGCTGTAATTTACTTCAGATTCACAGTCTCTTAGGTCACTGGAAGTACATCTGGTGTCCTTGCTTCAAAGAACACAGTAGCACAGAATGTTTGCATGAAATTTTAATTTTTCAATTATCACCTTGAAAGAAGGTGAATTAGAAATACCGGCAGAGGAGGAATATTGGTTGTGATATCCCTGAGTATAAGGTTAAATAAAATATGCCGTTTTACTTTAGCATCATATTAAACTTTGCCCTGGAATCAAGAGCAATATTATATAAGCTTCAGAAAGTGCTTTCAAGAGCACAGACGCATGAAGGTAGCCTCTGCAACTCTTTAAAGCAGTTGTGCTTTTTCCAGTATGTGATGGCAGTTGCAAAGGCAGCAGCTTTCTGGAATGAATCCAAGTTATAAAATAGGTGAGGGCAGACTTTTAACCCTGAAAATCATCAAGTCTAATGAATTTTGAATATTGAATGTCACAGCTAAGAATAGCTACATAAATGCCGAGGGTGCACAGCACTTAAAAAAAAAAGCAGTCTTAATAGATCCAAGACCTAAATGAGTTAATTCAAGTTCAAATACTTTCCTTTCCTTTCTTATTTTTGAGTCTAGATTTCCCTCATTCAAGTTAAACTTTGTACAGAATATCTCCCCCCCACAGACACATGCGCGCACACACACACACGCACACACACAGAGTTTAGGGCAGGGGTGTCAAATTCAAGGCCTACAGGTACTTCAATCTGGCCCATGGGGCTGCCCTGGAAACAGCAAAGGACCAGCCCGTGCTGCTCCTGCCAATTAAGATGGAGTCCCCTCCAGAGTTCCATTTTTGCTGTCTCAAGCCACCATAGGTACCCCCAACATGAATGACGTCAAGCTGGTGACACCCACCCCGGCCACGCCCACCTGCCCCCCCAAGTTCAAACACAACCTTGATGAAGCCCTCAATGAAATTGAGTTTGACACCCCTGGTTTAGGGTATCTCTTTTACAAGCATAAACTATTGCCTTTTTTCATACAAAATTGAGTATTCTTACTATATTATTGCAAGTTTTTTAATATTTTCTGCTATAGAGATTTTAGTAGCTAATATAAAAGTTTATTATGGAGATTTGAAAGAATTGAAATAATTTGCAAATTCAAACTTATATACAAACTGGCTTAGATAGATAATACTAGTGAGAGAGAAATGCATCATCAAATAGAAAATCTTCTCGAAACAGATAAAAATATACAGCCTTTGATCTATAAAAGTACTTAGTTATTTGACTGTTTTAAAGAATATGATGTCTTATCATCCAAAAGCAATTGTCTTGTACATGTGTTGTTTAGCATGAGATAACTCTAGTGGCTTTACAGTTAAAATTTTTACACTTTGTTTGATATGGTATTTTGTTTGAGATAAAATTGTAATTGAATTGTTGCAAATCTAGCACTTTAAAATGGGTCTAGTTTGGTTTTATCTGTTCACTAAGGATGTAAAGAGACAATCATTTGGTTTGCAGATCCAGTCTGATTTGATAGCTGGATCTGGAATGGGATTTAGGAAAAAAACTGTTCTTTCCTAGTCTGGCATGAGAAAAACAAATTATATTTATATCTGTTTGCTTACAAATGAAATTTGCAAAGAAATTAAAGTGTCATAAAGAGATGGATATTCCAACTATCACAGCAATCACTGTTTTTTAGGTTACAATCCTTTAAAATCAGTTGCATTTGTTTGTTTTTTAAGTACTCAGAATTTTGCTTTGTTCCTAGAACATGATACAGGTAGTCCTCGACTTACGACCACAATTGAGCCCAAAAATTTTGTTTCTAAGCGAAACATTTGTAAAGTGAGTTTTGCCTATTTTACAACTTTTCTTGCCACTGTTGTTAAGTGAATCACTGCAGGTGTTTAGTAACCTGAATGTTAAGTGAATCTGACTTCCCCATTGACTTTGCTTGTCACAAGGTCACAAAAGATGATCACATGACCCAGGGACACTGCAACCATCATAAATATGAACCAGTTGCCACGCATCTGAATTTTGATAATGTGACCAAGAAGGATGCTGCAATGATCATAAGAATGAAGAACGGTCATAAGTCACTTTTTTTCAGTGTTGTTCTAACTTTGAACAGTCACTAAATGAACTGTTGTAAGTTGAGGGCTACCTCTACCTCATTTTACCTCTCCAGAAGGTTTAGTTCATTTTATCAACAGATGGAATGAAATATAGGTTGTTCTTGTGGCCTTCTGCAACATTCTATAGAGGCATCACATGGCCTGCTATAATCATGTGTCCTAAATATTCATCTGTCAAGCCAGAATCTTTAAATGTCCAAAAGACCATGTAGAAGAGAGAAATGAAGAGCCTATTTGCATGTTTTTTAGAATTTTTAGCAATTCAAACAACTAGACCAGTTGTTTGGCTAAACATTTTGGGCTCTCATGCCAAAAATTGAATGCGCTCGCATGCCAGCACTCAGAAGGCAATGCATGCAGGACCCCCCCACTCCCTGAGCAAGCGTACATGACACCCCCCTGCATGCTGCATGTCTCTGTGCATGCACACATGTCTTCTGTGCACCCCTGCATATGCGTGCCAGATACCCGATAATCAGCTGGCAGGCGGGCAGCGCACATGCACAGTGGGGCTCTTCAGGGCGACCTCTCACGTGTCAGAAGAAATGGTTCTGCATGCCACTTCTGACATGTGTGCCATAAATTCACCATCACAGAACTAGACCAAATTACAGGAGGAAGATAAGAAATTGAGTGCCCTCTAGATGGACTTAATGTATTGTGTATTTTAGGCTTTCATTTATTCTTCTCTCTCTGTATTTTCATTTCATACTATCTGCTTCAGTTGAGATCTTTATTTTCAGCATATCTCAAAACGAATGTCTATGATTAGGGTTCCTAATTAAACTTATGGATACTTTTAAGTTTATCTGTATGTCCACATGATCATGTTAGTGTTCCTTTCCTTATCTACACGGTGCTAGTGATTCGGTTTCAAAATGAAAATGAAAAATCACACATTAAAGTCTATAAACATTATGCATAGAAGACCTTACAGATATCTAAGGTAACAGTTTTGCCTATTACATTTTCAACCATGAGTCAATGAAATTACATAACTTCAAATGTATGTTTACTATACAAGTTAAATATGTTATTTCATAAAAGACATTTTAATATAACATTTCAGCAATTTCCTCATTATATTTTTCCTGCCATCTTAGGTACTGTAGTGATTTAGCCTTAGCGATATATTGGCCCCTTATTACTTTATATCTCTCAGAGAAATAATTTATAATGGAATGGTTAGCAGTTAAATTTCAGTGTTGCATGTATTCTAATAAGGCACCTGCAGGATATTTAATTTTGAACATATTAGCTTCCATGGATATTGGTTTAGCAGATGTTCTGTTAAGATAACTGAGAAATTAAATTACCTTTCTTCTCAAAGCATCCAGTTAACTTTGTAGGTAAATGCCTTTGAGCATGAAATCTGACCAGGTTGTTGTTGTTGTTGTTGTTGTTTTTTACAAATAGCTATCAAAATATTTTAAGTAAATGACTTCATTTTATTTTTCCAACTTATATTACTGTTACAGATTTGACATGATTGATCATATATCTAACAAATGAAAATTGAAAATGGAGTTGGTATCCAACAGTGTAGGCTATATTGTAGGTAGTTTCATGGGTGGATACTATAAGGATGCTTGTGGTTCCAGATAAATTAGTTTGCAGGGTTTTTTAACCTCAGCATTTCTACCAGTTAGAATGTAAATGATTGCAAAATTAAATTCTGTAATGCTGTAGAAATAGTGTATTTGGGTAAGCTTTCATGAACACTTTTTATTTTTCCACTTTCAACTAATCATTCATATGGTAATAAGAAGTTAAAGGTGATAGAATAGAAGGAAATTATATTCATTGTATGTTAGAAATATTTGAGTCTCAAGCAGACTGCAGGAAAGAATCTGACTAAACTTTATTTGAAAGAGAATGGGATAGAGAGAGTACATTAACCAAATCTTAGGAAAATTCATAAAAAATTTAAAAAGAGGAAATTAACATATGTTGGATGTATATTACAACATCAGCTGCACATGACATGTTTAATCCCGCTTAATGCAATCCCCAAATTTCAGCCAGGATTCTAGACCAGATTTGAGATTAGATATGGAAATGGTAAAGAGAATGGTCTTGAAGGATATAGGACAGAAGAAAAAGCCACTATCAAGGCAATGCTCAGATAAGAAGGGCTTGAGCCCAGGGAAAGAAAACTATGTGAGAAAACATCTAAGACAAGCCCCTCTCTAGCTCACCCAGAAATAAAGTAGGGGTGATGGAAGCACATTCAGGCTGAAAGATTCTGTTACGATAGATGTTATAATAAAAGAAGTCCTGACTTTTATGGGATTGGTTTCTTCCTTTGGTCTACCATATAAGGCTGACATGTATCTTTTTCATGTGATGAGGCAGTTCTCTCACTGAAAAACCTTCCAAATTCACTCCACTTATTCAAATTTCAGTTAGATGTTCCACTTGAGCATAGTGCAGACAACAGGATGTTCCCGAACTCTGTGTCTTTGTACTTGGTTATTCTTCCATTCTAACTGGCTTGATCCTGACATACTTCCTGGTTCTTAGTCATGCTTGTTGGCATTATCCTTGTTAATTACCAAGATATAATGACCAACATAATTCAATTCGCAATCTCACAAGAAGAACATAAGAAAGTTCCTAGGCACTTAGGTATTTCTAGGTGGTCAATCAAACAAGGACATTTTACACTTAATAGTCCTGTTATATCAGCCTGTCCCACCCAGTCAGGAAGGGAAAGTATGTTGTGAACCTGTCAAACAAAAAATTCGGACAGGCAGTGCCCAGCAAGATGGACTTCTCTGCCATCTTCGGGGGACATTCCCCACTTGGAGGTGAGACAGGCCCTTGCTTTTCTGAACTTCTGGAAAGGCATAAAAATGTGGCTCGGGAGCCTTGCTTGGGATACACAGAGGAGCACACAGCCATGGGACTACTTAGTGCTCTGAAAGCTCTGCCCCTGCCTTTTAATTAACTTTAACATAAAATTTTATATACTGTTTTTTGTTTTAATATTTTATTCAAATATTTTGGGACTTCCGGTTTTGAGCTTCTTCGGCGACAGCCCAAAACCTCGTCTCTCCAAGGCTTCGATCCGTGCTCGCCGCTGGAGCGCCCCGAGCTGGCTGGTTTCGGGGCTAAGCCACCCCGTAGAGGTGGTGAAGAAGGGGGAGACTGCCTGCAGGGTTGAGGAGAGCCGCATATCTCCTCCCCAGCTGGCCATTACTCTCTTTCCCGAAAGCGGTCGCAGCGGTGATCAGAAATGGACACCACAAAGAAGAACTCGACTGGGAAAGAATATGCAGGAGGAAGATAAAAAGAGAAAGTTTTGGTTGACCAGGTCAAACAGCAAAAGCAACAAATAAGGTACCCTGGAATTTAAACTTAACAACATTGTTCCCAAAGAAGATCTTGAAGCTGCGAAGGAGAGAGAGAAAGGAAAGGATTAGGTTTGTTCCTTCCCTTCCTTATACCAACTTATAAGACTTAAGCAAGAAATTGAAAAAAAAAAATCCACTTTGGCATTAATAGGCATCTAAGCTGGAAATAAAAGTCAAAGGGATAATAAAGATTTCTGGACATTTAAAAGTTTTTAAAAGCTGGAAAGGAGAAAAAAAGAATACAAGGGCAGGATCTGGAAAAATGGAGGAGACTGCCTGGAATTAAGAAATGGAACTGTAATTAAAAGTGAAATTTTGATAAGATTCTTCAAAGATACATTTTAATGGAAACTTGGTAACAAAATAATAGAACCCCAGGAAGATAAAGTGGAAAAAAAAAGCAAATAGTAACAGCCTTGGATTATTGGATTATTTGGTGATTTTTGGTTTTTGCAACTGGACTGACTAAAATTAACTGGGTGGTTGTTTAAAAGTTTTTAAAATGGTATGTTGAAGAACTGAAAACGGAACTTAAAAAATGGAAAGAAGATGCACAAGAAGAAGGGAGAAGTTCTTTTGGCTTCGTGTTTCAATTTTTAGAAATGGAGATCTGGAAATATGAGAAGCAACAAGAAACGCTTGCACAACAAGAAGATTGGGACAAAGAAGAAGCCATCTTTAATGCTCAAATAATTTTAAGTGGGGGGGGGAAGAAAAGGGGGGAAAGAGAGTAAAAGGTTTCAGACAAGAAAAAACAACCAAAAAGAAGGACAATTTGAAAGATAAGTATAATACTAGAAAGCAACAGAAGAGGGGATTACACATGAGAGAGTTAGAAGTCGAGAGACGAGGGAGTATAAAGAGGAGGGAGAAGAAGAGGGGGAAAAAAGCAAGGAAAAGAAGTTGTAAAAGACAGAAACAAGAAATGGAGATACAGGGAAAAGATATAAGGATTGTAACCATAAGCTTGTTTAAAGATAATGGGTGAAAATTTAATTGTAAAAAGGATTCTGTAATGGTACATGAGATGGCATTGTTATATTACAATAGAAATAATTTTAGAAAATATGATGATGAATAAAATATTTGTTATAATGTAGTGTATGTTTGTTAATAAATGAATTAAAATGATTTGAGAGAATTAAAAGGGAACATTTTTAATTATTAGTAATGATTTATAAAAATATAAGTAAGTAAGAAATATGGGGAAAAAGAATTAATCATGGAAAGTTTATAAGTGTTCCCAAAGAAGTATGATATGTATGTTCCCAAAGAAGTATGATCTTTAACAAAAAGAAATGTTAAAGATGTTAAGATTTAATGTATATTAATGATAGAATTGAACTGGAATGGAATGTGTGTTTATTTAAATATGTATATATTTCTTTCTTTTTAAGAATATAGTGTCTATTTTAAGAATGTACCAAGCAGAATCTGATTGGAAGATATGTATTATATTGAATGTTATAATCTCAAAGCTATACATTGAAACATAAATAAGAGTTTGAATGGACAAAATTAAAGGTATAAAAGTGTCATACTCTAATTGGTAACTACAGGGAAAAATTTGTTTAATAAGAAAAGATAATATCAAATTGTAATAGGACAGACAAAAGTATAAATATAATGATTTGAATTGAGATGAGATAATCAAAATAAAATTGAAAAAATTAAAAGGGGAAAAACTATGTAGAAAATATAAAATGGTGATAAGATATGGAATAGAATATAAAAATGAGCATGAAATTGAATTTATGAAGGAGTGATAACCTGGGACCATGCTATTTTCAAAAAAGATGTTTTATTTGTATTTTGTTTTTTGTGAAAACCCAAATAAAATTTTCAAAAAAATATTTTAATACTTTAATAATTAAATACTTTTAATAATTTTATTATTAAAATAAATATTTTAATAATTCAAATATTTTAATACATCATGATACACAATTCTTAAATAAATAAATAATAAACACAAAATTAGCTGAAAAAACGTGTAAAGAATAGCTTAGAGAGAAACAGTATTACATAAAATGTAAAAGGACAGGAAAATACAGAAGTTTACATGTACTGTAGAACCAAACTTCAGTGCAATGGAGAAAAAGCAATACATATCATTGCATATCTCCATCTTTTTTTCAGTAATGATACTACATCTGACTTTCTCTCTAACCCTGCCTTCTGGTTATCTTTTGGCTATGCCTGATCTCATCACTTTGGCTCCTGGCCTCTTTTACAGATCATGATGATTTCCAGATTTCTCATTTTCCCAGAATACTGCCTAGGTCTTATACCACATTTCACAACATCTTAGTTTCTGGAGGGTTTCAAAGGAAGAAGATGCACTTTGAAAAGGCAGTCATTCTTCATAGGTCAGATAAATCCATCAAGATTGCTCGGGGAATCAGACTCATTGGACACATGTTAAACTTTTACCAGCCTACATCATGGGTGGTGCAAGTTACAGACTCGACTTTTCTCTGTTGTTGGTGTTGCATTTGTATGTACATTCATACTGCTTTTCTACAGAACTAGCACATGTATTCTGTTCATTCATATAAGCCATTTATATTGTACTGCAAATGCACTACAGTGTTATTTTAAGAATACTTTATTGACAGGAGGGTTAATTTTTTTAAAGTTCTAGAATTGCCATAAAAATTAAGTTATGCTTCTAATAAATTAATGATGCTTGGCCCTCTTTTTCCCCCAATGTGTCTTGTTTTGTTTCATTATGATGAAAAATTCCATTATGTGGTGTCTTATCCCATCCTACCTTTGTACATTCAGACATAGAGACTTGGTTTTACCTAATGTGCTCCTTCCAGAATCTGCTCATGCAATTTCTGTGGGATTATGGTAATTTATGGTGCATGCTATCTGTTCACCAGATAATTGCAAGAGTGTAGCATTCCACTTACCGAGGAACCACAAGCCCCTATTCAAAAAGAAATTGGATTCTGTGTTTGTGGGGTGGGACCTGATTGATTCAGTTACCTTGCAAATCAAACAGAAGTGTAGGTGATTGTTGATTTCATACCAAGAGCTAGCTCTTTAACAAGGGAACAATATAACAAAGCACCTCTCTCCTAAAATAGCTAGTTAATTTGAGCAATTCTATGATTTGTACCACGAATGGGATTCAACCAGTATAACTGGTTCTGTTGCTTTGCATCGCACACGCATGCGTGAATCACGCAAGTGCAATTTACAACCTGCTGAGCTGCCCGGACAGCTGAGCAGCACTGCATGCAGTTGAGCAGCAGTTGAAAAAGCCCTTTTTTCTTGCTTTTTCAACCACAGCTGTGCCACACAAAGCAGCTGAAGTTGAAAAAGCAGGAAATAAAGGACAGGTAAGAACTTGGGCAGGCATTTAGGCCAGAACAGCAGCAGACATAGAACTGATTCTGTGTTTGCTGCTCTTTAGAGCAACTGGTTCTACAGAGGTGGACAGAACCGGTAGAATCCCACCCCTGATTTGGACTTTTATTCACCTGACTTTGCTCAGTGGTAAGTTTGTTTACATGCTGAGATCTATCCTAATAGAAAAATATATTGTCTATAGATTAGACAAGTGGTGGAGCAGAGGTGAATCATTAATTTATGATTGTAGGTCTTCAAAGTTAAGATAGCTTTCAACTCCCCCTGGCAAAAAATGTGAAAACAATTGATAAAAATAAAAGGCATATATAGTGGACACTGGCCAACTAACATACTAACATGAAAGAGGTAGTACACTTGTTGCCATGCAAATAATATTTGCTGCTGATCTTGCAACAAATCCACAGAGGAACATGGAGCACAAATGCAAAACTACTCAATCTTCCATCTCTCCAAAGTAATTTCTACACCCATCTTTGCCCTGTTTATTTAATCATGGTGTTATTTTTTACTCAAGAATATCAATTCATCTAACTTCTAAAGTTCTATCCTTAAGCTTATTAATGGAGCACCTTGTGGAGTTGTCATTATGCATATCTATATAATCAGCTATTGGTTTTCCTTTTCTTCCATAGGAAGAATTACATTTGGAATAACATCATGGAAGCTTATCTCCCCATTACAGTTTACACTGATATTTTGTTATTTATGTGACTGATTGTCAAGACTGGGTGCCAGCCTCTAGAAAGAATTTGCTGAGGTGGGTGGGGCTTTGTTATTACTTGAATGGGGAACTACCAAGAAATCAGTGTAGTAATTCATAATACATTCTGGAAGAAAGCAGTGGCAAACAATATTCATACTGTTGTCAAAAATTCCATCAGTGAGAATAACTTGTCTTGACCTCTGCCTCTTTATTTTACCTGTTACATAGATTTTATTCATGTTATTTTTTATTATTTTTGTGTCAGGCACGAAAGACTGGGACCACATGTGAAGTTCTAATTAAAAACTGATTTAACTCATGCTTATGCACAGGAATCTAACTAACAGTCAGCACAATTTTGGCACTAGTTAAGGGTCAATTCAAGAGACGTTTTACTTTGTCCATTTGTGGCTATAGAGAGACTTTTGGCTGATTCTTCTTTAGATTCTGCCCCCAGGTTCTGCCACTCCTTCTCCAGTAAGCCATACAGAGCTATTTGATATCAAGCAGTACATAAATTTGTGAAATAAAATAATATTACACAGAAAGTGGTTCCACAGAATTAAATAATCCTTCTGATTCAGCATGTAAAGATAAGAAATTTAGATGGAATATAAAATTTAAGCTTTTATGATTTAACAGTTTCCTGGGATGCAGTGCTTTTTAATATATATAAATGGAAAAATTAATGTACTTCTGCTGTAATCAGGCATTTATTTGGAAGGAAGGTTTGCCGGAAAAGACTTACTAGGTTACTGATTATGAAGCTAAGTAATTAGTTTTTCTTCATTAGCACTTATGACTTGAGAATACAATTGTAATGATAATTGCATGGTTCTCCGGTTTTGCATTCTGAAATACCATGAGGTATAAAACTGGAGTAATTGGGATCTGTTTCTAAGAATATTTCTTGATGCGTTTTTACAGTTTTCTCTCGACCTAGTGAAATATCACTATTAAGAATTAACACAATTTAGTAGTCAATGTTCTTACTCAGTCTCTTATTCATAGTTTGAAAAGTATGCAGCTTTCACAAGAATTGAATGGAGTATACAATGCCAATTGCTGAGTAAAGTGTTGAATTCTCCTTTACTGGATAGAGCTAGGACAGCTATTTGTCAAGGATGAGGTAAACTAGATTGTATTAGGATGTCTTAAATAGCTCTTCCAATTCTATGACTCCGTGCTTAAAACAAGCAAATAAACAAGCAAATACATTTTATAGATGTATGTATCAGAACATCTTTGAATTATAAAATGCACAAGATATGCTAATTGAAAATTCAAGTACTCTTTTTTGCCTCTACCTCTAATTTGACAGTTAAAAGACAATAAATTTGATGTTTGTTATTTGCTGTGTTTAATAAGGATAACACCATTGAATATTTTAAATTTTACAATTTATTTAAAATTTTAAATTCAGCTACTATACTTTTGAAAAGTTATTGACAAGAGATTTTACTGTCAGAATATAAGGAGCAGTGGTCACTGACCAAATCACTTGATATGTAGGAAATCTAATATAGTCTGTCAGTATAGGCTGCTTTGCGAGTGGAAATTTGATGTTTCAGAGAAATTATGCCTGTTCGGATCCAATCACATTTCCCCTCACAAAAGCTGTCTTGTTCGCTAACAAAAGCCAGCAAGATGTCAGCTCACCATGAAAGTCTGCAGCAAATAGCATTTTCTGATGGGGACCATATTTCATCTGGCAGTCACTGAGATTGTCCAGTCAGCTCTGGTTTAGGATTTCATGCCCATTGTAATGACCATGGACTTTCTCAATTATTATTTGGCCTTGTGCTTGCGGTAGAACATACTCGTAAGTTTAGAACAGTGAAATCTCAATTTATTGACTCACGATGGAATGCACTTTGCATGAAATGGATTAACATTTACATTACATAATATAAAGCTATCATCTGGATAACGGTGCTGTTACAGAAATGGGCTCATTTGCCCAAATCACGTTTTTAAACAGATATTTATAAATAAGAGATGACCTCGTACTAAGTTTTATTGTCTTCTGTTTACCTGAAACTGATGATCTGAAAATATAGGAATTATGTGTAACTCAATTATTATAAATAGCTCGTTGTCAGATAAATTTTAGATTAACAGCTAGTATTATGAAAACTTTGCTACACTGGAGGAGTATTGAAATTGTCCAGCCTAGATCTCTCATGGATCTCCTGAATATCCTGGTGGAATTGACTATCTGGTATGTCAGTAATACTTTTGAATATTTTTGACATTATCTTTCCTAAGCCCATCCTTTCTTCTAGCTTCAGGGTGTCAAACTCGATTTCACTGAAAGCCACTTCAGGGTTGTGTTTGACCTCTGGGAGCTGGGGTGGGTGGGGCCAGCATGATGTCACTTCTGTTGGGGGGTGCCTGTAGTGGCCACAAAAACAGGCTCCCAAGCTCCATTGTGATAGCTCCTGCAACCCTATGCCAGCAAAAACAGAGCTTGGGGAGCCATGCACAATCCTTGCAAGCTCCATTTTCAGCTGGGATGGACTCCTGCAACCCTCTGCCAGTGAAAATGGAGCTCGGGAGGGCCTCATGCAGCACCACAAGCCAGTCCTTCACTGTTTCCAGGGCAACCAGGGATTCAGCCGCTGGGCCTTGAGTTTGACACCCTGCTCTAGCTAAAGGAGCATCTCAGTTTACCAGAAACCTCAGACCAGTGAAGCAGCTAGGTAGAAGGCTGAAGACTGAACATGGAATGCATCCTTTTTTTTAAAGAGTTTATTGCAGAAATCAAATCCAGAAAACACACAGACGTGACTGATTCAGCAGGATTCATTAACTTCTTTATATACACAAGAATATGAATAAAATGTACAATACCAATAGTAGATTCTTCCAATGTGGTAGAGAATTACAGGCAAAAACACAAGCGAGAACAGCAGAGAACAGTTTCAGTTTCAATTCAGCAGTTGCAGATAAGACTGCAGCTTCAGAACTCAGAGCTTAATATAGAGCCACGCCTAGGCTCCTTCCAGTTTCAGTTTCCAAACAACCCTCATTGGCTAACTTAGTTGCTATGCCTATTCATTCTTGTGGTAACAACAATGCTGACCTTGTTACCATGCCTCTGCCAGTTCATGAATATTCTGATATTTTTTATGGTAACGGATACAGCAAGTGGACTGCCTCATTTCATCGGCATAAAATAAGCTGTTGGTATTACGAATGTCTTGCATTTTTAAGATTTTTGGAGGGATGAGCCAGAATAATTGAAAAATCATTATGATCAATTCTCATGTTCTTTGCAGAAAAAGACATCACATATAATATATATGGAAAGATTAAAGTCACCATATGCTTTCTTGACCTTTCATATTCTTGTTGTGTCAAAGAATCAGATTGGGATTGGTCCATTACTGAAAGGAAGAGTTCAGTAGTTCTTTGAATGTGCATTTTCTTACAAAAGAATTACTTGAATATTTAATTAATTAATTAATTTGCTGCCCATCTCATCCCAAGGCGATTCAGAGGTTCTCTTTAATTATAGAGAAGAGTCCGTGCAGATTTTACTCCATTTAATCATTGCCAACTATGGTGGGGAGGGCACTCATTTCATTTCAAGGAAGTTAAGCTAGCATTGTCCAAACACATTTTCGCAGTCATGTGGCCAGCATGATCTTTAGTTGTAGGCTTGGCTCAATATTCCATTATTCAGTAAAATGAATTTAAAAAGTACTAATCCTGCAGCTCCAGATACTGTACCTTGACAAGCTTCGATCTTGTTCCGGTGCTATTTTTCATCTGCATGTAGATGAAAGATCATTCAGTGCTCTATTCCAAACTCTAGTCCTCTAAAGTAACTCAAACCCTTTGGTATTGCTTTGTCTTGATTAAAAACTGGTTGAAAGAGAATAACTTGGTATGAAATCTCAACAAGGTAAAGATTATGTAGATCAGAACTGGGTTTGGGGATTAAAATTACACCTGTTTGGACAGCACTGCACTCGGAGTAGTCCATGGTCATTGAATTCTTAGGTGATAGCTCTAACAAAGAATATATTACCCAGATTTTTGGTTTGACTTGCTACTGGTTATCTAAGCTGCAACAAATATTTATTACTGCAACATGCTCTAAGTGAGGCTATCCTTGAAAAATATTCAGAAATGGCATTTGGTGCAAAATGCTGCAGGTATGTTGCTAAGACTGCAATGTGTGGGTATCATATGATAAATATACTGAAAAAAATCTGCCCTGGCTACCCATCACCCCATGGATATGATTTATGATTTTGGCATGGACTTTTGAACCCTATATGGCTTTGTGTCTGATTCCTAGTTAGTATTTATGGTAGTCTGTATTTTCAAGTATTTTGGAAAAATAACAGAAACAAATCTCTTTCTCCAAGCTTTCAGCTGTTAATTTATTAAATGATACTGATTTCAGTGACATGGTTTATATTTTGTATTTAGTTCTAATTCTTTCAAGCCCCCTGGAGTGCTTATATAAGCAGAAAAGCAGGCAATAAATAAAATAAATAAATAAAATGTTTCTGCGTTAATGCATCTCTATAAATATTTGAATGGTTAAAGTGCTGTAAAGTGAAATTAAAAGAAATGACATGCATATCATAAAAAGTTGTTCCTGTAAATTTGAGTCACTGGCAGTTTCCAAAATATATGCCACTTTGAGTTGTTGCTGTCCACTCTTTCAATTTTATTCATGATCCTTTTAATTGGCTTAGATAAGTTCTCTCCTGCTGATTTAAAACTATGTATTAAAATGCCAGCTCTCTGAAGACAAATGTTCTGGCTTAAGTGACTGCAAGTATGTTGTGCCAAATACAATGAAGGATCTGAGGCATTTGGGGAATGGAGAACTAAAGCACACCTAAACATTTTTTCTAGAGATATATACAATTTCCTGTTGACTTTCATGAGCATCATGTTCTTTTTTGCAGCTTTAGATGTAGTGAAACACATAAAAGATTCACAATGAAAATACAGAGTTTTCAATCAATGTATACATTTCTAAGCATATGCTGTTTCAGGTTTGATCCTTTTAAACATATCTTCCTGAATCAGTTAAAACAGATGAAATGAGTTTTCATGAGACTTTATTTTTTAGCTAATACTGTGTTAAAATTGGCCTACTAGTCTTTTGTAATTTTTAACGAGTAAAAGAAGCTCTTGTTTGTGAACATTCTCAAGCCACCTTGAAAATTTCTCTTGATCCATTTTACTATTGTTTGAGCTGTTTTCTTTTTGTAGTAGTAGAAAGGTACTGGGTCTCTTGTCATTTCCCTCAGTACAACTCTTCCCCAACTCCGAAGCCTCCTATCTGGAAAAAAAAAAAGTTTAATTAGATAGATTCTCTTTTCATGTCCTTCCTTCAAATTTAACTGAATTTTAAGAAATTGGAGGCCTATATAATGAAAGACAAGATATAGCTGAATTATGCATTTTTATCCCAATTTGGAACAGCATTTTAAAACAAATTGCACATCAATGTCTCTGTATTAAACAATATTAAAAACAATGATAACCCCTTTTGACTAATTTTAAATGGTGTTTTTCTTTGATCAACAATTCAAAAAGCAAAATGGTTTAAAAACAAAAAGTGATAAATTTGAGGCAGAGGACATGCCTTCAAAGGTGTTATTCAGCAGATTCTGACCAATTCTGGAGGAAATTTTGAGTAGTTTGGAGAACTGGCAAATACCACCTCTGACTGGAGATTTTACAGTATCCTTCCCCTGCCATGCCCATCAAGCCAAGCCCACAGAACCGATAGTAAAAATATTTAAATCCCACTACTGCATGCCTAGTATCACAGAATAGTTTAGTGGGAGGGAGGAGAAATCAAAGACCCTTTCAGACCAAGAAATGTTCTAAGCTTCTGGTTTAATTAATGTGTATGTTAAATGGATGAGCCTGATATGTAATTCTGTCAGTTTTTAAGACAAAAAGCATGTATTAGAAAAGGCAACAACAACATGGGAATTCTGCATTCTGAGTATCTCATTTACTGGATCTACCTCTGGGTTGGTAGAATGGGACAACTTTCTGTTGGCTTGCAAGGTAGTAATTAGACATTCTAGCTTGCAAAGTGGAGAATGGTAATCTCAATTGGAAAAATATCAGCTTTGGTTATGACATATTGGCAAAAAAGGGTCAAAACTGATCCTTAAACTATATGTAAGACTATGAGATTGATCAATACATACAGTATAAAAAATAAAGACATAGGTTTAATTGCAAATAAAATGAATAAAATGTGTACCAAAAATTAGTGTGTATGAAGCGTAGCATGGTGATAGTGGTATATACACTCCAATAAATGATCATACTAGAAAATGCAGATATGATTCAGACATAAAAATGTAGAATATTCTGAATTGGGGGAGGGGTAGACAAGAATCAGAAGGAAGGAAGGAAGGAAGGAAGGAAGGAAGGAAGGAAGGAAGGAAGGAAGGAAGGAAGGAAGGAAGGAAGGAAGGAAGGACAGCACTGTCTTCAGTTATCTTTGTCAATTCCAGTTTCAAGACATAGTTTTTCTGCCAAATGTCTGATGTACTCCATTGAGCAAAGGTAACTGCTTTATGATGTGAAAAATATCAGTACAATGTTGAATGCTAAAGCATTCTGCTTTTTTATTTTTGTGACTCGAAAGAAGGTGATTAAAATAGCATGCTTGCAATTTGAAGCAATAGTAGATGATTGCAGATTGCTTCAATTATTTACTCTCCCGCTCCATGGCACTGTCTAGTTTGATGATCCAAATAATATAATTTGCCCAGCATTTTTCCAGTCCACTCAAGATTAAAAAAGGGAAATGTCATGTTACAGTTCTGTACTAAATCAATATATGATTTACCAAATGGAATGGAAAGATAAAAAGTTTTTTTGCTGTGTAGGTCCTTGGTACTTAGCACTTAAACTAATAAAAAAATTGTGGGGAAAGCTAATTCGTGAACAACTTTCTCTTATCCTATTTTTCTTGCCGAAAGAAGAAAGGTCCAAAACTTTCTCAGAGCAGAACTCTGCAACACTGATGATCCTCTGACTGCATCCTGGAAAATGCCCCCCCAAGGTCAACCACAACCCTGATGAGGCCCTCAATGAAATTGAGTTTGACGCCCCTGTTCTAAAAGGAAAGGAAAATGACCTATAGAATACTTGGTCTAGAACTGTACCAATAGGTCTAGAACTGTGCCAATAGGTCTAGAACTGTACCAACAGATCTAGAACTGAGATGTTTCCCCCCAAAAAAGAAATTTGGACTCCAGAACATCCTTGAAAAATATATTTATTATATTTATTAATTTATTATATTTATATAAGTATCAAAAATACATACTTTGCTTGTTTAAATGTGGCAATGAAAAACAATTTCAAAAAACTATTTTAATTAAACCAAATAAGGATAGGTGCTCTTTTAACTCATTTTATGTTTTGAAGACATTTTATAATTTAAATAATGGCTCTTGGGATTTTAATTCTGGTGTTATTTAAATGAGTTTGTGTGGACGGTAGAAAAATATTTAATAATAAATAACAGAAATAAAATGATATTTTTTAACAGATTTAGAATGCAGTGCTTTAATTATGAAGCATCTGAAAGCAATACCAGCTTCTTGGCTATAATTGTTGATTTGTTGGAAGGTTCGAACCTGGATGACATATGCAAAAACAGAACAAAGCATTTGCTGTGAATCTTCCTTTGTTTTTAGTGGCATGAAGTCCCTTTATATGAGAAATAAAAATGCAAATTAACTAAAGTCTATTACTGTTCAGTTTCTGAATACATTAACTTGTAAATGAAAGGTTACATGATTTTTCAGTTATAGACTAATTCTCTGAGAAGTACAGCAAAACTTTTATTGAGCATAGTCCCTAGTTGGGCCTGTCCTCTAACCAACAACTTTTAAATATCTTGAGGGCTCCAAGAATAATTTTATTCAGTCACTCTTCAGAAATTGTCAAATAGAGAAAGAATTTTTCTGGAAAGACTGCAGGCTTCTTCTGCCTTACATGTTAGAGGCAGATTTCTTAGCAGATCACACAGTATTATTAGGAATTGTCAATCTATACCTACTAAATTAAAAAAAGGAAAAGGAAAACAAAATATTGAATTTCAAATACACAGTAAATACTTTGAGTGGCCATCTGAAATATGAAATGCAGATACCACATGCCAGATAAATGAGTACCAGTTTTTCTTTTAGATTACCTAAAATGTAGAACATTTACATATTGCTTTAGAGACAAATAAAGAACTTCCTAACATGATTTCTATTTCTATTTCACCCTTACTAAGCAATTAATCCAGAATCATTCAAAATAACCTGATTTTTTAAAAATCTGTATTTTCTTAAAATACAGTCACAGTCAGTAAATTTTGTGGGAAATTTATTGACAGTATTTATTAAATATTTATTTATTCTTCTCTATTTAGTGTAGGATTATGATAGTCCCATTTCCACTTAATCCACCTGCCTTACTCTCATATAGCAGATGGCTTTTGCTCTTTTCTCCTCCAATGTTTTAATTGCTGAAGTATATACAGATATATATTGTGACTATTATGTTAACATTAACTATTGACTTTGGGAGAAGCTAATGGATACCTCATAATTGGCAAAATTAACTGCACATGGCTAGCACCCATAGGAGATTTGAGAGATTAAAGAGCCTTATTTAAAGGTTTATGTTTTGTTCGGAAAAACACAAGGTAGAGCGGGTTCCAACAACGAAAAGTCTTTATTTACAGTAGTCAGTAAAACGGAACGGTTGGCCGACTTAGCGGCAGCCTTTTATACAGGCTAGCCTGCCGGCTTGTAACCAATGGCAGCTGATCGAATTTGCCGCCTTTTTTACTTTGTTTGGATTGGTTCTTAGTGAACCAATCCAATGCTTACTTTAGTTGACCAATCAGATTTGCATGTTTTGGAGTAACCCAATTTGCATACAGAACACCCCTCCCCCCTTGGTTCAGTCCTACGTGGTGATGTAGTCGCGCAGGTAGGCGGGGCTTTTCCTGACTCGACTGGACCTGCGCAGTTCACTTTCGGCGGAGACTTCGACCTGTTCGGATGGGGCTGCTGTGTCGTCCGTCCTTCTCTCTGGAACCATCTGGAAGGGTGAATCAGCCATTCTGCCGCCTGAGTTTCTTAGGCCGGCAGTTTTGCCTCTCCCTCCCGTTTCCTCCGGGCAGATCGAGCTGGCCTGGCTGTCCCCTTCCGATGGGCTCTTCACGCAAGTCTCTTCAAATAGTGGGTCTTTTATTTGCTCTTTTTGTTTGTTAGTCTCTTTGGGTTTTGTTTGTATCGGTTCTTTATTTGTTTCTTGCATTTCCCCTCCCCCTTTGGTTTGTCCATCACCGGCTTTTTCCATGTATGGGTGTATGTCTGTATTTCGTTCTATGTTTCGGGAACGGAGCTGGTCTATGTGCCGCTTCCATTCCCTGCCGTCGTCAATTGTTAACCGGTAGGATTTGGGGCCTGTTATTTGCGTTATTTGCCCTGGTAGCCAAACAGGGTCCCTGGTGAAGTTTTTGGCGTAAACCAACTCGCCTACTTCAAATTTCCTAAATCGTGTGGAGGAGTCGGGGGGGTTTTCTGGCGTAAAATTTGGGTGCAACCTATCAAGGTGTGATCTTAATTTCCTCCCCATGAGCAATTCTGCTGGGGACTTGTTGGTCGTGGTACTGGGTGTTATGTGTTGGAGAGTGAGCAATCGGTTTATTTTCTGTTGGACATCACCGGTGTCCATTCTTTCTAATCCCTCTTTGGTAAACCGGACCATTCTCTCCGCCCTACCGTTCGTGGCCGGGTGAGCCGGCGCGGTTAGGGCATGTCTGATACCTAGAGAGGCTAGGTATTGTTCGAAGTGTAGGCTGGTTAGCTGTGGCCCATTATCTGATACGAGGACGTCCGGTAGACCATGGGTGGCAAAAAGGTTGTCTAGTTGTTTGATTACAGTTTCTGTTGTCGTTGATGGCATGATTTTTACTTCTAGCCAATTAGAATAGGCATCAACGACAATCAGGAATGTATGCCCAGAATCGATGTGGATTCTTGACCAAGGGCCTTGCAGGGTTTCCCAGTCTCTAATGGGTGCTTTAGGCGGGGACGGTCTAATTCCCTGGCACTTGTTGCACGAGCTTACCCAATATTCTATGTCCTTATCAATACCCGGCCACCAAACATAACTTCTTGCAAGGCTTTTCATTTTCACAATTCCCGGGTGCCCTTCATGTAATATCCCAAGTACCCTGGGTTGCAGTTTGTTAGGAATGACTACCCAATCACCCCACAATAAACACCCTTTTTGAATCGAAAGTTCAGTCTGTCTGGTCCGGAAAGGTTTAAAGTTTTCAGTTTTTTGATTTTCCGGTCAGCCTTTACCTACCCAGCTGAGGATGCGGGAAGTCACTGAGTCTTTCGCGGTGGCTCTGGCGACATCATAAGCAGATATGGGTAGATCGGGGCAAGTCTCTATTTGTAATGCTGTCATCGCTGGTGCCGGGTCTTCCTCGGTTTCTGGTAAGGGTGCTCTGCTCAAAGCGTCCGCATGGGAAATTTGTTTCCCTGGTCGATGTGTCAGAGTGTAAGAATAGGCTGCTAGGAACTCTGACCATCTAGTCATTCTTGGAGAAAGGATATTTGGTGTTGGCTTGTTTCCCGCCAAAATTCCCATTAGTGGTTTGTGGTCTGTTATAATTTGAAAAGTCCGCCCGTAGAGGTACTCGTGGAAGCGTTTCACTCCAGCGACAATTGCTAGAGCTTCTCTGTCGAGTTGGCTGTAATTCCTCTCGGTTTTAGACAGGGTCCTTGAGTAGTAGGCGACGGGTGCCTCTCTGCCATCAGGCAGTTGGTGGCTCAGGATGGCACCGACTCCAAATGGCGAAGCATCGCAGGTCACCCTCAATGGCAGTGTGTCGCTGAATTGAATGAGAACGTTTGTTGATGTTAGTAATTTTTTAATTTTCTGGAAGGAATTCTTCTCTCTATAACCCCAAGTCCAAATTGCTTTCTTGTCCAATAGACGGTGCAATGGTTCTGCTATTGTGGCTTTATTCGGTAGGAATACATTATAAAAAATTATCAGTCCAAGAAATGCTTGTAGTTCGGCTTTGTTTCTTGGTTCTGGTGCTTCATTGATGGCTTTAATTTTCTTGTCTGTAGGGTGTATACCCTCTCCGTCTATTAAATAGCCCAGGAATTCGACGCTATTCTTAACTAGGCAACACTTTTCTCTTTTCACTTTGAGGCCAGATTCTCTAAACTTAGTTAGTACTTCTTTGAGTCTTTTTTTTAATTGGGTTTCATCTTTGGCTGAGATCAGGACGTCGTCAAAGTATGGTACGACTCCTTGTATGCCATTTAGGAGGCGTTCCATTAGACTCTGGAAAACGCCTGGGGCTACACTTACTCCAAATTGCAATCGGTGACATTTGAATGCGCCCTTATGGGTAACTATAGTCTGTGCTTCCGCAGTTTCTGGGTCCACTGGGAGTTGTTGGTAGGCTTGTGCTAGGTCGAGTTTAGCAAAAACCTTTCCTTTTCCCAGGGAGTGAAGCAAATGCTGGGCTACTGGCACCGGGTATGCGCTTGGTTGTAATGCGTGGTTCAGGGTAGCCTTATAGTCACCACAGATTCTAACGGACCCATCGGGTTTGATAGGTGTGACTATAGGCGTTTCCCACTTGGCATGGTCCACAGGTTCTAATACCCCTTGGGCTATTAATTTGTCCAGCTGTTCCTCTATTTTTGCCTTTAGTGCAAAAGGATCTCGTCTGGCTTTTATTCTTCGTGGGGCTATTTGGGGGTTTAAACTGAAAGAAATGGGATTTCCCCGATACTTGCCAAGTGAGCCGTCAAAAATGTCCTGAAATTCCCGGATGAGGTCTTCTTCCCAGCCGGTTGCAGTCACTCGATCGATCCCGGTCTTCCCGATGCCCAATGGTGCGAACCATTCGATGCCCAGGAGACTTGGTCTGTCTCTGTCGACTATGGTCAGTGGTAGCACTTTGACGTGTTCTTTGTAGGTGACTCGGAAATGTCCCATGCCGACTACAGGGATTTGGTTTCCCTGGTAGTCCTTGAGAGTTAGGTGCTGCTTCTTTAGTTCTTTGGTTTTGATATCTGGGACTAGCTGTTTTATTGTGTCCCACGATACCATAGAGAGAAAGGACCCCGAGTCTACTTCCATCTTGCAGGGCTTCCCTTCGATTTCTACAATGACTTTAACTTTCTTCCCACTTTCCGTCTGAGTGCTCTTTATAATGACAGTTTGGTGTGTATTGGCTCGCTTATCTTGTTGCCACTTTCTATCAGCTCGTTTAGGCTCAGCTCATGTTGGGGAATTTCTGCGTCTCGTTGGGCTGTAGTATTTTTTGTTTCTGCAGACTTTTTCGATATGCCCTCGTTTCTTGCAGACCCTGCAGATGGCATCGAGAAATCTGCATTCGGCTCGGGGATGGTTTCCTCCGCAGCCAGCGCATTCCCGCCAATTTCTTCTTTCGCGCTCTTTTCTGTTAGTGTATAGGCGGTGGACCTCGTCGTCTTCTTCGCTATTGTCAGGTGTTTCGTCATACTCTTCGTAATGCGTGGTGGTGGTAGATTGTTTTTTGTCTTTGGTTGGGTTCGTTTCGTCACTATGCGTGTTCATTTTCTTCATAGTGACAGCTGATTTTTTCGCGGCTTCGGCGGCTGTGGCTTCCTTGATAGCTTCGGCTACACTGATGTTGGGTTTGTTGAGTAATTTACTCTGTGTGGTCGAGTCTCTCAACCCCAACACCACTCGATCCCTCATTGCCTCGTCGAGGTTTGAGAATTCACACTCACCACCTATTTGTCGAAGTGCAGCAACGAATTCAGCGACGGTCTCTCCCTCTCTCTGGTCTCTCCTGTAGAATTTGTGTCGCTTTATTAAGTTTGACACCATCGGAGCGTAGTGTGCTTTGAGGATTCGTTGCAATTCTGGCCATGTTAGTTGTTTGACATCTTGGGGCTTCGCTAGAGCCTTTGCCATCTTGAAAACCGTTGGCCCACAGTGTGTTAGGAACACAGCTCTCTTACGTTGCTCTGAAATTCCTTCCATTTCATTGCTTTCCAGATACATTTGGAAGCGATCTGCACAGGAATCCCAATCCTCTTCGTTGGGGTTGAAGGGTGCGGGCGGTGCGTTGTTTCCAGGCATCTTTGTTGTCATCTGGGCTTCTTATCACCGCGTGCAGTTTTCGTGTTCAGGACGATCCCACCTTCGTCGCCAGTGTTTTGTTCGGAAAAACACGAGGTAGACCGGGTTCCAACAACGAAAAGTCTTTATTTACAGTAGTCAGTAAAACGGAACGCTTGGCCGACTTAGCGGCAGCCTTTTATACAGGCTAGCCTGCCGGCTTGTAACCAATGGCAGCTGATCGAATTTGCCGCCTTTTTTACTTTGTTTGGATTGGTTCTTAGTGAACCAATCCAATGCTTACTTTAGTTGACCAATCAGATTTGCATGTTTTGGAGTAACCCAATTTGCATACAGAACAGTTTATTGGTAGACCCTTCTTATGAATGGAAAAACAACCTTCTTATGAGTGGAAATTGATGTGGATAATGAACAGGGTTTTGGAGGGTCACTATGGGCATGGTATAAGCATACTTGGATTCTACTCCATTTCTCCTGGCATTTTGGAGTCCAGTTTGTCTGATAATTAGATTCAGGATAACCTAAACCATATTTGGGTGAATAACTCCATTCTCGAAAGTAATTATTAATCTATTCTAAATATCTTTTTTTTAAACAATAGTCTTATAAGAACAACAAATTCCTCAAATAAAACTCAGTAGTTAGTAGTAATTTTGACTTCCGACTTGTACTACAAATGATACATATAAATCTTTCAAATATTCTAATTCATCCAAAATAATAGCTCTTCTAAATTGGAAGTTTTATCTGTTATGACTTAGTTAGCAGTGAGTTCATTTTATGCCTTGTTTAAATTAATTCAGGAGAAAAAATCAGAAATTCTCCCAAATATTTTTAAGTTTTTTTTCTTTTTAATTTGGGGTTTGTTCTACCTGTGGATATTCCAGCTTGTTAAAGCTGAATATAAAGAGGTACAATATATTTTAAATTACTGGGAAATTAAAACCTACAAATAGTTGGTGGAGATTTTTTTGTTTGTGAGTGCAGGCTTCCAGATAATTGACAGTCTGGTGGAGTCATCTCTTCTATTCATGCTTTCAAGTCATTTTTCAATCTCTATGGCTTCTCTGTAGCTGGGGTTTTCTACAGTGGCTAGGGTTTTGGTGCCATTGAAGTAGATGCTATGACCTGTGGCTTTCATGTGTTGGACTAGTGAGGAGGTGTGTTCCAGCTTTTTTACTGCATTTTTGTGTTCATCTAGGCGGGTACTTATTCTTCTATTGGTCTGTCCAATGTATGTGGCCGGGCATGATGCACAGGGAACTTCGTATATGCCTTGGTTTTCCAGGTCAATTTTATCTTTGGGGTTTCCCCACACCACAAGCCAAGCAAGCACCTGGGCACAAACAGACACCCCCTGATACCTCCAGCCCAAACACACCCCAGCCAGCCACCCAGATGAAACCTACCTTCCTAATAAATGACAGCCGGCCATTCACCTGAAGCCAAGCCATGCTGAAAGCCCCCAATACACGAAACACAATGTTGCCAGCTAATCAAGACAAAAAAATGCTACAACACAGATAGAAGCTATTAGAAACTCTAATCAAGCAGAACACAGCTAATTCTAAGGCTAATAAACACAGATCAAGACTCCCAACCAATCAGGATGAAGAAAAAACCATTCAAACAAAGCACAAGGCTAGCACCAAATTTAAAACAGAAACAGCTGTGAAAGCCTGACACACATGACAAAGATGCACTCAATACACGAGCCTGATGATGGCAGATGAGATTCTGCTGAAACATCGCTACAACTTTAAAAGCACAACTATAAAGATTTGGGGAAATACCCGAACAAAGCTGAATAAATACCTGTGAAAACATAAGAAAACAAATGTGTGTATGTGTGCGTGTGTATGTACATGTAATATGTTGGTTTCTGTGAACAGATTAATAGTTCAACACAATTTCAACTAAAATAAATGAATTGCTAAAGTCCTAAAAACAATATTTGGGAAGCATCTCATAGGAACATTATTGAAATATGAAAATATGTGAAGTACTGCAGTGCTTGGGAACAGTGACCTTTAAGACCATTTCTAATGTTATATTCAGATCCTCTCTCTTTTAAATGCGAGTCAAAATACTCTGACATACTAAAATTATTAATATATATTATTGTTTCTTGTCATGACAGAGCACTTCAAGCAACCTGCATAAGTCAGCTGTTGATGGACAGTTAGAGACACTTTCTTTTCTAAATGAAAGAACTCCCTGTGGATTTTTCTTTAGGAGTGCAAAAATGCAAAACAGAACACCTTTGTGAGCTTTCTAGAAGGGATTGTCAAAGATATGAGTCTCATGCTCAAATCAGGATTTACTTGTTCATCCAAGGCAAGCCTGAAAGACAATTTTTTTAGCAGTTGTCTGCTCCAATTAATAGTTGTTAACTATCTAACTGCAGTTACTATCATAAGTAACTGAAGTAACTGAGTTACTGAATAAGTTACACAAAAACTCAAAGCCACAAACTATCGTTTGGTTGTTTTCTTGCAGACGTTTTATCATCCAAATTAGGTAACATTATTGGTGCTAATAAGGAGTGTTCTCAGTTTATATAGGGCAGGAGTGTCTAACTTAATTTCATTGAGGGCCACATCAGGGTTGTGTTTGACCTCAGGGATGGTGGGGTGGGTGGCTGGGGGGGGCGTGGCCAACTTGACATCACTCATGTCAGGGATGTCTGTGGTGGCCTGAGTGTTCTGCCAGTGAAAATGGGCTTCTGAGCTGTATTTTCGGCTGCTACGGCTGTCAGGATTCCAGCAGTTACTCCAATTAAATCATGAACCTCGAGCCACACTCCCAAAACTGAAAAGGATTTATTTGGAGTTTACATTCTATGTCTGATATTTGTCTGGGTATAGCCAACTCTGAGATACATAATTCACTGTCACCCTTGATCCTGTTTCCCCCCTCCCCCCTGGGGTGTATCATCCAACGAAACACGTCTACAGCCAAGAGTCATCAATCATGCTCTCCAATTAGATTTTGCACGGCAGAAGCTTTTGTCATCTAATCAGTCTCTGAAGAAAAATATGAATGGAATGTACTCTCAATTCCACACTGCTGCCTGCTCTTTGAAACTCCCCCCCCCCCTTTCAGTTGTCAACTATAAAACGTGGATACAAAATGTTTTATGAGTTGACAACGGCCTCCTGCAATCCTATGCCAGTGAAAATGGAGCTTGAGAGATCCGCATGCGGCCCTCCCGAGCTTCATTTTTACTGGCAGAGGCACAGTTGGCCAGTCCTTCGCTGTTTCCAGGGTGGCCTTGTAGACCAGATCTAAGCACCCTGTGGGCTGGATCTGATTCCCAGGCCTTGAGTTTGACACCCCTGGTCTAGGGCAAGGGTCCCCATTTCCCAGTCCATGGACCGGCACTGGTCTGCAGCATGTCAGAAACTTGGCTGCTCAAACAAACAAAGCCCCACCCAAGGGCTGGCAGCACATAAAACCATGCCCCCTCTGGTCTGCAGAAAAATCCCTGTCCATAGAATCGATCCCTAATGCCCAAAAGGTTGGGGGTTTGCCATGGCTACATTGGTGAAAGTTGGGCTGTTTAATTTTGGTTTATTTGGCAGTTCCTTGATTGGGGTATTGGTTACTTGATTGTTGGTTTGTTGCTAATCTTGCAATTAATCTATGCTTATCTTTGTGCTGATCACTGATAGAGAGGTACTTAGCTCTTTTTGTTCCCTTTTTGGCTGGTTGCCTCATTTGCATAGTCTATAGATGTTAATGTCTATGTGTCTATTGATGGCTAATTTGTCAGATTGCCGGGCTTCTAGAAATTCCCTATGGTTTTAGACTTGGCTTGGTCACAGATGGTCATAGTTTCCTAATTGAAACTATTGTTAAGTCTGTCCATATGTTGTGAATTTTTTTAAAAAAAATCATCATGTCTTCTAACTGCTAGTTGGTATTCATGGGGGTTTTCTGCCAGTCTTCTGTCTATTTGTCCTATATAGTGGTATACAGGTGAAACTCGAAAAATTAGAATATCGTGCAAAAGTTCATTTATTTCAGTAATGCAACTTAAAAGGTGAAACTAATATATGAGATAGACTCATTATCTGCAAAGCAAGATAGGTCAAGCCATGATTTGTCATAATTGTGATGATTATGGCTTACAGCTCATGAAAACCCCAAATCCACAATCTCTGAAAATTAGAATTTACATGCAATCAATAAAACAAGGATTGTACATAGAACAATATCAGACCTGTGAAAAGTATAAGTATGCATATGTACTCAGTACTTGGTATGGGTCCCTTTTGCAGCAATTACTGTCTCAATGTGGCGTGGCATGGAAGCTATCAGCCTATGACACTGCTGAGGTGATATGGAAGACAAAGATGCTTCAATAGTGGCCTTCAGCTCTTCTGCATTGTTTGGTCTCATGTCTCTCATCTTTCTCTTGGCAATGCCCCATAGATTCTTTATTAGGTTCAGGTCAGGCAAGTTTGCTGGCCAATCAAGCACAGTAATCCCACGGTCATTGAAGCAGGTTTTGGTGCTTTTGGCAGTGTGGCAGGTGCCAAGTCCTGCTGGAAAATGAAGTCAGCTTCCCCATAAAGTTTGTCTGAGGAAGGAAGCATGAAGTGCTCCAATATCTCCTGATAAATGGCTGCATTGACTCTGGACTTAATGAAGCACAGTGGACCAACACCAGCAGATGACATGACTCCCAAATCAACAGACTGGAAACTTCACACTGGACTTCAAGCATCTTGCAATGTGTGCCTCTCCATTCTTCCTCTAGACTCTGGGCCTTGGTTTCCAATTGAGATGCAAAAGTTGCTCTCATCAGAAAAGAGGACTTTGGACCACTGAGCAACAGTGTTTTTCTTTAGCCCAGGTAAGACGCTTCTGATGTTGTTTGTTGTTCAGTAGCGGCTTAACAAGAGGAATATGACATTTGAAGCCCATGTCCAGGATCTGTCTGTGTGGTGGCTCTTGATACACTGACTCCAGCCTCAGTCCATTCCTTGTGAAAGTCCCCAACACTTTTGAATGGCCTTTTCCTGACAATCCTCTCCAGGCTGCTGTCATCCCTGCTGCTTTTACTTCCACACTTTTCCCTTCCACATAACTTTCTATTAATGTGCTTTGATACAGCACTTTAGGAACATCCAACTTCTTTTGCAATTAAGCCCATGTCACACTGCACCAATGGATGGAAAGAGGATGTAAAACGGAGAGAAACACTTGCCATCCGTTGGTTAACGCGAAGTATCCGTCCCGTACTCACTGCATATGTTTTTCAAACTCTCTATACATCCAGCATCCGTCTACTGAGATTTCATCCGCTCAAAAAGTTTTGAGCTGCACAAAACTTTTTGAGCGGATGAAGTATCCAACGTGTCCATTCTACATCCGCTACGCATACGGGGAACATCCGTTATATGTCCGTTGTCATCCGTTACACATCCGCTATATTCGCTAGGCATCCACTGCGCATCCGCTCAACTCACATCCTCTCCAGCGGAAAACGGACACAGGGAGGAAGCGAAACAGACGCGGAACAGACATGCAGCGTTAGTAGCACGGACGTAGAAAGGATGAAAGCGGATGCAGCTCGCATATAAAGCATTAAAACGGAAAAAACGTTCATATAGGGAACGTATCTCGGATATTTAGGATGTCTGGAGGATGCCTGGAGTATGTGGAAGGACACCTAGTGGAAAAACAATATTTGCTATAAAAAGGGGGAGAAATCACCTGGATTTCACTTTCAGTCCAGCAGCCCTGGTGTGCAGACCTTTTCAGCCTTGATCTTGAACTTGCTCTTCCATAGCATCCAGTCATCTCCACCATGGATCATCGCACACTCCTTTTGGTAGCCACCATCATTCTAAAACAGTGCGAAGCCATCTACAGGCTCTTTCACCTGTTCTACGGGAAGAAAAGGAGGCGTCCAAGAAGTGTCTGGGTCCGAAGATGGATCGCGAGAAGAGCCGAGTACGGACTGTATGACAAGCTGATGGTGGAGCTGAGGACGAAGACACTTGTGCATTCCAGAACTTCATGAGGATGCCTCCAGCCATGTTTGACGAAGTTGTGGAGCGGCTGAGACCCAGGTTGACCAAGCAGAGCACCAACTTCCGGCCCAGCCTGGACCCTGGGCTGAAGGTGGCACTGACTCTGTGCCACCTGGCCTCCGGGACAATGTACAGGAACATGCAGTACGCCTGGAGGGTGCCACACAACACCATCAGCATTGTGGTCAGAGAAGTGGTGCAGGCCATCATCGAAGAATACCTGGAGGAGCTCCTCCAGTGCCCCTCCACTGAAGAAGGTTGGAAGAAAGTTGCAGAGCAGTGATATCAGAAGTGGAACTTCACCCACACCGTTGGAGCCATAGATGGCAAGCACGTGGCCTGAAAAGCTCCAGCCAACTCAGGGTCCACTTATTTCAACTACAAGGGCTTCTTCAGCATCATCCTCTTTGCCATGGTTGATGCTGACTACAAGTTCATGTACATCGATGCTTCAGGCATCGATGTACAGCTTCAAATGCCCAGGTATACAACGCCAGTGACCTCAAGGAGGGGCTGGAACGCAACCTCATCATGGGCTTCCCAGATCCAGACCCCCTGCCCAACGACACACAAGATGTGCCCTACTTCATCGTGGGGGATGACGCCTTCTCCCACAGAACCTACCTCATGAAGCCCTACACTTCCAGATGCCTCACCCATGAAGAAAGGATCTTCAACTACAGGCTGTCCAGGGGAAGACAGGTGGTGGAGAACGCCTTTGGCATCTTGGCCAACAGGTTCCAGGTACTTCTCACCACCATGCAGCATCGCCCAGAGACCGTGAGGAACATCATGGAAGCTTGCTGCATCCTGCACAATCTCATGCGCACCCGCTACCCAATGTTGCAGAACAGGCTTGTGGACCACCAACAAGGCAATGGGGACATGGAGCCTGGTGAATGGAGGCAAGGACTAAACCTGATAGATACTCTAGATGTGCAAGGCCCCAACAGAGCTTCACGTGAAGGGAAGAAGCAGCGCAACCTCCTGAAACACTGGTGCAACTCCCCAGCTGGAGCAGTGGAGTGGCAAGACAGGATGGTAGATGCTTAATGGATGCTTCCTTGAGGCTGTCTCATCACACTGATGAGATTGGGACATGTATGTTGAGTGGCCCTACAATGAACAGGACATTTAATAAAGAGTTGTGTTTATGTGGAAATGTGTTGATGAATGATTAAATTGTTATTGATAATAAAGGGCCATAGGTGTGGCAGCTGAGAGGGTGGACCATACAGTCCCACTATGCTTGCACTGGAGGTTTATCTATCCCACAGCTATTACCCATCCCATAGGTATCCCTGCCCATCCCACTGCTATCCTAACCCATCCCACAGCTATTACCCATCCCACAGGTATCCCTGCCCATCCCACTGCTATCCTTACCCATCCCACAAGCATGCAAAGGCTTAAACCATTTCTAAAAGTTTCCACCAAGACTTTATTAAGTAAAAGAACTGAACCAAGTGTGTGAAGTAAAGATAAACTTTATTAATAACAAACTGTAAAAGCAAAATGACCCAAGTAAAGTGTCCCAAGCAAAGATAAAGTCAACAGGTAGCAACCCAGTCTCTGGCACTCTTCTCAGTCAATCTGAGGCGTGCTCATAGTCTCAGGGGTGAAGGGTCCAGGTGCTGTGGAGGTGGCAGTGGCTGGAGTGCTGGTCTGAGGCACCATTGGGGTGCCAGCCCTGAGAGGAAACAGGGGGTGGTGTGTGGAGGAAGCTCTCAGAGAGCTGGCTCAGTCCTGTGATGTTGAGAGCCCCTTCCTCCATGACATGGGGTGTCAGTCCCAAGACCGATGACAGATGTTCTGAGGCCGGGCTTGGCTGTGGGGTGGAGGAAGGAGGAGTGTAGTGGGGCTGTCTGGTCTGCAGGTGAGTGAGGTGAGGTGTCAGTGGCATCTGTGCCATCGGTGGCGTCGGTGGCATTGGTGGCATTGGTGCCATCGGTGGCACCTGTGTCATACGATGAACCTGTGCCTGGACTGGGAAGGGCTGCCTGTGCTGCTGGAACTCCTGGTAGCCGTAGCCTTGATAGGTGAGGGGCTGTTGAAAGCCTTGGAAGGGCTGTGACATAACCTGGGGTGGAGGATCAGACCTGGACTGGGTCGGAGCAGGTTCAGCTGGGCCTGGAGGGTGGTGCAGAAGACCTGTGATCCTCTCCTTGATCACCTGGTACTGGGATTCGGACATGTCCATGAGGGTCTGGTTGACGTAGGTGAGGAAGGGCTTTCTGTTAGAGGATGATATGTCGGAGTGTACCAGCTGAGAGAGGAGATCTACACTGCTTTTGATGGTGTCCCTGATCTCCAGCAGTACAGTGTGGCTCTGTCCCTCCGGTCTGGCTTTCTGCCTGCTTTCTGTGGAGGTGGAACTGGGGGTTGGTGTGGGTTGGTCTCTGGTGGCAGTGGCCTCCTTTTGCTCCAACTGCATCAAGGGGTCCTCCACGCGCTCCGCCACAGGGAGTGCAGCTGTCAGTGGGGGTCTCCATCGTGGGGCGCTCCACAGATACCTGCCTGGACACAGGAACTGACTCTTGGCCAGAAGAGGACTGGCTCTCTGTGGGCTGCCTGAGAGAGAGGGTTGACAGAGGGGCTATTCCTCGGTGGTGGACCTCACCCTCCAAGAAGCCGCAGTTGGCCATCACGTAGGTCTCCCGGTCGGTGAGCTTGACCGTGGCCTGGCCAGACTTCTTGAGGTGCAGCTTCCTGTATCAGGTATGCATGTGCTTCCACCACCCAAGGAGGACCTCCGAAGTGTAGCCCAGGCTCTCCGCCTTCTCTCTTCAAACCCCCTGCTTCCGCTTGGTGTCTCAATAGAGCCTGTGTCCCTTCTGCCAGAGGTACTCGTTCTCCCTCAGTCATTCGAGCACCTCATCCTCATGTTCCTCTTAAATGGAGTACTGTCTCCTCTCCCTATCGCGCGATTGCCTCTTTCTCCCTCTGGCAGGGCCTTCTGGACCCTCATCAGTAGGGCTTTGAGGTTCTAGGGGCTGGTCCACCACACCAACAGCAGCAGCAGCAGCAGCAACAGCAGCAAAAGCAGGACCAGCAGGACCAGGAGCACCAGCAGGACCAGCAGGACCAGGAGCAGCACCAGCAGAGTAAGTACCAGCAGAAGCACCAGCACCAGCAGCAGAAGCCCCAGCAGAAGCAGAGTCAGTGCCGGGGGTGGGATGGTGGCTCTGTCCTTCTTGCCAGGGCTGGCAGGAGTAGGCACAGGCTTCCTCTTCTTCCCCTTGGTTGTTGGCTGGAGATGTGTCTGGCAGCAGGTCTTTCCTCTGAATGGTGACCTGCTTGCAAGCTGCATCCTTTTATATCTGCGGGGCTGACGCAATGCATCCTCCCTGCATGCGCAGTGAACACTTTGCATCCGCTATGCATCCGCTATGCATCCGCTAGGTGTCCGCTCTGCATCTGCGTCATCCGCTAGGCATCCGTTCTGCATCCGCTCCTTCCGCTGCGCGTCCTCTTCACTGTGATCCCCTGGAAGCCCTGCGGACGTGTCATCCGCTTCCATCCGCTGGGCTTCCGTGGAGCATCCGCTAAACATCCTCGCTACCTCCTCTCCCCGTCCGTTCCTTTCCATTGTTGTCCGCTCTCTTCATGCAAATTTGGGGCACTTTTGAGAGCGGATAACAACGGATGGAACATTTTCTCGTCCGCTGTGTCCTTTTTACATACGTTTTGCATCCATCGGCCGATGTGACAGGGCCTTTACCTTTTGAGGCTTTCCCTCCTTATGGTGGGTGTCTATGATGGTTTTCTGCACAACTGTCAGGTCAGCAGTCTTTCCCATGATTGTGATTCCTACTGAACCAGACTGAGAGACCCTTTAAAGGCTCAGGAACCCTTTGCAGGTGTTATAGCTTAATTAGCTGATTAGAGTGGGACACTTTGAGCCTAGAATATTGAACCTTTTCACACTATTCTAATTTTCTGAAATTGTGTGTTTGGGGTTTTCATGAGCTGTAAGCCATAATCATCTCAATTATGACAAATCACGGCTTGAACTATCTTGCTTTGAGTGTAATGAGTCTATCTCATATATTAGGTTCACCTTTTAAGTTGCATTACTGAAATAAATGACGAGTTTCACCTATATGTTTTAATGACTCCTGCTTTTTTTTCTCCTGGGGCTGCTGGGTCTTTTGCTTTATTAGGGCTTGTTTTGATTGTGCTGCATGGGTTTGAGTGGTCAGGCACTTTTTGATAAAGTTGTGTGAATCATCCATTTTTCTGGAATATGTTATATAGATACTCTGTTTCCTTTTCCTGCTGTTCAAATTTGTTGCAGTGAGTATGTGCTCATCTAAATAAAGTTCTTATGCAGCTTCTGGTGAGGGAGGTTGGGCTGTTACTTTGGTGTCATGGAACACTTGGTTGGTGTGAGTGGTTTTTCTGTGCACTTGTGTTTCTAGTATGCCATTATGGTCTCTGCTGATCAGGATGTCCAGGTAGGGAAATGAGTTATTGCTTTCTTCTTTTTTTGATAAACTGGATTCTTTTCAAAATGTTATTGATGGTCAGAATGTATAAATGCAATAATTATTTCTAGTTGAGAAGCTCTTCTTGTGCTTCTTTTTTTCCTATATATGGATATATCAAATATTGCCTGAGGAAATTTAAATTCTAAAACATGGTACTCAGTTTTGTTAAATTTAGGAATAAATGTATGCAAAACACTGGATTTATTGGGCATCAGGAGAGAAACCAATTGGGTAAATATGATTCTTTCTTAACTATTTTATTATTGGGATATTCATCTAATTTAAGGCAAAGCTTATTTGCCATTTCCAGCATTTTTTAAATTTATGGCTGACAACCTAAAGACTAGGTTGCATTTTCTTTGACAATCTTCAAGAAAGTCAACTAGAAATGTCCCACCTGGCAGCCTATCAGAATAATGGGAAATGCTGAGAAAGGGAAATGCCTCCCTTGCCAAATACAATAATTTTATTTTTATCAAATATATCAGCTGAGTTATAGACTGCACACTGTGGACAGGGAAGAAGGAATCTATTCTGCAAGATGTCATTCAATCTGTGGACAAACACTATAACCTTCAGTATTTGCTGTACTGATATTGTAGCAATCAAATAAATTATAGGTTTGAAGAGTTGTAATGTCAGTTATTACTATCCCCAAAAGTTGTAATTTATGTAATTGTTACAAGTGGCTTGGGTATTCCTTCTTGATTTGGAACTGGAGTATGATTCTATTTCAGTTCAAGAGAAATTCAATGAACCTTATTTTCAGTAAGTAGTTATTCCACTATAGAATACATTTAGTCCATTTTATTATTCTTACCCCCATAAATAACATCAATAGTATTTAATTTAACTGACTTCTCACATGTTCATTTAAAAAAATACTTTAATATCTTTAAAAAATCAAAAGCCATTGAAAGTACATATTCTTCTGATATGGTTTGAATATATTTTAAAATATATTAATAGTTCTTTGTGTAAAAATCCAGCTGTTATTTGACCTATATTTTGATTTTTTTTCCCCCTTTGTTTGCTGATTCACTGTGTGACTTTTTGAGTTTCAGAATTGGCTTCACTCATTCCTTCTTAAAGTATTTCTCCCCGAAACACACATTTCTTTCTTGGTCAGGGCTTTGTGTATGTTCCCCTACTTTATTAGTATTTGCATATTTACATTCCATTGGCACCGAACAACTATTCTAGATTAGGGTCCCAGTGCTGTTGACCTTTTTCAGTAATCTGATTTGCATACTATTAATTGCAAAGGGAAGGAAAGATGCAAGCAGAGAGCCCTTTCTGCTTCTGTCTCCAACATTATTATGAAATGGCAAGTTAGGCAAAGATATTAACTCTTTGGTTGATGTTATGTACCACTGAAAAAATAAAGCCCCTTTACTATGTATTCTTGCTCCATAAGGCTCAAATTTTCCTTCTTGACTAACTAGCTGTGTTGTGACCTAACAAAAATCAGTAGCATTAAAACTTAAATAAGACATTTTTCCAGTAGTAAAGAGTCAGGAATGATTATTAGGCATAATATTTACATCGATTATTGGGAATTTTGTAGTGTCCTTGGTGCTTCCTGAGCTTGGTTGAATATACTGTAATTCATCAGGCCCATGGGCCGGATGCATCATGCACAGGCCACACGCATCCTGGCTCTGCAAAGGCAAGAAATATCATGATATGTCACGATACATCACGTGACGCGATCGAGTTTGACATCCGTGCAATACATGATCCAAATGTTACTGAATAATCAGCTATTAACTGAAGATATGATTGGCTACCCAGGATACCACAGATCAACTCTTAAGATATATATATTCTATTGATATGCATTTTTAAAAATTGTTTAACATTCTATGGTATTGATTCAGCATGATATATGTATCCAGGATTTATGGCTAATAATCAGTGACATTTGGTTCATGCATTATGTGGTTAAACCAAGCTCACTGAAGTGTGTAAATTCAGCCATGGTTTCCTGGCTGTAAAAACCCTTTGTTTTCCCAGACAATATTATAGTAGCATTCCTAGCATAAAAAATATCAGACTTTATCACTGTCTTTCACAATTTTTCCTCTCTTTGGAATACATTGTTTTTTCCTTCAGATATGTCAGTCTTTACATTTTTTGCTCATCAATCTGTTTTTCACCTTCAGTAGAACGGTAGCATTTTGGAACAGACACTTTATATTCTGCTTCCTTGATCCCAATCTGTGATTTTCACAAAACACAACTACAAACTGCAAAAACAAGTCTGCCTTGATCTCATTCAGCTGTCACCTTTTTTTTATATCTCTTTCAGCTTTTGGGGGGTCTTCTTTTCACTGGCAATGAAATGGCACTAACTGCTCTCTCACTTTTATCAAAAGCAGAGATAAAAGGAACAGGAGAAAAATCAGCCTGGTTTGGTTATGATTAGAAATATAATTCCATTTGCTTCATTCTATACCGCAGGGCTGAAGACTATGTAAGAAAGAAAGAAAGATGGGCTATTTTGTATCACATAAATATGTCTAGTAATATATATTTACATTTCTTGAGGAAGCTCCATCTCTCCATGTGCATTTAAATAAATAACTGTTGAATATGGGATGCTGTGAATATTCTCTGTGAATACCAGCTATTTTTATGCCATTGATGTTGGTTTTAGAGTTTTGGCTGTTTTATCTTATTTTTGTTTTAATTGTTTGCCACCCAAATGAGACAAGCCATGGCATACATTTACTAAAAAAATACATAAATTTTCAAATGCAAGGCTGCGATATGTTGCACAGGCACATCTTTTTACATAGCTGTGAGGGTAATAGGTCATGAATTGTCCCTCTGTGAAGGGGATGGACAGTTTAAAAAGGTAATAAATCTAAGTAATTAGGTAAACAAACAAAGAAACAAACTATAAATTGGCTGTTTTAGTATCCCATTACTGTCTATTTCCAGGCTTATAAATTATGATAGATATCCATAAGCACAATGGGAAAGACATTAACTTCATGTTTTCAGTTTGCCATAAGATTGGATCCAGACTTTGCTCTGTCTGATGGCAATGCCTGTTGAGCCAAAACCTGGTTTAGAAATAGTTGCGTTAGTAGAATGGGATTGCTCATTCTTCTGTAAATTGCGGAGAATAACCAGAACTGTGGACAGCTACTTTTTTTTATATGACTGTGCTTCTAAATGGATATTTATCCTGCCTTTCCCCCAATAGATGAAAGATCTGTATTTAATTTTCCATTCCCCAGATTTGTTCCCCTGAAACCTTAGGTAAGAGTTTTCTTTTGGTTCTGAATATTCCCATCCCAATATATTATAGTTCCTAGATTTGTTTTCAATTGCAATCATTGTTCCATTTTTCTTTGCAGAATCATAGCAATTAGCTTCTCTAAGTGCAACTGTTTGTAGCTGGGGATGTGTCATTTTATTGTATAAAATTCCTACATCATAATTCAGGAGGTTCAGGGTACTAATATTAGAAAATTCATGATACTTGAGTTGGCTGGAATTTCCTTTTGCATGTAACAATTCAACCTGTATATCTAAAACTCCTAAAACTGAACAAAATATTATTGTGAGTCAAGTATGCTATGAAAGGTTTGCACATCTGAAATAAGATAAAAACTAAACATCTCCTTGGATTTACAGGGATTTCTATCCTAGCTGGCTTCTTAATGTCATTTTAATAGTCAAATATAATACCTTTCCATGTTTATATAGCATATTATTTTATTTTAACAATAGCACAAACACTTGAGCATGTGTGGCATGCAATAAAAAGTCAGTGTGAATCTGCCTTTTTATTTGCATATGAAATGTATCCTGTATCATTTCCTTTCTACATTTAATATGACTTTTCTTTCGAATCTGCTTATTTTCGTTGTTGCTAAACAGAAGTTCATAGTTCATATGGAATATGAACTGCACCCTATTAAAGAAATGTTAGCAGGTTGCTGATGTCTTCAGGGTCTAATGTTTCTGCTAACAAACAAACAAACAAATAAATAAATCTGAAAACCCCAGAGACCATAAAGGGTTCAAGATCAAAGGGGTTTACATTCTTGTGTACTTTTAATAGCCACAATATTGCACAAATCTCCACCTTCCTATGTAATGGATCATGGACTAAAATGCTTCACAATTAAATTATAAGCATTACAACTGAATTGTGTGACCTTTGAGGCAGAGCCATATCTTTATTAATTTTCTAATACAAATATGTAAACATTAGGCATCCAGTTCCTAGCCAACATGCTAGCAGATAATTTGCTTGCTTTTCAAAGTTTCACCTCAGTGCCATATTAAATCTTCTCTGTGAGTCCTTACGATTCTAAGCTCTCCTTTTCTCCTTTCACCTTTGTTCTGTCAATCTTTAATTGTAAGCCCGTAGGCAAGAACTGTAACAACTGCTGTATTTTGTGCTACCTATAACTCCCTGTGAATGCTTAGATGCCACGAGGCAGTCTTTTCACCCCAGGCTATCTTAGATAATTACTCTGTTTTTGGAACCCAGCTTTGAATCGAGTTTGATAGTTAATTGAGCCCTATATCTAGTATTTAATGACATTCTGTGTTTGAAGAGGTCTACAGTACATGAAACATTTTTCAATCATTGATCAGGCACAAAACTGCACCCTCACCTATCCATGTGGTAGGAAAGAGTGGCTTTCTCTCTCCATTCTCTTGTATCACAAAGACATTTTTTATATGCTACTCATGTTTTGATTGTTACTGCTATATTTGGAAGTTAAATGTTTATTGTGCATAAGAAATTCCACAAAGATTTATTGTTTTCAAAGGAGATGCAGAGTATTGCCTTTTGTTCAGGGATATTTTTAAACATCAACTTTATGCAGGAGTGGGATGCAAATTTTTTAACTACTGGTTCTGTGGGCATGGCTAGGTGGGCATGGCCATGTGGTTATGTGACTGGGTGGACATTGTTTTTGCCTACTGGGCCTCAGGGAAGCCTCCTGGGAGCAAAAACGGGATGGGAGCCCTGCACAGCAACCCCCCATTTTTGCTCCCAGAAGGCTTCCCTGAGGTCCAGTAGGCAAAAATAAATAAATAAATTTACCTCCTGGGCCCCAGGGAAGCCTCCTGGGTGAAGCAGTGCAACAGCGAGGGGGGGGATCAGATGTGCCACATGATTTAGATTAACAAGAAAGCAAGAAATCCGACGATTTCCTGCTTTCTAGCTTATCTAAATCATGTGGCACAGCTGATCTTAGGAAAACAGCTGATCGGTGGGAGGGAAAAAAGGAAATATCTTGATCTTCGGAGCAAATCGGTTCCCCCCCAGCTGAACTTCAGAGCTACCAGTTCATCCAAGCTGGGCCAAACTGGTAGAATCCCAACCCTGACTTTATGGCAAGGCACTATCAATTGTTGATAGGGAAAACAGAAGTCCTTATTTATTCATGTATTTACACATGTACAGACACTAGCATATTTATTATTAGGATTTTCAAATGTCATTCACATTTAAAAAGGGGGGGATAAAGAATACAGAAGTGCATGATTTTGTTATGTACTTTTTTCTCCAAATCCTTATTAGTGCACGTAATTATTTTTCCTTATTTACTATCTGAATTGAAAATAAATTATTGCCTGCTGACACAAGCCACAAAAATATAAGGACAGAACAACCTGGAAAGAAACACAATTTAACAGCATGAAAATTTGATAGATGATGGATGGATGGATAGATTTAGACATAGACATAGACATAGACATAGACATAGACAGATATAAATAGATAGATACACGCACACACACACACTTATACATCTTCTGATTTTTGTTTGTGTTCATGCGTCCCTGCAATATATCTTTTCCCTCATAATTTAATGGACCAGAGCATCGCTTTTCTAATATGGCATTGCATGTGGGTAATTTTTTATCTCTTTCTTGCCTTATGAAATTCCAGATTTCTGATAAACATTCACAAAGAAAAATGATACTGGAATATAGGCTTCCAGAAAGGAGGCTGTTAGCTCAGGTCTTTAGAAAAAATGAGGCACAGGTCATAAAGCAGTTTGATATGGCATCATTTTCCATCTCTTGACAGCCAGCAATGTATTGTTTAGGAAGAAAGTGCAAAGCAACTGAATTTGGGTGCCAGATGAGTCTGACACAATTGCACCATCAAACCAAACTTGTATAGACAAGAGACTACCATGAATATTTGATATAAATGTCTTCCCAGAAAGAACAGCATGAATGTGTCCTCGTTTGCTGAAAAGGCTCCCTTAGTATCAGCTTGAATCTCTTTGAAAAAGGCCACTTGTGAACCACAAAGCTTTCTCTAGTGTTTTTATTCTTTGGCTTGGTTGCACTTGGCAGCGCATAAGGGTAGCTTAGTGGAAAGAATATATATCTTCAATTTGTTGGGTGATTTTTCTTTCCCTCCAGCATATTTGTCATGATGTTTCTCACCAGGAAGCATTATGCTTATTTTACTAGACAACCACATGTACACGAAAATAGATGTGACCAAGATGAATACTTTGGGTATAAAACATTCTTCCATCACAAACAGAAAAACATTAGGATCAGATATGAATCATTATTTTTAGTATGATAAAGAAAAACAATGATTCATATCTGATCCTAATGTTTTCCTGTTTGTAATGGAAGAATGTTTTCACAGCACTAGTTACACTGATTATTTTTAGTATGATAAAGAAAAACAATCAATGTAACTAGTGCTGTGTTATCTATACTTTCAACTGCAAATTAGTGCTGAAGGCTGTATGGTTCAGTTAGAGAGTATGGTGTTCTTCTCATATAGGGTTATATTGAGCAGAGACTCATGAGAAAATAATGAATTCCTACTTATTTTTACTGCATGATTACTTCCAAGAAGAAGTTTGGAATATGTTTGAGGGTAGAAACCAGATTTGTTACTTCTCCCAGACGATATATATTTAAAATAAAACTTAAGACTTAAAACAGGAATTCTGTCCAGATAAAAAAGCACTTCTATTAATGCAATCCAAGCGTAATACATTTCAAGAAGATAAAATGCTTTCAAATTAACACGCAGAATCACATAAGAGAAAATTTAAAAAGATTCAGTATGAACCACATCTTTAATCAAATGTTTAGTTTCCAAATATTTTTCAATCTCGATTGCCTATTCAGTGATAACTATATAATTACCTTAACTCTACTGCACAAATATTTTTTCCATCTATTTTAGATTCATTTTTGTATTACAAATGAAAATGTAAATGAAAATTTAATTTTTTTAGCAATAGCATAGTTAGCAGTATTACAGTCCATATCATCTGTTGCAAATATTTCAGGGCTCTGCAAATTAAATAAAAATTGCAGAGTGAATCTGTAATAGGAGATGAATTTTACTCTTCACAGTAAGCAAAACAGAAATAGATTTAGGATTTTTTTCCCCTAAAAAAAGTTTAGCTTTGAAAAACGTGAACCAGGCCTATTTTTAACTAATTAAACATTACAAGAGGGTTTAAAATAAGATATGCTCCCCATGGCTAAGCTCTTTTAAGTCTTATTGATTTCACTCATATTCCTCTTAAGATCAATAATGGAGCTTGAAAGCTTTTGGTGGAATGATACTCATACTGATTAATATCAAAATCTCTCCTTCAGCCACTTATATTGATTCATTTGACTGATCACAGGGCAGCTTTCTGAATGAGCAAATGTTTTCATTTGATATAATCATAAAAACCATAATGTTTTGCAGCTTCCCCCCAGATATATTTTTAAAAATTCAGTAAATTGACTTTCCAGAATAGAGGGCACCTAAAATAAAATCATACTGATATTCTGGTTTCTAGACCTATTTTTAGATCCATGGAGCTGAGGATATTTCCTCTGAAAGTATCACTAATAGGGGTTAACTTGGCAACATTCCATTTATAATTTCCTGAGGAAATAAAGATGAAAATGAGGCTTGCCTTTTGTTTCCATCTGTTAAAAAGATAGAGGCCTGCATGGACAGTTGTGGTAATCTGGAGTTCCTTGCACATTGTTTACATTGGGCTTCCTAGAAAAATGTTGTCAGGTACTTTCAATTCTAGATAGTATCTCCCACTCACTCAGCCAGGGGAAAAAAACCTACACATACATTTCAAGCACACAAAGACAGAAACACAGAAATAGTTAAAAGGAAGCATTAGGCTTTCCAATAATGATGCCAGTTAATAGAATACAAAATATTATTTCTAAGCAAAGGTGCCTTTGAGAATTAATGCATCCATTGTTTTTTAAATAGTGATAATGCTTCCTTATTTACAGTAATACATTAAAATGAACTGCATAATTACTGTAAATTTATAGTGATATAATCAAATGAAATAAGACTAGAGTAGCAAGGAACACATTTCAATAATTCTGATACTGAATACATTACATAAAGCATAAATTATTAGAACATTTCTCCAACCTTTTGGACCTCAGGGACCACCAAACTCATAATTTTAAATCCCAGGGACCACTAACCGGTTCTGTGGGCATGGCCTAATTTGTGGGTGTGGCTTAGTGGTCATGTGACTGACTGGGCATGACTTGTATGTAAATATTATACATATTTATATAAAGATTGAAATTTTTATTAAAAAAGCACAACTTTTACCCAAAATCAGGCAAAGCAGGCAGTTGCTCAGAGAATCACAGATTCATTCAGAGATCTATCTATCTGTCTTCAGCTACCTGAGTCTGTCAGATAAAATTTGCTTGCCGTGAGTCTGCACTGAATAATAGAACCTTCAATCCTAAGAGAGTTTTGGCTATGCTTAAAAGAAGAGCCGAAGATCTAAAGATGAGCTAGAAAGCAAGAAATGCAATCATTTCCTGCTTCCTAGCTAATCTAAATCTCCCAACACAGCAGAACAGCTGATAGTCGGGGGTGAAAAAAGCAACTTAGCAACTTAGCAGGCAAGTTTGCCAGGTAAGGAGTGAGTGGGCGGGGAGGGTTCCCGCGGGCCATGTGGGCGGCACAGTCTTGTGTTTCTGTGCAGCCTGGATTAATTGCTTTGGGGGGTGTTCTGGGAGTGACATTTCTCTGCATACCACCAAAATTTTCTCATGGACCTCCAGTGGGCTGCAGCCCACCAGTTGGCAATCACTGATATAAAGGAAGGAGAGAAGGCAATGGGAAATCCCGTTTAGTACGATTACTAAAAAAACAATTTAGACTTATTTAGATTTTTAAATAACTCAAGGCAGCAAACATACGTAATACTCCTTCCTCTTTCTATTTTCACCACAACAATAAATTTAACACGTGTGCAAACAACTGTTTTAAACTCAATGTACATCGTTCTAAACTTGACTGTAAAAAATATGAATTCTGTAATAGAGTTGTCAAAATCTGCATTGCCCTATCTGATTCAGTTGTCACAGCTACAAATTTTCAGTTTCAGTGACAAATTGACTTCTGTGGACCTTTTTTCATACTTAAGTGGTCAGTAGAGGGGGCAGTTCCTCTTGTCCCTGTCATTGTATTTTTATTCTAGTTCTCGTTTTTGTTTGACAAATTCAAATAAATAAACAATAAACTTGTGTTGGGAATTGGGCTAAGAGAGAGTCTCAGCTGACTTTCATGCCTAAGGCAAGACTAGAACTCATAGTCTTCTGGTATCTATCCTGGTACCTTAACCACTAGACCAAACTGGCCTCCATAGACTCATAGTTTTATAGACTTAACCATTTAATGATCAGGATGTCGATGGAGATTCTCAGTCATCCAGGTCATGGCTGTCCCAAAGGTGCATTTTCAAGAGGCAACTGGATTTTCTG
>BLBF01000007.1:69033901-69048773 GCA_015471245.1 Laticauda colubrina
ATGATGAGATACTAGTTTTCCTGCAAAGGATGATAAAAGTCCAAAGCAAAAAAGAAAGAGATCATTGTAGGACCCCAATGTTATCTAATTCTTTCCCTGTCAGATTCCAGCTGTTAAGAAGAAATCACACACGTGCTTGCTCATCAGTTAATAACTGCAGCATGAAGTAATGATATGCAAAATGAGCCTCACAAATCAAACATCAGAGACATAACAAATGCAAAGCAGTTTATTGGAGGCTGTCCATGCATTAGGCAGAAAATTATACAATAATAGAGATGCATGTATGAATCAGCTCTTAGAATGAGCTATATGTCACTTTATATTGTGGACAGTATTACTTTCATTGTTGAGGCTATTTCACTGCTTTGAAAAAATACCAACACTGAAAAAATAAGGTCATTTATGGATAGATAAATGGACAGATGGATGGGTGGGTGGGTGGACAGACAGAAATATCTTTCACTTAGAACTCTGCCTTCTCTCAGATTGAATTGAGATGGGGACAAAAAGAAATTTATAAGACTGGGTGTCTGAAGAAAAAATTTCACACACATTATATTACAATGTATTTTATGGTGCACCCACCACTGCTAAAATTGGTTCTCTTCACTTTTGTCCTCATTTGCTTTCCTTCCAGCTTTGTTGTTATTTTAAACTTCTTCAGAAAACTAGATATTTGCATATGTGATTGAAGTATGATCATTGTCTCGAATAAGAACTCTGGGTTGATCTGTTTCTCCAAGAATTTCCTGCAACACCAATAATCAAATACAGCAGTATTTTTTCTTTATAGCTGAGTACTATTTCAAAGCCCAATATTCCCCATATTATCATTATGCATTATATCTATGTTTTATTAGGGAAAAATTTTGCATTTATTTCTAATAAACTTGATACTGTTATTTTCAATCTCTTTCAATAATCTATCAAAATGGTTATTTCAGTTTCTGGTAATGATACCCAATTTTATATCAGCACCAGTCTTCATCCAAGACATTAATAAAAATGCTAAAGAATACAGGGCCAAAAATATTTTGGCATCCCACTCGATATCTTGCTCCAGTTTGATAATGAACCATTGATGAACATGCTTAGAGCATGCTTTCTAAGCCAATTATATACCTGCTTAATTGGGATGTCATCAAATTCACACTTAATTAGCTTGTTAACTAATTAATTTGAGTTATGAGTTACTTTTTCAAATGCTTTGATGAAATCAAGGATGTTACATATAGTTTTCCAGTAATGGTAATAATGATAATCATAATAGCAACAATCTGATAAAAAAGCAAGATTTAATTTCTCTGTCCCTTTTTATCTTCCAAAAAAGTAGAGTGATTTTCTTCATTCATTCCTTTGTTCCAGAAAGTTCAGTTCAATAGCTTTGCTTTAAAATATAAAACCTAAATGAAGAGCTTCTTATCCCAAGGATTTGGAATAATCCCTTTCTTTAAAAAGATTTTTGATCTATTTGTTTTTAGCATTAAAATGTTCTGGTTCTGAGAAAAAGAATGATTTCTGAACAGGATCTGATTACCTTTTATTTAATTCCTTCTTGATGGCATCATGTTAGCAATGCAGAAGTGTGATTTATTTATATTGTGGCAGTTTCAAAGATAGGTTAATATAGCTCAGCTCATCTAAAGGGCTTTCCTGACTTCTTTACCATACACACAGATAAATAGTCGTATCAAAAAAATGTTCCCCCTACAATGGCACGTGATGAGTATGGGAAGCTACAAAGGATAGAAAAACTGGGACAGCCGGATGGGACATTCTTGTGCAAAGAGGATCTTTTTTCAGTTGCTTATTATGTATGTTTTCTCTGCCTTATAATTTGATACTTGCCTCACTTTATACACCACATTTTGGTTTATGAATATCTATCAAACCATGTGGCTGCATTTTGCCCCATTTTGCCCATTGAAGTATCCCTATTTTTCTGCAACATTTTGGATATTTTGTAATGTATATACTTATCCATATTTATTTGAAAATGGATGTTTGTATATTATTTTAGCATAATTCCTTTTTTTTCAATTAATTGACATGTTTCTTGAATCACTTGAATATAAAGTGTTCTTCCTTTGATTTCTTTGCATTTTATGGAAACATAAAATGATTGTTTTGCTGCAACATTTTGTAGATATTAACTTCTCAACTTAGTTACAAACCTTCCTTCCTTACTTCAGGAGAAATGTGTGAGGGAAATCTTCAGCAGGGTTTTTTTAGCATTGGCATGGCACCTTTCACCCGAAACTAAGCCAAACTTGAAAGAAAATGAAAATGGGTAAAACCTGCCTAATAGAGAAAGAAATGCCAAAAAAACCCAAACCTGATTCTATGGATTATCACATAGCAAACTGAATTGCTGTCTTCAAGGCATCTGTTGTTCAGTTGGATGAAAATCAGTGAAACCATGATAGGTTGGAAAGAGACCCATTTTTGGAACTGGCTGTCCAAGAATTATTGTGAAACTCTGAATTGAATAACTAATTTCTTGGTTTCGTTGGTGAAAAGTAACTGATACCTTATAAGCTCCAGGGTCACCAGTATCAAACTTGCGATGTCACATTGCCATCACATGATGTTTCATGATGGTTTGTGATGTCCTCAGTTTGACACCCCTCCTCTAGGTAAAGAGAAAAGAGCCATGGTGATGCAGTGGTTAGAATGCAGTACTACTTCTGCTGATCACCAGCTGCCAGCAGTTTGGCAGTTTGAGTCTCACCATGGTCAGTAAAATGACCCATGCGGGCTTAAGATATTTCTAGTGATAACAGGTTGAATTTCTATTTTGTCTAGACATTGTCTAACATTGATTTTCCCCCTGTGCGTTTCTGAGTTCTGCTTAAAGAATAGTTCAAATTTGCTGACATTCTTTTTCAAATTTGCTGACTCATCCAAATGCACTTTTATGGTCTGAACATAGAATCGCAATGAATTAATATGTAAATGTATATTGCCACCAAGCAGCAAATATTCATCCATGGTATAAAAAGGAGAGCTCTTCAAATAAATCCTATACAAGTCTTAAAGGCTAGGTCACACTGGCCGACGGATGCAAAACGTATGCAAAAAGGACACAGTGGACAAGCAAATTTTCAGGGGTGGCTCTATCCGTTGTCATCCGCTCCAAAAAGTGGCAAAAATTTACATAAACAGAACAGAAAAGAAAGGAAAAGAACGGACGTGGGTAGTATGTAGCAGGGATGTTAAAGGGATGTTCATAGGAAGCCTAGAGGATGTATATAGGATGCAAACCGTTCACTGCTCATTCTTTCTATTTCTGTGCTACTTACACTGTGTAGGCGTTCCATGTACCTTTTGTTTCCTCCCTCTTTCCGTTTTCAGCTGTAGCGGATGTGAGTTATGAGGATGCCCAGAGGATGCAGAGAGGATACAGCGGACGTTTAGCGGATGATAAACGGACATAGAACGTTTGTTGCTCGTATGTCACAGATTTACATCATACACAGTGGAAAGTTCATCCGCTCAAAAAATTTTGTGCAGCTCAAAATTTCTTGAGCGGATGAAATCTCAGTGGACAGATGCTCAAAGGATAGAGCGTATGAAACACGTATGCAGTGAGTACACAACGGATGCATAGCGTTTTCCAACGGATGGCAAGCTTTTTTTAAAGTTTTACATCCTCTTTGCATCCGTTGATGCAGTGTGACATGGGCTTAATACTGTTTTTTTGGAAATTTGGTTCTGGTTTCTTTAAACAATGTAAACCAGAGTTCCCTTAATTGGTCAATGTTGACCCTCCCAAAGGTCAGTCAGACTATCCAAGAGAATATTTTTGTTGCTGTAATTTATAGTACGATTAATAAAAGTAGTATTTATTAAATAACTTTCATATAATAAATGTTTGGGGATTTATGGACAATCTGAAACTTCAGGAAAGGTAACGTAAATATCATTGAAAAGAACATTACTTAAACTTTGACTGGAGCTCTATGTTGCAATAAGATTGGATTACTGCATTTGTGTTTTCTATGGGTCTGCCTTTGAAGTCTGTTTGGAATGGTTAGTTGCTACATAATTCAATAGACATGGTTATTGACTAGCCAAGCTGTGATATCTATACAATAATTCCTTGCTGGTATCTAATTTTATCTGTCTACAATATTCAAAATAGTAGATTTTAATAAAAACCTTAAAGACCTGGGATCAGGTTCTCTAAATGTCTTGCACTGACCACCTATTTTTCGATCCATTCCCATCTTTAGAGCAAGGTTCCCTTACCCTCCGGGCCACAACGGACTGGGCCATGGAATTCATGGGCAAGTGCATGCATGTTTTCAAAGCTGCTTTTGTGAAAGCGACACTTACACACAAGTGAAATCATCTCCTATCTACCCCACAACCTCACTGTCACCTCCTCTGCCTGTCTGCTGAGCCAGAAAGGTTAGAGGCCGCTGCTTTAGAGGATAGGTCAGTAAAGAAAAGAAAATAATTTTTCTCTGTAGCAATAACTCATCATAGTTTATATATCTTTCATCCATGGGAAAACCAATGTCAATTTTCATTCACTTAGATGCAACAATCCTTTTCATCTGAAGTAATTTTGAGGAATGGTTTATTCTGTAATTTTGTTGGATTTCCAGCTGTCTGTTAAGGCTTTCATCTTAACACTGCTACACCTTCTGCTGCTGGTTGCCAGTTGCTGCTACTATTTTTGCCGGTTGCTTTGCTTCATGATCAGTGTTTGTTATTTTGGTTTTATTGTGTTGGAACTGCAGTGCTGAAAGGTGAGATACAAGTTCTCTCGATAAAACAAGCAAACAGACATTAAACACTTTCCAGTAATAAAGATTGTATTCAGAACAAAATTTGGCAGCAACAAAAAACATTGTGTATGTGTTGAAGCCATGCTGGGCAAGGATCCAGATAAATAGAATGCAGGAGGTGCCATTTGTGAGGTTTGGAAAACTTCCCTGACATTGTAGATGTATGCCTATGAAAGAGCAGAACACACTGAACAAATGCTAAGATTTTAGAAGAGCTTTGCATGATAATGAGAAAGTCATCTCTGCATGTAGAATATAAACTTATAGATAACAATAAGCAAGGTCCTGAAGAGACCAGGAGCATTTCCCCCTCAACAAACTTTGCACTACTTGAACCTCTTTAAAAGCCCATTCACATTTCTCCCTGCAGTCTTGTCATGAAGTGTGTTAACAAGTTGACCTTGTGTTCTCAGCTGCTTCTCTTGTAAAATACCCTTTGCTAAAAATTTTGATGCCACAATTTAAAAAAAAAAATCTGAGCAAAAAGAAGAAGAATAATTCTGAACATCTGAATAGATCCCTAACGAAGTAGAAGAATCCTTGTTCAACAACTTTTCTGTTAAATAAATAGTTATAATTAGGGCAAGAGTTGTTGGAAAATAATGATATAACTGAAGTTGAATCATATGAACTTATCTTCCTTTTTCTTAAGCCAAGTCTTTTATATCATTCTTATAATGCAAAATACATGTAAAATTATATTTGAAAAAAAAATACTTTTTCTCATCTTATTTTAAAAAATTGATTAATCTCTACTTCTGTATTCTAGGCCCAGACAGTTTGTCATTCATTATAAATTTACTTTCCCACCAGAAATAAGAAGGAAAGCTGGATTACACTGCAGTTCTAAACCTGTGCATGTTACACTTGAAGAAACTTTCCTTTCAAAATATATGTCAAGCATCCAGAAAGTATCCATGATATCAATTACTCCGAGACATTATCACTCCAATTGATTTATTAGGAACAGATCTGGCATGTCAAAAGCAATTTCCCAAGTGAAAAGTTTTTTGGTGCGTTACACAGAACCCACCTTCTCTCCTCCCTTCTCTCCTCCCACTTCTACACTTAATAAATAACGAGAACCAATTAACTGCAACTGGAAAATCTTAATACAACACATAGAATAACCTTGAACTTTTCAACTTCTCAAACTCTCTCTAAAAAAATGTGGCAGGTTTGAATGTCAAACCTGACAGGCGTGTCCCCCCCCTTGAAAACTCCTCCTCCTAAAAGAAAAGAAAAAAGTGGTAGTGGTCTTATCATCGATATAGTAGCTGGTTTTAGTAAACTACAATGGAACACTGGATGAATTTTCCCCAATAGTTGAGGAAGACATAATTGGACAGTGACCGGATTGATTATCTTTGAAACTGGGAATGGATCCAAGAATTTTGGAGCCAGTTTCTCACTGGGCAGTTTCAACCTAAGATACTTGGTCAACAAATGTATTTTGTCCCCTACTTTAAAAGGCAGTTGAAGGGATCTATCCACCTGTTTTTTATATTTTTTTGCAGCTTCGTTCAAAACTTTTTTTGTATCTTCCCACCCTTACTTTAATGAGTTCATCCATTCTGTTAGGGACATGGATGAGGGAGGTTGTCTAGGTAACTCTGGCATCAGGACAAGATCCATTCCAGTGTTGATTTGGAATGGAGTTAATCCCGTGCTGCTATGTACTGCATTATTGTAAGCAACCTCTGTAAAAGGTAATAACTCAGCCCAATTTTCTTGTTGATAATTTACATAGCATCTAATGTATTGTTCAATCATGGTGTTAGTCCTATCCGCTGCTCTGTTACAAGCAGGATGGAAAGCTGAGGATAACCCTTGAGAGGAACCAATGGATTTCAGAAATATCCTCCAAAATTTTGCAGTAAATTGTACCCATCTGTCTGATATTACTCTGTGAGGTACATCATGTAGTCTATATATTTGTTTCACGAACAGCTTTACAAGTTTTTTCGCAGATGGAAGTATTTTTCAGGCTATAAAATGGGCCTGTTTAGAGAATAAGTCAATTATACTCCAAATGACCGTATTCTCTTCACTCTTAGGTAATTCAACAATAAAGTCCATTACGATTTCTTCCCAAGGTTGGGTTGGTTCAGCAACTTGTTGCAGGAGGTCAAGGGGATTTCCAGTTCTGTGTTTCATTGTGGCCCAAATTGAGCAACTTTTTACATAGTTCTCGACATCAGATTTCATTTTTGGCCACCAGAACTGTCTTCTTAGAAAATGTAAGGTTTTTAGGAATCCAAAGTGGCCTCCCTACTGGTACGCTTTAGTACCAGTAGTCTTATTCGTGGATACATAAAGCTTAGTCCCTTTCCAAGCTAGTCCATCATTCATTATCAACTCGGCTTGATGGTCCAGGAACCAAGGATCAGTCAATTGGGCCATTTTCAATTCCGCATTCAGTTTATCTTCCAGGTGTTTGGGGTTGGGGTTAGCTGCTGATTGAGTGTCTGAAATTAAGGCTTGTACTATTTCCTCTCGCTGGCTGTCAAACTGAGGTTTTCTGGACAGAGCATCCACCAGTATGTTTTTCCCTCCGGGGATATATTTAATGTTGAAATTGAATCACTTGAAATATTGGGCCAGGCGGACTTGTTTGGGTGATAATCTCCTGGGGTCTTTAGAGCCTCGAGGTTCTTATGATCAGTCCATACCTCAAAGGCCTCTGGCGCCCCTTCTAGAAAATGCCTCCAAGTCAATAAAGCCCATCGTCCGGCAAATGCTTCTTTCTCCCAGACTGCCCACCTTTGCTCTGCATCTGTCAGCTTTTTGGACACATAAGCAAAAGGCCATCAGAATCTTTTTGCAGCAAAACAGATGCCACTGCTACATCACTTGCATCTGTTTGGACAATAAAAGGCTTGGTCGCATCTGGCTGCTTGAGGATGGACTCTGTTGCAAAGAGGCGTTTTAATGTCTCAAAAGCTTTGTGACAGTCCATTGTCCAAGCCAGGGGTTGACTCAGCTTTGGTTTGGAGGGTGACTGGCCTGTTTTTAATAGCTCTGTCAATGGGAGGGCAACATCAGCAAAGGACGGAATGAATTGTCTATAGAAGTTGGCAAACCCCAAGAAGCTTTGAAGTTGTTTTTGGGTTCTGGGGGATTGCCAGTCCAGCACTTTCACCTTTCCGGGGTCCATTTCAATCCCCAGGTTGGATATTTGGCAACCTAGGTAGTCTAGCAACTCTTTGTGGAATTCACATTTTGAGAGTTTCACATATAATTTGATGGCTAGAAGTTTTTCTGGAACCTGTTGGACCAATTGAACATGTTTTTCCGTGGTTTTGCTGTAGATAACGATGTTTTCCAGATACACGAGGACCCCCCAGTAAAGGTGCGGTGTAGCACCTCATTGATGAGCTGCATAAACACTGCAGGAGCCCCCTGAAGTCTGAAAGGGATGACTTTGAATTGGAAGCTACCCAAAGGGCAGTTAAAAGCAGTTTTCCAATCATCTCCCTCTTTGATGTGGACACGGTAGTAAGCTTCACTGAGATCTAGCTTGGTGAATACTTTTCCCTTTGACAGGTGGTTCAATAAGTCATTCATAAGAGGGAGAGGATTCGTGTTTTTGATGCATACTGTGTTCACGCCTCTAAAGTAAACACACAATCTCAATCTGCCATCTTTCTTCTACTTGAACAACATGAGGGCAGCTAATCTTGATTTGACAGGCTCAATAAAACCTCATTCCAAATTGCTGTCAATGTATTTCCTTAATTCAGCCATTTCAGCAGGCGTCATGGAATACATCTTTGGTTTTGGTAATTTCGCCCTGGGCTCTAATTCTATGGTGCAATCAGTGGCTCGATGGGGAGGTAAAACATTACACTCTTCTTCACTGAATACTTTAACCAAATCTTTGTATTGTTCGGGTACCTGGTGGTTATCTGGGAGAAGAGGGGATGCCATGTATGCTGGCTCAGTTTCTGGGTTCAAGCTGACTGGTGGCTTTGTAGTGGGTGGAAGAGGGGGCAATGGGCCTGGTCCAATAAGGATTTTTCTGAATCCATCCTCCCATTTGATTGTTGGGGCCCATTTGTCTAACCAAGCAAGTCCCAGTATTATTGATTCTGACATCTTGAAGGCCACGAGGAAGCGTATGAGTTCGTGATTCGATCTTGATTAATTCTGTCAATTGAGTGGCTGCTTCCCCCCAATTAAGGTTCCATCTACTTGCTCAAATCTGTTTGGGCATTTTAGTGGGTTAGTCTTTATGCCCAGTTGTTCAATGATGGGGAGTTCAATTAAACATCTGGAACACCCAGTATCAATGACAGCTTCTAGCTCCCCAGACTTGCCTGTGTTTAGTACCACGAACTTGACCTTGACTGTAAAAGGCATGATGGGATCACTCACCATTGGGTTGTCTTCACAGGTCGGGTTTTCAGGGACATGGTGTCGGTCTGGTAGTCCGTTGCTCCCATCTGTGCAGAGGGGGCTTTCCCAGCTATGTTTGGCAAACCCGTCCATGCCCAGATGTCTTCCTTGATTCTTTCAGTCTCTAACAGCTGTATTAGGCTTCAACTGCGGAGCTTGTGGCACAGGAGCAGGTGCTAGACAGTCTGCTGCCCTATGACTGGCTTCGCCACATCGGTAACATTTCAGCACCCTGGTGGGTTAGGTACAAGCAGGTTCGGCTGGTCTGGTTGGTGGTCTCCTTGCCGCAATTCTCTTATTCAGGGCTGCCGGAAGGGGTTTCCTATGTGGGTTGATGCTGTGATCTAAGCTGAGGGAGGCGGTATACAATGATGGTAAGGTCTCTGGGATTCCCCTAATTTCACAGGCCTTCTTTACTTCTGGATCAATGGCTTTTTAAAAATAGTGTGAAATCATTCTTTCAGGCCAATCCATGAGGTGGCTTGTGAACCTTCTAAAGTCCCAAATGAATTCTGACAATGGTAGCTTGCCTTGCCTCATTTCCATTAATTTCTCTTCATTCTCTGCTACCCTGTCTGGATTTTCAAATCTGAGCCTAAATAATTGAATAAATCCGTTTGCATCATGTAATTCAGAGGCTTGTTCGTTGGGTAGTTGGGCCACCCAGTCTGAAGCATCTCCTTCATTCATCCCATTTGTTATGGCCGTAACCAAATCGTGCTCTGTGGCATGTTGATCTCCGAATTGTTCTATATGGGATCTAGGAATAAAGATGGGGAACCAGTTGGGAGGCCCTTGGCCAGTCACTCACTCCCAGCTCTCTGGGAATAAAAATGTCTTGCCTGGTAATACACTGCTCAAAAAAATAAAGGGAACACTTAAACAGCACAATGTAACTCCAAGTCAATCACACTTCTGTGAAATCAAACTGTCCACTTAGGTAGCAACACTGATTGACAATCAATTTCACATACTGTTGTGCAAATGGAATAGACAACAGGTGGAAAGCATAGGCAGTTAGCAAGACATCCCCAATAAAGGAGTAGTTCTGCAGGTGGTGACCACAGACCACTTCTCAGTTCCTATGCTTTCTGGCTGATGATTTGGTCACTTTTGAATACTGGCAGTGCTTTCACTCTAGTGGTAGCATGAGACGGAGTCTACAACCCACATAAGTGGTCAGGTAGTGCAGCTCATCCAGGATGGCACATCAATGTGAGCTGTGGCAAGAAGGTTTGCTGTGTCTGTCAGTGTAGTGTCCAGATCATGGAGGCGCTACCAGGAGACAGGACAGTACATCAGGAGACATGGAGGGAGCCGTAGGAGGCAACAACCCAGCATCAGGACTGCTATCTCTGCTTTTGTGCAAGGAGGGACAGGAGAAGCACTGCCAGAGCCCTGCAAAAAGCGGGCCACAAATGTGCATGTGGCTGCTCAAATGGTCAGGAACAGATTCCATGAGGGTGGTATGAGGGCTTGACGTCCACAGATGGGGGTTGTGCTTACAGCCCAACACTGTGCAGGACGTTTGGCATATGCCAGAGAACACCAAGATTGGCAAATTCTCCACTGGCGCCCTGTGCTCTTCACAGATGAAAGCAGGTTCACACTGAGCACATGTGACAGACGTGACAGGGTCTGGAGACGCCGTGGAGAATGTTCTGCTGCCTGCAACATCCTCCAGCATGACCGATTGGGCAGTGGGTCAGTAATGGTGTGGGGTGGCATTTCTTTAGGGGGCCACAAAGCCCTCCATGTGCTTGCCAGAGGTAGCCTGACTGCCGTTAGGTACCAAGATGAAATCCTCTGACTCCTTATGGTCATATGCTGGTGCACTTGGCCCTGGGTTCCTCCTAATGCACGACAATGCTAGACCTCATGTGGCTGGAGTGTGTCAGCAGTTCCTGCAAGATGAAGGCATTGATGCTATGGACTGGCCCGCCCGTTCCCCAGACCTGAACCCAATAGAGCAAATTTAGAACATCATGTCTCACTCCATCCACCAATGCCACGTTGCACCACAGACTGTCCAGGAGTTGGGGGATGCTTTAATCCAGGTGTGGGAGGAGATCCCTCAGGAGACCATCTGCCACCTCATCAGGAGCATGCCCAGGCGTTGTAAGGAAGTCATACGGCACATAGAGGCCACATACACTACTGGGCCTCATTTTGACTTGTTTTAAGGACATTACATCAAAGTTGGATCAGCCTGTAGTGTTTTTTTTCCACTTTAATTTTGAGTGTAACTCCAAATCCATACCTCCATGGGTTGCTAAATTTGATTTCCATTGATAATTTTTGTGTGATTTTGCTGTCAGCATATTCAACTATGTAATGAACAAAGTATTTAATAAGAATATTTCATTCATTCAGATCTAGGATGTCTTATTTTTGTGTTCCCTTTATTTTTTTGAGCAGTGTGTACGCATTTATATGAATTCTGGATTGCAATATTTGAGAACTGTGATGTTGATATGTTAATAGGATACTATGAAACTGAGTTGAACAAGGGACATTTTAGAAATGTGCTGTTCTCTGCAAAAAATCAGAAAACCTCACATTTTGCCAAGTACTATTCAATATTTGTGTTTATATTTTAAGAGTGTAAAGGTGGAATGTGATATATTGAATGTAATTTGATTCTTACATTCTGCAATTCTATTATGTATAAAATATTGGTGGGTTATTTGAAATGGGGACAGAGGGAGGGAGGGAGGGAGAAAGGAAGGATTAAGATACACATTTCAAACCAATACAAAAACCAGTCTGATCCTCTTTTCCTAGAAAAACACAGCTGTTGGCAGAACTGCCCTAGTGATATATTCTATAGTAAGCAGATTGCAGAGAAAATCTGATACCCTCATTTTGGACAGAATTCAATTTTTAGCAGCATCTTCTAAGGTCACTTGCGACTATACAGCAATGGCATGAAAATGCCTTAGTTAGATTTGATGGGCATATGAGAAGGTATGAACTACTTTCATCCATTTCATTATAATGCATGAAAGTAATTCATACCTTCTTATGTGCTCATCAAATTAACTGAGGCATTTTCATGCCATTGCTGTATGGTAGATTGAGAAGAATTTCATACTGAAATGCACAATATTTTATAAGGGTTAACCACAATACTGCAGATACACATTTTGCAGAGGAAAAAAACCCAAATCCGTTTTATAAAACTTTTCATTTTTCTGCACATTTAAATTAGTGGAATATTAATAGACCAGATATTATTATTTTTTAAATTTTCAAATACAGGTAGTTCTTGACTTACAACAGTTCATTTGGTAACCGTTCAAAGTTACAATGGCACTGAAAAAAGTGACTTATGACCATTTTTCACACTTTTGAACATCCCCATGGTCATACAATTTACATTCGGATGCTTGACAACTGGTTCATTTTCTTTGCAGTTTCCCCAAGTCATGTGTTTATGTTTTGTGACTTTCTGACTAGCAAAGTCAATGGGGAAAACCAGATTCACTTAATTGTGTTACTAATTGACAACTGTGGTGATTCACTTAACAAATATAGCAAGAAAAGTCATAAAAAGGGGCAAATTTACTTAACAAATTTCTCACTTAGCAACATAATTTCTGGGCTCAATTGTGGTCAATGTTGCCACTGTACAGGTTGAAGACTACCTGTATATATTTAATAATTAATCAATGTATTAGTTTGATAAATCAGTTTTTAAACATTTAGCCAACGAACAACTTTCTTTTTATAAAGGAAAAAAATAAAATTATTAGATGCTAAGTATATCATAGAAGAGATGTTCCATCCTTTCCACTATCGAAGAGAAATGAATGTATTCACCACTTAAAAACAAAGAAATAATCATATTATTTTATTTACCTGCAAATTTAAAAGTTCTTTCTTTGATTGAGTGACTGATTGATGTGCCATCAAATAAATGTCAAGTCTTAGAGAGACCATTTGTCTCAGCTAATTTACAAACCTATATACAGGGGTGGGATACGACAAAGTTAACTACCAGTTTGTACCAGTTTGGGATTTATGAGCTTCCCTGCCCACTATGAGCCGCGTGCCTGTAAATTGTGATTAGCACGCTGCGTGCTTAAGGCCATGTCACACTGCCCAACGGATGCAAAAAGGACACAACGGACGAGCAAAATGTTCCATCTGTTGTTATCCGCTCTCAAAAGGGGCAAAAATTTGCATAAGCAGAGCGGATAACACAGAAAGGAACGGACGTGGGGAGGACGCAGAGCGGATGTATAGAGGATGCAGAGTGGATGTATCGAGGATGCGTAGAGGATGCAGAGCGGATGCAGAGCGGATGCGTAGAGGATGCAGAGCGGATGTAGAGCGGATGCAGAGCGGATGAGCTGTATCCGCTTTCATCCTTTCTCCATCCGTGCTACTAACGCTGCGTGTCTGTTCTGCTTCCTCCCTGCGTCCGTTTACCACTGGAACGGATTTTAGTTGTGCGGATGCACAGCGGATGCCTAGCGGATATAGCAGATGCGTAATGGATGCAGAACGGATGTCCCCCGTATGCCTAGAGGATGCAGAACGGATGCATTGGATACATTTTCCGCGCAAAAGTTTTAGGCAGCCCAAAACTTTCTGAGCGGATGAAACGTCAATAAACGGATGCTGGATGGATAGAGAGGAAGCAAAACGAAGGCAGTGAGTACATCGCGTTAACCAACGGATGGCAAGCTTTTTTGTCCGTTTTACATCCTCTTTGCATCCGTTGGTGCAGTGTGACAGGGGCTTTAGAAGCAGCCTTTGAAACAGTCCTCTTTTCTTGTTTTTTTAACTGCAGCTGTGCCTCATTCAGCAGCTGAAGTTGAAAAATCAGGAAATAAAGATCAGGTAAGAACCCAGGTGGGCGGATGGGCAAAAACATCAGTTGCCAAAGAACCGGTTTTATGTTGCAGGTACTTATATGTATGCTGCTCAGCTTTGTTCGGGTATTTTGCCATGTCATTGTAGTTGTGCTTTTAAAGTTGCAGCAACGTTTTGGCACAATCTCATCTGCTATCATCAGGCTTTTGTATTGTGTTTATCTGTGAGTAAGACTTTTACAGCCGTTTCAGTTTTAAATTTGGGGCTAGCCTACTGCTGTGCCAGAATGGTTTTTTCTTCATCCTGATTGATTGGGAGTCTTGGTCTGTGTTTATTGGTCTTGGAGTTAGCTGTGTTCTGCTTGATTGGTGGTTCTAATATCTTCTGTCTGTTTTGTGGCTTTTGTGTGTGTGTCTTGATTGGCTGGCAACATTGTGTTCCTGTATTGGAGGCTTTTAGTGTAGCTTGGCTCCGAGTAAATGGACGTCTATCATTTGTTAGGAAGCTAGGTTTCCTCTGGGTGCCTGGTTGGGGTGTGTTTGAGCTGGAGGTATCAGAGGGGATCTGTTTGTGCCCAGGTGTTTGCCTGGCTAGTGGTGTGGAGATTTGTTTGTTTGTGAGTGCAGGCTTCCAAATAATTGACAGTCTGGTGGAATCATCTCTTCTATTCATGCTTTCAGGTCTTTTTTCAATCTCTATGGCTTCTCTGAAAATTCTATGGCTGGGGTTTTCTATAGTGGATAGGGTTTTGGTGCCATTGAAGTTGATGTCATGACCTGTGGCTTTCATATCTTGGACTCGTGAGGAACTGTGTTCCAGCTTTTTTACTGCATTTTTGTGTTCATCCAGGCGGG
>BLBF01000007.1:69063773-69092662 GCA_015471245.1 Laticauda colubrina
ATAAACCCACATATTTTGAAGTATATGCATCGGGGTTTCAATGATTTTGGACAGGTTCGTGGCCGCTATAGTGGCTGTGAACTTCGTTGCTGCTCTAGACTCATTGTCACCCAGTAGAAGTTGAAAGCCCTGAGGGTCTATAGTCAGCATGTCAGTAGTATCATGCCAGGCAGGAATGATGCTGTATAGCAGGGAAGACAATACAACAGTGCAGTGGTGGGATTCTAATTGTTTTACCATCAGTTCGGTGGGTGTGGCTTGGTGGGAATGCTTTGCCTAACACCAGCGCACATCTTTCCCTATACCAGCTGAGACCTGCAGCACCAATAAGCTGAGAGAATAAAGAAGATAAAAGTGCAGGGGCGGGTGGGAGGGCTGATCCTGTACTTTTCTCTTCTTTTTCCTCTCAGCTGATTGTTGGAGGATTTTTTTTCCTCTTCTCAGCTGATCATTGGATTTTTTTACTACCGGTTCAGAAACCAATATAACATACCACCACTGCAACAGTGGCAATCACAACTGCTCCCTAAAGTCCAACTTTAATCAGAGAATGATACCAGGAAATAATCCATGGTGCAGAAGTTCTGAAAGGCTACTGACATACAGATAACAAGAGTTACCTTTCTTCCCAGGTTGCAAAACCTGAGACCTGAGTGGGAATTGAAGGGAGGTCCTTGTTCTGGGCTACCTAGGTCTCAGTTTTAATGCTGGGTCATTGAAGTTGAATTGTAGCCAGCATTCCATTACCACTGCATAAACTTGAACTTTCTTGCTTAGTGAAAGTTATGTAAATCTTTATCCCTGATGGAGGATCACACAAGAGGATGCCATGCTAACATTTCAAACCAGTGTCTTTTTTTTTTCTTTAACCCTTGAAATCGGTCTTCCTTCAGTACTAGATATTGGGCATTGATTTAGAAGACTTGGCATGCCCCTGTTGGAATCTGATTCCGAGAGGGAGGCCGAGCAGCTGACAGGGAGTGGAAGCATGGCTCCAGTGGCTATGGAAGAAACTGGGGAAGATCCAGGCCCACCCCCTCTTCATCCTAGAGTTTGCAGGGAGGAATAGAGAAGGGAGCAATTTTGAGTTGCATGACTTACAGGAGAGGAAAGGGCCCTGATTCCCTTCATTGCTGCAGCTAGAAACATAGTGTTTAAAAAGGGAAATTGCGCACAGCAACTCGTGGGAAGCAAATGGTGAGTTATCTTTTATGGTCGCGGCTTATCTGAGTTCCTGACGTCTTCCCAACTGTGTGTTTTGTTGGCCTTTGAAGTCTTCAATTCCTTATTCCTGTCAGTTAATTGCTGCAATGTGGTTTGTGTGGATTTTTATTTACAGTTTATATGTGCTTTGTTTTCAGACTGAATTTTCTTCATTTAAATACTGTTCTTGGGAGAGTTTTTTCTCCAGCCGAAGGGAACTGGACAATGGGGGCATTTGTTGGAGGTATTAAAGGGACTTTTCTTACTTATGTGACTGTTTGTGCCACACTCCGGGTCATCACAAGACTTCTGTCACAAGATCTTCTGTGTCCAGCATTCTACCACTCTTTTTGTCTGGTGAAAGAAAGTTAAGATCAAAGCCTCTTGTTGATCATTTTGTCTGTGCTGCAGCATTTTCTGGCTGATTAATTTTGCAGAGCCCTCTTTGCAATATGTGAATGTGCAAGCCTATTAATCTAATTTCTGTCCTGGCAGAGGGAGAACTGTTTACCTAAATGTGGTGGCACCTGGGGTCAGAGGAAAGGAGTTACTGCTAATTTAAAGAAGCTGTGGGGTGACTGCAATCCCCTCCAGGCTAATGAGGGGGTGCAAAAAGACAAGTCAAAATTTGCCTTCTCAAGCAGCATGGAGAATAGATAGCATTATTTTAGGTTTGCTTTCAAGCCAGCTGGATAATGAAGCTTCTGTGCAAAAATGCTGGAGAAGCTATAATCGCACTATGAACTTGAGAGAGTGAACAGAGTCTGCAATATTTTTGGAACTAAATAACCAAATACATACATATTGTCATAAAACTTTATTTGTTTATTCATTTCATGGTTCAGAACAGCCATGGCTTAAAGAGCTACAGAGGTACCGTTTTTACTTGAACTGAAGACAACCCTCCTAGAAAAGGAAAAGAAAATAGAAACAGGTTTAAATTAAGCTAACTGTAGCTAAAGCCAATTCTACAGACTTCCCCGCCCAAATAATTGTGGACAGATGAACTTGCATGTGTAAATAACACTTCTCACAAAAGAGGTGGGGTGGGGTCAGAACCAGGAAAAACAATAATTTAACTTGATTAATCATGAATACTGTAATAAAAATTGAATGATGAACAATTGGAGCCCATCCATCAATTATAACTGATAATTGTTATAATTATCACAATAAATCTTTCTTTTCATTTTGCTTGGCTTTCTGAGTACTACATCTTCACATGAGCATCATAGAGTACCTCAAAAATCCACATGTCTGCATGTGTCCTCCATCTATACAAGTTATACCTGCCCCAGCCTTTCTATAGAAGAAATTATCTGGTGTTGAATAAGAAAAGGATCACAGGAAGGGATGTTGTTACATTTCTATTCAAAAGCACTATCTTGTGCTTACATGTATATTCATTGTTTGTTTTCATCTCTGGATGAGTATAGAATTTGTTTGTTAGGCCATTTCCACAAAAATGGTCAGTGATACCTGGAATACTTAAAATATTCAGTATGAGTGATACATATCCATGTTGTGATCCTTCAGTTAGTAAGGGAGACTTATATCTCTCCAACTCACAAGCTACTCATCCGTTTACAACACAGCGATGATGATCTGGTCACAAGGCACTAATTTTAATTTGGGGACACAAGTGTGGATCACTACTACATCTTCCCTTCTCCCTTCTCCATCATGACATTTTATACAAATTGGAAATATATTGTTGTTCATTTATTTTGATTTGGTAAAGTTGCAAGAACAACAGATCAGTATTTACTAAGCTTTATTAAAGATTTTCAGTTCGGACAAGCAGATTAGAGCTATGTTCCTTATTGTAAATAACAATCTGTCCCAAATCACTTTAGCCGACACTAATTTCCAGGTTTTATCCAGAGTCAGAGAATTAATAGGAACCAGGTTTGTCATATCCTAAACTTCCAAAGAAATAGAGCTGTTGAGCAGAAAGCAGGACCACTGATAAATTATGTCCCCTGGGATTTGGCAGAATTCACACTAGATTGAAAACACTCAAACATGGCAGGCGAGAAGTGGATTTAGAGGACAGAAATAAACTACCAACTTACATCATGCAACCCAAGCTTTGTTACATGAGAGTTCATATCAGAGTGAAGCCTTCTTTCCTGGCCAATTTCCTATCAGTGGTTTTCCCCATCCAACTCAGTTAACAGGATGTCTCCTCCAGAAACTGCATTCTCCTTCTGTCTAAACCAGCCCATAATAAAGGCTGCCTAGTTACATTAGCCATAAAAATCTGTTAAAATATTTCTTAAAATGAATATTGCATTTGTACTATAATAGTGGAGTTACCCACATCAAAGGAAAACATCCTAGAAGTATGTACATACTGTTTCATGTGCATAGTGATACGATACATAAAAGGATTATTTATATACCTTGCTCTGAATTAATGTAATTTTGTTTTCTGGAAACAGGTTTAATAACAGATGCTAAAGCTGGTACAACTCCTGTCTAGTATAAATTGACATTGATTACCTAAGTGACTCTGGACAGAACACGCTTCCCGACAGAAATAATAAGAGGCTCTGCTAATGCCTCTTATGTCTGAATGCCAAAGGATGCCCTTAAGGGACTTAAACAAGAGTTCAAAATTAGCTAGAGCACTGAGCTGGTCACTTATTAAATAATTATAATTTACTTATCCTGCTGAATCTCTCCTTTGCTCTATTCCCCAATGGATGCATAAATTATTTCCCATAATTCAAATACAAATTATAGGTAGGTGCTTGGAAAGAGAAACCATCCTATGCAGAAACACTCTAAAATAACATTTGTGCTGTTCTTAAAATATTTATGCAGTTGCTTTGAATAAGAAGTAACATTTCATCCTTTTAAGATAATAGGCTTCTACCAACTACTAGATCACATTAAAAATAAGAGGTGTGAATACCTTTGGGTGAAGCTTCTAAGATTTATAATGCTCTGAAACCTCAAAAGCAGGAAGTTCTCAGCCTCCTTTAAATTGCCCATGTTATCACACTATTCCAAATTTATATGTGAATTTAAAAGAAGTATTTACCCCCAAACTAACAGACTGCTGGTTTCTAAAGGGCATTCCTGGAAAATGTCAATGATGTTGGACAGATTAATTTGAAAAAACTAATGGATGCCTACAGTCTTCTCTGTATGATCTGCAACCATATACAAATCATTGACACATGCTAAGTTCATTGTCATTTTGCATGAACAATACTTCTTAAAACACACTCCATAGCATTCCACAATCCTCATGAGACTATGGTAAACAAGTCCTGGGAAGCCTATGAATGCAAGCTACTCAATGCAAAAAGTGTTGTGGAGCGATGGGAATGACCGAGGCGGACATGGAGCAACTGACAGGAATCTTTATTTAGCAAATAAAGGGTTGCTGCGACTGCTGGGCTAACAAGCAGTCAGCTTGCGGCAACAGCTGATGCCGTTTGACAGTGCTTTATATAACCGGCTGTCAAATGGCATCAACCAATCAGAGTAGTCTGCGCTCCCGCCAGTAACGTGGACCAGAGGGAAAACTTCACATCGATGCAACACTCCTTTCCCCTGGCAAGGAGCATGTGTAGTCCTGCAAGTAGGCCGGTCGTCTTCTCAGGTGGTTGGAACACCGTAGAACAGGGGCCTCCATCTGTCGGTCGAAGTCCTCTGCTTCAGGGAGCCCTTCGGACAAGCCACAGGAGCCTTGTCCTCTGGAGCTGCAGATGAGTCGCCAGGTGCTGGAAAAGGTAGGTCCCTCCGTCCACGGTTCTCCTGGGTGTCATCGGTCAGCAGCGGCAGGTTCTCATCGGTTGGTGGTAGACTCGGGTCGGTGGGTGGTAGACCAGGTCCATCAGCGGCCACTGTCCAACGCCTCCTCAGCTGGTTGATATGTCTGCGCCAGGTACGACCATCCTCCAGCAGTACCCTATATGACTTAGTCACAGCTATGACCTGTCCTGGCACCCATAAGGGGGTGGCCTGCATAATTGCGGACATAAACCAGGACATTTAAGGCAAACTCCCTAGGCTGGCTGTCAGACCCAAGGGGAGTCACTGGGGTGTAGTGGGGGTGCAGCCTCTCCAGGGGAGTCCTCAAGCTTCTGCCCATAAGGAGTTCAGCTGAGGACCTATTGGTAGTGGCACAAGGGGTTGTATGCAGATATAGCAAAAATCTGGACAACTTAAGAGTGCCAGTCACTTTGGCCAAATCTCCCTAGGGCTTTTTTTTACTGACCTAACTGCCCTTTCAGCCATTCTGTTGCTAGCAGGGTGAAAAGGAGCTGTGAGGGCATGCCTGACCCCCAGGTTGGCTAAGTATAGTTCAAATTCTCAGGAGGTAAATTGGGGCCCATTATCTGACACTACTGTGTCAGGGATGCCATGTGTCACAAATAGCCTGGTTAGGGCCCTGGTAACTGCAAGGGTGGTTGTTGTGGGCAGCAATGCCACATCAATCCATTTTGAGAAGGAATCTACTACTACTAGAAATGTACATCCCTGCATTGGGCCAGCCAGGTCAATGTGCAGCCTGGACCAAGGGACTCCAGCATCCTCCCACTTCCCAGGATGCAGTTGGTGGGGCAGGTCTGGTTGTCTTACAAGTCTGACAAGTGCTTACCCAGCTGGAGATCCGGGCATCCATGCCAGGCCACCAGACATAACTATGGGCCAGGGCCTTCATTCTAATGATGCCTTCATGCAGGAGTTTCAGAACTGAAGCTTGCAACGAGGAAGGAATGACCACCCTTGTTCCCCACAACAAACAACTCTGGAGGGATGACAGTTCCAGCTGGCATGCCTTGAAGGGCAGGAACTCAGGGGAATAAGGGACATCTGGCCACCCCATTGCCACCCAGTCAAGGACTTGGGCGATTACCTTGTCCCTTGAGGAATGGTAAGCAATATCAGAAGCTGTAATGAGCAGATTGAGTTCGTTGAATTCGAACACAGCATGGATTGGTGCACGGTCTTCAACTGGAACCGGCAATGGGCAATGGCTGAGAGCATCAGCGTGTGCGAGGTTTTTTCCGGGTCTATGGATCAGTTTGTATGAATAAGCAGCCAAAAACAGAGTCCATCTGGTCATCCTTGGGGATAGAATCTGAGGTGTTTGTTTATCAACAGACAAAAGGCCTAGCAGAGGCTTGTGATCTGTGATTAGTTCAAAATGGTGGCCATAGAGGAATTCATGAAATTTCTTTACAGAGGCGACTGCAGCCAAAGCCTCTTTGTCTATCTGGCTGTAGTTGCGTTCAGCTGAAGAAAAGGTTCTGGAGAAAAAGGCAATGGGTGCCTCAGAGCCATTTGGCAGTCTGTGACTAAGAACAGCCCGTATGCCAGAAGAGGAAGTGTCTGCAGCAAGAGCTAATGGATGCTGGTTGAACTGAATTAAAACTGCTTTAGAGGTGATCAAGGATTTGACAGAGTGGAAGGCATGGGCTTCCGAGGTCCCCAACACCAGGGGGACTTTTTGTCCAAAAATCTGTGTAAAGGCTCTGCAATTGAAGCTTTGTGAAGGAGGAATGCAGCATAGAAATTGAGAAGCCCTAAGAAGGCCTGGAGCTCAGTTTTGTTGGTAGGAGTGGGTGCCTTGTGGATGGCCCTGACTTTAGATTCTATAGGGTGTATGCCGGAGGCATCAATTCTATAGCCCAGAAAATCTACTTGCTTAGTGGCAATGTTGCATTTGTCCTTTTTAAGTTTGAGGCCATTTTGCCTGAATTGATCTAGAACTGACCTTACTCTTTGTAACAACTGAGGTTTGTCTGTGGCTGAAATTAAAATATCATCGAAATAGGGACTACCCCTGGGAGATCTTGAAGTAGCCTCTCCATCAGGGATTGAAATATCCCAGGGGGCTACACTCACGCCAAACTGAAGGCGTCTGCACCTAAAAGCTCCCCTGTGAGTTACTATTGTCTGCAATTCTTCTGTGTGGTCATCTACAGGGAATTGCTGGTATGCCTGGGACATATCCAGCTTTGCAAAAATAGACCCAGGTTCAAAAGAATGTAAAAGGTGCTGAATGATGGGAACTGGGTAAGCACTGATTTGGAGGTATCTATTCAGGGAAATTTTGTAATCAGCGCATATCCTAACGCTACCATCTTTCTTAAGAGGGGTCACTATGGGGGTGTCCCATTTAGCAAAATCTACAGGTTCTAATACTCCTTGTTTGATTAGTTTGTCAAGTTCCTTATCTAACTTAGGACGAATTCCAAAAGGCACCCTACGAGGTTTCAGGCATACAGGAGTTGCTTGAGGGTTTACACTAAATGATATGGGGGTGATGATGATATGAGTAACATCCCAAACCCTCGCTGAATACATCAGCATAGTCTTTGAATAGGGAATCTACGTCAGCATTTAACACAGAGTGGATGCCTGTTATATTTAGGCCAAGGGGAGGGAACCAATCTAAACCCAGTAAACTGGGGAGAGCACCATCCACTACAACAAGAGGCAAGTGGCCTTTAAAAGTTTTGAATTGAATAAGGAACTTGTCTTTCCCGAGGACTGGAATGTTCTTGCCTTGGTAATCTTGCAAAGTCAGGTGGCAGTCAAGGAACTTCTTCTTTGGAAATCTGGGTAGCAGCTTCTTAAGGTGTTCCATGAAATAATGGATAGAGCAGAACCTGTATCCACCTCCATCTTGCAGGGTTTACCTTCTAAGGAGACAAAAATACTGATTTTGTTAGAGCTGTTGTTGGACTGATTGAAGTGGTAACAGGTATAGCAGTCTTCCACTTGCCTTTGAAAGATGGGGTTAGGCTGAGGTCTCTGAGTAAAGGTTTTCCCAGCTTGGCAGACCCTTGCTAAGTGACCCTTCCTCTGGCAACTTAAACAGATGGCATTCCTGAACCTACAGGATGCTCTTAAGTGATTTCCTCCACAGCTTAAACAGATGGGTTGCTGCCGGGGAGAAGAACTAGCTTTTGACTTTGAATCTTCTGGAAGGGGTCTCTGTTGTCTAAGACAATTTACAACAGCTGAATCCTCAGAGTCCTCATCAGGAGAAACCTCATCAAAATGGACTGTTGAGCTATTTTGTTTGATTGTGTTTCCCTGGATTTCAGCTGCAGATTGAGCAGAAAGCTCAGCAGCCTGAGACTCTTCAATGGCTATTGCTAGGGTTAGGTCCCTTTTGGCTAATAGCCGCCTTTGTAGCCTTAAGTCTTTAACCCTACACACTATTTGGTCTAAGAGTGTATCCTCTAGATAATCCCTGAATCCACAATGTAAGGCAGCAGACCTCAGAGCAGCCATGTATTCACTGATAGTCTCTCCCTCACCCTGAACTCACCTCCTAAAGGCATGTCTCCTTGCAATCTGTGAGGGCTTGGGTGAATAGTGATTAGAGAGGATTTCTTGTAGCTCCCCCCAAGGGACTTCTCTGACAGGTCGTGGGGCTACCAATGCTGTGGCAGTGTCAAACACTGCAGCCCCACAAAAGCTTAAGAAATAGGACTTTTTTCTATGGGCTGAAGCTTCAGTGAGGTCTTTTGCATCCAAGAAGCAGTCGAAGTGGTTCCTATAGGATTCCCAAGTCTCTGCCGCTGGTCTAAATGGCGGGAATGCAGGGGTTGAAGACATCTCAACGATGACAGTCTATTCGGCTAGGAAGTTGAATTTCGCGCTCACGAAATGGCGTCAGCGGCTTGTGACAGTCAGCTCGTAGTGGCTTCGGCTCTTTTGTTTTTAGTGACTCTGGCTCTTTCACAGTGACTGCGCTCTGCTGCATTGTCCGGTCGCCTCTTATTTGGATCCCACCTTTGTCGCCAGTGTTGTGGAGCAATGGGAATGACTGAGGTGGACACGGAGCAACTGACAGGAATCTTTATTTAGCGAATAAAGGGTTGCCGCGACTGCTGGGCTAACAAGCAGTCAGCTTGCGGCAACAGCTGATGACGTTTGACAGCGCTTTATATAGCCGGCTGTCAAACAGCATCAACCAAACAGAGTAGTCCGTGCTCCTGCCAGGAACGCGGACCAGAGGGAAAACTTCACGTCGACGCAACAAAAAGCTTATGAATAAAATACCTGAATTTCTCCTCTTACTAAATATGGCTAAATTTGACATCATATTTGTCTGTGAAACATGGCTCAACACATCTCTTCCGGACTTCATGACCACAGTAAGAGACTATCATGTTTACTGATCAGATGGTGAAATCCGTATAGGAGGTGGTGTTGCTATCTTCTATAAAAAATCCTTACATCTAAAAAACATCCAAGTTACCCAGGAGCTTGCTATTCTTGAGACCATTGTCTGTGAACTGTCCTTAAATAGCACATTTCAGTTCTTACTATGTTACTGAGCTCTTGATTATGACATTGAACATGCAAACAAGCTAAATTCATGACTAGCATGGGCAACATCCTGCCCATGCACTTTTATCTTTCTTGGTGACTTCAATCTACCTCACATTAACTGGACCCTAAACTAATGTAAAATTGAACCCATACATGCAACCTTCTACAATGCTGTAACAAACCTGAGATTGGAACAACTTGTAACCAACTTAACTGTCTTGATCTCATCTTCTGCAATAGTTTGAATTCAATTTACAGAATTGAATTTTCCAACAGCGACCACAGCCTGATTGACTTTTGTCTCAACATACGTCCACACAAAAATCAACGCAACGATGTGATCCCCAATTATAACTTCAAAAAAGGCAACTATGATCTTATAGACAACGATCTCTCATCCCTTGATTGGCAATCTCTATTCACTGGATACAATACTGTTGAAGACCATAACAACATATTTTTACTTGAAGCCAAAAGAGTCATCAAACTATATGTACCAATAACAACTCCAAAAACCAGAAAAAACAGATTACCCATAGCAATAAGGAAGCTTCAATTCAAAAAGAGATCACTTTGGCGGAAAAACAAATCTGGTCACGTTGCCGACTTCAAAAGCTGATACAAAAATTTATGCCACCAGATAACGACTGAATGCACCAATTATCACATTAAGCAAGAGAAAAACCTTCCACATACCAACTCCACCCACGCTTTATACAATTTTGTAAACAACAAACTAAAAGACTCAAGGTCCATCCCACCCCTGAAAGGACCTAATGGTAAAGACTGCAACAATGACACCATTAAAGCCAACATCTTTAACACATTCTTTGGCTCAGTATTTGTAAACAGCAATGGATCATGCCCAGTATTTCCTAGCCGAACCACAGAAAACTACAATGCTCTAATACATATCAATTTTACAGAAGACAATATTGAAAAAGCACTACGCAATCTAAAACCATCTCTATCTATTGGACCAGATAGAATATGTGCCTACTTCTTTAAAAAGCCATCCACTGCCATAGCAGAGCCTCTAAGTATAATCTTTGAAAAATCTTTCAGGACCAGCTCCTTGCCAAAACTATGGTCACAAGCCACGATCATCCCCATCTTCAAAAAGGGAGACCCCAGCCTAGTTGAAAATTACAGACCAATCTCTTTATGCTGCATCACCTGTAAAATCATGGAATCAATTATTAATCAATCCACCATCCTCCACTTAGAAACAAACAACCTACTCTCCAATAAACAATTTGGTTTCAGAAAAAAAAAATCTTGTTATCTGCAACTCTTACACTGCAAAATCATGGATAACACAACTCGATCAGGGAAAAGCAATAGATGCAATCTACATAGACTTCTGTAAAGCCTTTGATTCAGTGGTACATTACAAACTACTCCTAAAACTAAAATCTTATGGCATCTCTGGACACCTACATAACTGGAGAGAAGCATTCCTGTCAAACAGACAACAAATGGTCAAAATTGGGAGCGTCCTATCAAATTCTGTACCTATCAACAGTGGTATCCCCCAAGGCAGTGTTCTAGACCAACTATTTTCATACTCTACATAAATGACCTCTGTGATCATACTAAGAGCAACTGCGTTCTCTTCGCTGATGATGTAAAGCTATGTAAATGATGTAAACCACCGACAATCCTGCTACCCTTCAAAAAGACCTCGACTATGTATCAGAGTGGTCAAACAAATGGCAACTTCAACAAATAAATGCTCTGTCTTACATTTTGGCAAAAAAAACCAGAAAATAAAATATAGGTTGAAATAGTCAAGACCTTGTTGATGATCCAAACTCTGTCAAGGATCTTGGAGTACTCATCTCTAATGATCTAAGTGCTAGAGCCCACTGTAACTACATAGCCAAAAAGGCATTAAGAGTTGTTAACCTAATCTTACGTAGCTTTTTCTCTGGTAATATCACACTACTAACTAGAGCATACAAAACATTTGCTAGACCAATACTTGAATACAGCTCATCAGTCTGGAACCCACATTACGTATCTGATATTAACACAGTTGAGAAAGTCCAGAAATATTTCACAAGAAGAGTTCTCCACTCCTCTACTTGTTGCAGAATACCTTATGCCACCAGACTTGAAATTCTAGATCTAGTAAACCTAGAACTATGACACCTTCAGCCCGATCTAAGTATAGTATATAAAATCATATATACTATACATTATACATTGGACACAAACAATGTCCTACCTGTCAATGTCCTACCTTCAGCTTCAATCATAATGATACAAGAGCAAACAATAGATACAAACTCAAGGTTAATCGCACCAAACTTGATTGCAGGAAATACGACTTCAGCAACAGAGCAGAATGTCTGAAATACTCTACCTGACTCTGTGGTTTCTTCCCCAAACCCCAAAAACTTTAACCTTAGACTGTCTACTATTGACCTCACCCCTTTCCTAAGAGGTATGTAGGGGGCATGCATAAGCGCACCAACATGCCTACCGTCCCTGTCCTATTGTTTCTTTTATTTTTCTTATATGTATTCATAACTATGTTTTTACTTATACCTATTATCTTGTAAGCAATTGACAAACCAAATAAAATAAATAAATAAAATGATACCTTGTCTCCATTCGATAACTTTCAAGTTCTTCTATAGCTGAGCTGAAAGACATATTTGAAAGACACTGTCCCAAATGCTTATCCTTTTCCTATTTACCTTTGCTCACCTTAAGTTATATCACATTCCATGATGATATTTGTATAATTAGATGTTTGATGTATACAGATGTATACAAATAATCAGATGTTTGAGGAAGAAGACTATCCTTTTATAATTTGTAGTGTAAAAAGTCAAGGACATGGATGATAGTAATAGTACTCAGATTTATCTACCAGTTTATAGTGCTTTACAGCCCTCTCTAAGTGGTTTACAGAGTCACCATGTTGTCCCCAACAATTTGGGTCCTCATTTTACCCACCTCGGAAGGAAGACTGAGTCAACCTTGAGCTTGGTGGGATTTGAACTGCCAAATTGTAGGCAGCTGGCTGCAGCAGAAGTAGCTTGCAGTACTGAACTCTAACAACTGTACCACAGAGGCTTATAATACTAGGAAAGGGATTTTTAAAAAAAGTTGATTGGGAATATATATTCAACATTTCACATTTAATTTTTTAAAAATGCTTCAGAGGAAACTGATAAGCAAGCCCAGGGAAAGGCTCAGCTACAGAGAGGCACAAGCTACAGATCAGGTCCTACATGTTTGGCCCTGTGTCTTTCAAAGCTTCTTTCTAGAATATGTTCCAAAATTATGCACAGTGCTACTGGCAAGCATTTCTTAAGGCAAAATCTGAAAACCACAAGCAGAGAGTAAATAACAATACCAATGGCAATGTTTGTTAGTCTGTTGATTAGATTTTAGAGCAATCATTTCGTATCATATCAGTACATTGTAAAAAACAAAACTGACTATTTTGCCTACCTCTGGCCATCCTCCTAATTCAGTAAGGTTCATACATGCTTAACAGGAGTAGACATGTAAACTTTATCAGGATGTGACAATCAAATCAAGCTGAAAAAGCAACATTTTGGAGGAGAGAGAGAGATTTTAAATATAATCTTTCACATGCCTACATTTAGGAAGGTTGAGCTTCGTGGAGTTAGCTTAATGGAATTTCTATTTTCCTAAATGAGCTGAGACATTGCAATTTCAACCCCTATAATATTTCCTTCATCTTACAATGCAAAATGTATTGAGGCTGAGGGAAGATAGCTGCAATCGAGTGGTCTCCTTCAACATTGCTACTTTGCTGGACTTGAAAAATATAATGCCCCATTCTTTCCTCATGAAATCATAGACTCTTAGATCAGATGAAAAGTAGCTAAGGGAGAAAAATGGACAATGCAGAGACATTGAGCAATACAAAAAACAAAGATGGAATACTTTCTCCAATTAAAAAGTGTAAAATAAAGATCCATTTGTGGAAATGTATTTTAAATTCTATTTTAGAGGAGACACAGAGTATGGGGAGATCACACTGTGTTAAGCATTTAGGATTCTGTGAAAAGAGCATGAAAAATGAATAGACTGGGGAAAACTGACTGTATCATCTTTTTCATAGCATTCTTCATAATAAATTCCCTTCTCTGTTCTAACAGGTCAGTGACATTACTTAATAATAAAACTTTCAAAAAATTATTGAGCATAATAATGAAAGCATTGGTGAAACCACTAACTAAATCTCAAGTCTAAGATTTTTGAAAGAGGGTATAAAAAAACACTGCTCCTTGACTATGTCTATGTGGAAGTGTAGAAAAAACATAGAAATTTTCCTGTCGTTTTTTTTTGAAGAATTTCCATAGCACCATGTGGTCTTCTGAACACAAACATCTCCATGCACTGTAGCCAATTTTTAATACAGTTTTTAGATAGAAACTGAAATCACATGGCAAGGAGCAAGATCTTGCTTTTGCTTGTCAGGCGCATTCCCTTTCAAAATATAGAAAGTGTAAATGGAAAGAAATCAGTGGAATTTGGATGATATTTTAATATTTTAATTTGCTTTTATGAATTGCTATGCAATGTGCACTTTTGTTTCTTGACTATGATTGATTCTTGAACTGTGATTCCTTTAACTGAAGGACAGATGATGTCTTTGAAGAAAGCATGTTACATTATGGGATAATTATTGCAATTGACAATATTCAGGTTAACTAAAGATGAAGTATAAGACCACAAATCTTGGTTATTTATTTTATGTTAAAGTAATTCTGGAATTGTTGCATCAACTCATTCATGCTGGTAAAGTGGGTCTTCAGTGTAGAGTTCAAATAATTGTTTTCTGCAGTCTTGTTCATTAGAATATAGAACTCATTGAATCTGAGAGGAGAGAAAGCAAATAGAAAGAGGGGGAGAAACTGAATATGGTAATAGGGCTTGTTTATCTTTTCATTAAAAAGTTGTTTTGCTCTCTTTGAGTATTAAGAATCCTGAGACTTCATCTTTGATCTGAGACCTTTAAAACAGCAGATATTTCTGCTTTGTGACATTTTTCACTTGCATTTAATTGATAAAAATGCATAAAACTTCAAATATGCATTTCATTTTAAATGTTACAATCTTGATTTTAATAAAATTACACAGTTTGCAATTATGCTGTCTTTTTATGCATTAAGGGCTTTCTTAGCACTAGAAGGCCACTTCTTTAAGCCCTCTAGTGCACAGCGAGGCATTGAACTTGACATTTTATGGAGCACGAATATTTGCATCATCTGCCTTTCCATTTTCAAGCATGCTAATTGTGCTTTTCCAGATGTACTGTTTATTTTACAGCTTTTGATTCCAATAAGATCATTTTAGTACTATACTGTATCATGAGGAAAAATATAATATTGTATATTCATTGTAATCCGTGTTAGTCTTACACAATGAGCACATCTAGAAAATAAGCAAATCTATACGTTCAGATTTTTAAAAATGCTCATGTGAGAGTACTGGTTGGGAAGTGTATGTTTTGAATACTTTATGTATAAATGCTTTTTTTATTCAAGGAAAATGGCTGTTTTCTCTTTATTTCATAGATTTACAAAGTTTTGAATCATGAAATAACAGAATAATAAAGTTAGAAGGTATCTTGGAGGTCTTCTAATCCAACATCCTATAATGTTTGGTGAAGACTGACTCTGAGGGAGAGAAGGAACAGCCAACAGGAAGTGGAAGTGTGGCTCTGGAGGTTGTGGAGGAGGCTGGGGAAAGGCAGAGGCCGGCTGAGCAGTCAGAGAAGGACCCAGGCCCATTCCCTCTCCATCCTAGGGCATGCAGAAGGAGAGGATAAGGGAGAGATGTGGTCCACTTGGGAGGAGAGAGCCTTGATCCTCTTCATGGGCTGCAGCTGTGACAACTGAATATGCGTACAGGTGAACTCTGGAAACAAAGTGTGGAAATATCTCTAGTTTATGGTTCCTCTCTGAGTTTGGCGTCCTTTCCAGCATGCATTCTGTTATCTGTGGACATCCTCCAGTCCTTATCTTGCCTGATTTGTGTTGCTTTTTTCCTCCTTCTTGTATCTCTTTGTGTGGGAGTTTTTTGTCTTCCATCAAGGATATTCGGAGCTTGGAAGCAAAGTGAAGGAATAAAAGGGGCTTTGCCTGTTTTCTGTGACTGTGTTTGTTTGGATCCCACCCTGGGTCATCACAGATTAATTGTTCTAACTGTTAGAAAAAGTCTCCTTAGTTCTAGGTTGCTTCTCTGCTTGATTAGCTTCCATCCATTGCTTCTTGTCCTGCCTTCAGGTACTTTGGAGCAGTGATCCCCAGTCTTTTTGTACCAGGGACTGGTTCCACGATTATTCATTCTTCCACGGACCAGTACCTGAGTAATGCGAGACTCCACGGCCATCGGGACAGCTCTTCGTTCAAAGCCACTCCCCCCTTCGATGAAACTAAGGCATGAGGATTCCTTCAGCACCCAAACGCCACTTTCCAGCTGAAAACCTGGAAGCACTTTCCAACAGAAAACCCGGAAGCAACCAAAAACCCGGAAGCGCCATCGAAACAAGATGGTGGCGCCCAAGCTTTGTGGCCCGGTAAAAAATGATCCATGGACTGGTACCGGTCCAGGGACTGGTGGTTGGGGACCCCTGCTCTGGAGAATAAGTTGATCCCCTCTTCTTGATGGCAACCCCTTAGATATTGGAACACTGCTATCATGTCACCCCGAGTCTGCTATCATATTGCTATCATATTGGAACACTGCTATTATGTCACCCCTTCTTTTCATTAACCTAATCATACCCAATTCCAGCAACCATTCTTTATATTTTTTTAACGTCCAATCCCTTAATCATCTTTGTTGATCTTCTCTGCACTCTTTCTAGAGTCTCGACATCTTTTTTACATTGTGGTGACCAAAACTGGATGTAGTATGCCAAGTGTGGTCTTACCAAGGCAAATCAAGAGAATCTGTCATAAAAAATAAAATGCATATTAAAAAAACTGTGGGTCTTAGCATTATGCAATCCTTTTCTAGGCACAGACCTACACCCACATCAGTGTACACACAAACACAAATTTAATATATAAGAAAATCTTTGTACCTTGGCTTTGGGAAAGCTGATATATGGAATTGGATCCTTTCCAGAGTTAGTCATGCTTAGGATAAACCCATCACAATGGGACTTAAGTTATCATGATTGTTAATACAAAAAAAAAACAGCAGATAGCAGTACCATATGATACATCTAATTTCTTTTACAAAAGAAAAATGTAATTTCTAAAACTATGCCTATGATTATGAATGTGTGCATCATCCAAAATAAAAATATCGCTCTTGCTGCAGAAATACTGTGTTTTCATTCATATGCAAAATTATGCCAATGTAATAGAACAGTCAATTGTCTAAAGCTCAGTTGATTAACTATTTGAAATTTCTTTAGTTACATTGCAAAACTACACACAAACACATATATACAATGGCGTCATGTACCAGCTGTACAGAATTGGCACATTATCCTTCTATCTTGTTATTTGTAATTGTCAATTCTTTAAGAAGTTATGTTTAATTTGTCCCTTCCAATTCTGACTAATTATCTGCTCTTAGTCTATTTTTCTACAGATTAATTACTTTCAAACTTTTATATTTGGCTGTGATAACCAAGCAAGACAAGGCTTGTTTATAGAAGTTTTCCTCAGGTTATGAAAACTTGTTCAGCTACTGTTACAATATAGCAGTTATAGTGACACTGGGATAAGCAATACTTATTGGTCCTCAAAGTTTCAGCCATCACAGCTCCCCCCCCCAACAGTCACATGATCTTAATTCAGGCACTTGGCAACCAGTTCATACTTATGAAGTTGCAGCATCCCAATGACATGTGACCGCCATTTATGACCTTCTCTGCTGGCTTCCCACAAGCACACTCAATTCCTACTCCTGGTACTTTTTCTCCTTAAAACTTTCACTATGTATACCTTATATTCTGTAGTACTTGCCCGTAGCTCCTCCCACCTGCACTCTAAAATGACCATCTAACTGGCTGTAATTGAACTGGACCACATGGCCCACTCTCCCATTTTTCATGCCATGCTGAAACATCATCCCCCACTTGCCCATATTTGCACCCCTGTGTTTGCCTGCACGTACTTGCATTATGCCACAACACTTCACAGCACCCAACATCTTTCTTCCCCCCCCCATCCTGTACTCATGGCACAGCACCCACCCTCCCACACACCATGACGCTAGCCTACCCAGAAACCTATGAAAAGACTTGTCATAACTGGTGCTTCTTACTTCCTGCCAGCTTTCCCATTGAATTTGTTTGTGGAAGACAGCAGGAAGTTGCAAATTGCAGTCAAGTAAGGTTTTCACTTGATACCCTATGATCTTCACTTCATTATTGCAACAGGGTCTATCAGCCTGCCAACACTAAACAATATAGACATTTTACCACTGCACAGAAATTCTGGTCCCAATTACCATCATTAATTGGGGGATACCTGTACCTAATCTGTCTGCCCAAATTCTTAATCCATATAGAGATATAGAACATATGCATTTGGAAATTGCTGTCAATATCATGATGCCATGTTGATGGTTTTATTATTACTATACAAATTCTGTAGGCTTATTTTTATTTCAAAATATTCCTAGTTCTTGTGTAGACTGATTGTGATTTTGAATATTTAAGGTAATTGAATATTAAACCTGTGTTACAATGTTCGTATTCATTATGATCATTAGAGAAGATGATACCAACATTAATCTGTGTTTAATTCTCAAACCTTGACATTATATTGTGCAAGAGCACAAAGTCAGGTTTTGGGTTATTTCAAAATGAAGGATCAATGATGGCACTACTCTGAGGCTGAGCAGATGGAGGACTGGCAGTGTAAGAATCATGTTCTCTACATTTCGGACAGTTTACTCTTTGAAGTGCCTGATGGAAAGTGTATGTTTAGAGTTATTTCAGTTTTTTTTTCCTGCACCTACTATTCAAGCACACAAAATGAATAGAAGCAATTGCAGAGCTTGGAAATGAATTGAATTGGACTGGGCCATTGTCGGTTTCTTCATTTCCTTTTCTGAAATAGTCACTGAAAAGCCTCCTTGTCTCCCTTTGATAAAAGGCTGGCCAGCACCTGCAAACCTTCAAGCCAGCTGGTTTATTGGAAATGTAAGTGAATTCCCTCGTGGTACAGATAGACATTGCATCTGACAAATGGAAATCTCTGCCAGCAGATATATAAAATCGCTAGAGAGTGCTTGATGGACATCCATCAATGTTGTCTTGTCCTTTTGGAGGGAGAGAGGGAGTTGGGACAATCACAGCATAGCAGACAAAATATACAGATCACAGTGCTTTTTCTTGAAACAACTTTTGCTGGTAATTATTCCAGGAGAGATGAATCTACAACTAGTAACAATTCCTTCTCCCTTTCCATCTCTCAGAAATAATTTTGCACTGCAGTAGAGCACCACAGTGTCATAAGAGAAAACAAGAAAGAACAGAGTAGCATTTGGAAAAGCTAGTTTCCCCCCACAACCCATTAATGTTTCTGCTTGGTTTTTATGCTATGAAAAGGTCATTTATCCAGTAACGGAGGGATGGACTGTTTTCAAAATAAAAGCAAGGAGATGAATATGGGTACTGGAGAGGCAAAAGAAGAAGTTTCAGAACTGATGAAACCCAAATTTAGAGTTGGCTAAAATGATTGGAGTAAAGTTGAATCAAATAGCCTGACAGGTCCACTATTTTATGTCTATACTTTTTTTCACCTCTTTTCTGTATGCCTGCTTTTTGCTCTGTCACATAGCATAGCATCTAAGAAACAGCTTAGACCCTCTGCAGCATATTTCAGCAAAGCTCCCAAACCAGACGGTTACCTTTCCTAATAACAAATTACATTCATCTTTGATGGCATTTTAGAAAGTTTCACAGCCTGCTGTGTATTCTAATGAAGCTTGTATTGCTATCAATTAGACACCTGCAATAGAAGTGGGCTGTGCAATTCCAACGTCCCAAATGCTATTTTACATCTCACATTAAGGTTACAAATAAAATCTCATTGCAGATAATGGTGAAAGCCCTTCTCCCTCTCATGCCAGAATGTCGTATGGAAGGTAGCCAAACATCTCCAATTCATTTTAATGGCAGCTACACCTCACTATGTTTTTGAAAGTGCATTTACGTTGCCTTTTGTGATAATAAAATTCTCCCTCACACACACACACACACTCACTCACACACACACACACACACATGCCAAGTTGGCAGGCTTTGCAGAACTCTGGTTATTGCTTCAAGCTTTTCAGCTTCAGAGGCAAGAAATTCAAGTATGAGTCAGTGTCGTTCAGGAGTACCAAACTCAAGTCCTGTGAGCCAGATTCAGCTCATGGGTACTTAGATCTGGCCCAAGGGACTACCCTGGAAACAGAAAACTGGCCTGCAGTGCCTCTGCCAGTGAAAACAGAGCTCGGGAGGCCACAGAGGGTTGCACGAGGCCAGCACAGCTGAAAACGGAGCTTGGGAGCCCGTTTCACTGGCAGAGTGCTCAGGCCACCACAGGTACCCCCGACACAAATGATGTAAAGCTGGCCACACCCACCCTGGCCTCCCAAGGTCAAACACAACCCTCATGTAGCCCTCAATGAAATTGAGTTTGACATCCCTGGTGTAGTTCATAAAGGTTGCGGACAAATCCTCTTTTTGTAAATAGCCAAATAAACAGCAGTATGGAATTATGGAATTGCATTTCTTGTAGTTTGAAGTCATCAGATAAACTAAGATAAATTAGATTCACACTAAATTCATGCAACATTCAAAATGTCAAAGTAAACTTATAACTGCATAGTTCAGTGTTCCTTGCACCAGCCAATGCCTTCAGTCAGGTGTAACTTAGTAAGCTTGATGGAGACAACATCAGCACTACAATATCTTTCCATATTTTTACATTTTTCTCCAGATTTTTTTCCTTTGTAACTTTTGCTGTGTTGAAATCTAGTCTCTAATTTGATCTTCTCCGAGGCTGATATTGGAATGTGGTTGTCTGAATTCCCAGCCAGCCTGAGACTTATCTCATACATATAAAAGATAACTGAACACAAAAGTTTTCCAATCTAAATTCCTTTACATTTGTTCTTTGTAAAATATGTATTATATACACAATTGGATAAGTGTTCCCATTCATAGAAAATGAGATAAATACATACTACTGGCAAATTCTACTCAGGACAAAAGCAGCTTACTCTGGATTGGGCCCTTGGTCTATCCAGTTTCATTTTCTCTATGTTATACTGTGAATCTTCGGTTCAAAAGGAAAATAATTTGAGGGGAATAAGGATTGTTTTAAACCTAGAATATGTGTTTTGTTCAGAAAACACACGAGGTAGACTGGGTTCCAACAACAAATACTTTATTCTTCAGCTAATTAGTAAATAGGAACACTTGGCTGAAGCCGAGGCCAGCCTTTTATACAGGCTGGCTTGCCTGCTTGCAGCCAATGGCAGTTGTTTAAATTTGCCGCCTTTTAGCAGCTCTTTGGATTGGTTCCTAGTGAACCACTCCAATGCTTATTTTATTTGACCAATCAGGTTTGCAGATTTGGAGTCACCCACTTTACATATAGAACACCCCTCCCCTCTTAGTTCAGTCCTACGTGGTGACGTAGTCTCGCAGGTAGGCGGGGCTTTTCCGGACTCGACTTGACTTGCGCGGTTCATTCTTAGTGAAGACTTCAACCGGTTCGGATGGGGCTGCTGTGTCGTCCGTTCTTCTCCCTGGAACCGTCTGGAAGGCTGAGTCAGCCATTTTACCGCCGCCTGAGTTTCTTAGACTGGCGGTTTTGCCGCTCCCTCCCGTTTCCTCCGGGCAGGTCGAGCTGGCCTGGCTGGCCCCTTCTGATGGGCTCTTCACGCAAGTCTCTCCAAACAGTGAGTCTTTTATTTGCTCTTTTTGTTCATATGTTTCATTGGGTTTGGTTTTAAACAGTTCTTTATTTATTTCTCGCCTTTCCCCCCCCACCTTGGTTTGCAATTCACCGTTTTTTTCGGTGAATGTTTGTAAGTCTGTGGTTCTCTCTATAATTCGGGATCGAAGCTGGTCTATGTGCCGCTTCCATTCCCTGCCATCCTCTATTTTTAATCGGTAGGATTTGGGGCCTGTGATTTGGGTAATCTGTCCTGGTAGCCATACCGGGTCCCTGGTGAAATTTTTAGCGTATACCAAATCGCCTATTTCGAATTGTCTAAACCGTGTAGAGGAGTCAGGGGGGTTTTCTGGAGTAAAATTTGGGTGTAACCTATCAAGGTGTGATCTTAACTTCTGCCCCATAAGTAATTCTGCTGGGGACTTATTGATTATGGTACTGGGCGTTATGTGCTGGAGTGTGAGCAAACGGTTTACTTTCTGTTGGACATCTCCAGCGTCCATTCTTTCTAAACCTTCTTTAGTAAACCGGACCATTCTCTCAACCCTGCCGTTCGCAGCCGGGTGAGCCAGCGCGGTTAGGGCATATCTTATACCTAGGGAGGCTAGGTATTGCTCAAATTGTATGCTGGTTAGCTGTGGCCCATTATCTGAGACAAGAACGTCCGGTATGCCATGGGTGGCAAAAAGGTTGTCCAGCTTTTTAATTACAGTTTCTGTTGTCGTTGATGGCATAACTTTTACTTCAAGCCAATTCGAATAGGCATCAACGACAATCAGAAAGGTATGCCCCTTGGTAGGACCCGCGAAATCAATGTGTATTCTTGACCAAGGTCCCCGAGGGGTTTCCCAGTCCTTAACGGGTGCTTTTGGTGGGGACGGTCTAATTGCCTAGTATTTGTTGCATGAGCTTACCCAATACTCTATGTCCTTATCAATACCCGGCCACCAAACATAACTTCTAGCAAGGCTTTTCATCTTAACCATTCCCGGGTGCCCTTCATGTAACAACCTAAGTACCCTGGGTTGTAATTTGGCAGGGATTACCACCCGATCACCCCACAACAAACACCCCTTTTGGATTGAAAGTTCAGTCTGTCTGGACCGGAAAGGTTTAAAGTTTTCAGTTTTTTGATTCTCCGGCCAGCCTTTACCTACCCAGCTAAGAATGTGGGCAGTCAATGAGTCTTTCGCGGTGACTCTGGCGACATCATAAGCTGATATGGGTAGATCGGGGCAAGTCTCAATTTGTAGCGTTGTCATCGCTGGTGCCGGGTCTTCGTCGGTTGCTGGTAAGGGTGCTCTGCTCAAAGTGTCCGCATGGGAAATTTGTATCCCTGGGCGATGTGTCAGAGTGTAGGAATAAGCTGCTAGGAACTCTGACCATCTAGTCATTCTTGGGGACAGTATATTAGGTGTTGGCTTGTTTCCCGCCAAAATCCCCATTAGCGGTTTGTGGTCTGTTATGATTTGAAAAGTCCGCCCATATAAGTATTCGTGGAAGCATTTTACTCCAGCGACAATTGCTAGAGCTTCCCTGTCCAATTGGCTGTAATTCCGCTCCGTTTTGGATAGAGTCCTAGAGTAATATGCGACGGGTGCTTCTCTGTCATCAGGTAGTTGGTGGCTCAGGATGGCACCTACTCCGTATGGTGAGGCGTCGCAGGTCACTCTTAATGGCAGTGTGTTGCTAAATTGGATGAGAACGTTTGTTGATGTTAGCAAGCTTTTAATATTTTGGAAGGCTTTTTTTTCTTTGTAACCCCATGTCCAAGTTGCCTTCTTGTCTAGCAGACGGTGTAATGGTTCTGCTATAGTGGCCTTGTTTGGCAGGAACACATTATAAAAATTAATTAGTCCTAAAAATGCTTGTAGTTCGGTTTTATTTCTTGGTTCAGGTGCGTCTTTGATTGCTTTAACTTTTTTGTCTGTAGGGTGGATACCCTCTCCGTCTATTGAGTAGCCCAGGAATTCAACGCTATTCTTAATTAAACAGCACTTTTCTCTTTTTACCTTGAGGCCAGATTCCCTAAACTTAGTTAATACTTCTTTGAGTCTTTTCCTTAATTGGATTTCATCTCTGGCCGAGATTAGGACGTCGTCAAAATAGGGAACGACTCTTTGTATGCCATTTAGAAGGCGTTCCATCAGACTCTGGAAAACGCCAGGGGCCACGCTTACTCCAAATTGGAGCCAGTGACATTTGAATGCGCCCTTATGGGTGACTATAGTCTGTGCTTCTGCTGTTTCTGGGTCCACTGGGAGTTGTTGATAGGCTTGTGCCAAGTCGAGTTTGGCAAAAACTTTGCCTTTTCCCAGGGAATGAAGCAAATGCTGGACTACTGGCACCGGGTATGCGCTTGGTTGTAATGCGTGGTTCAGGGTAGCCTTATAGTCACCACAGATTCTAATGGACCCGTCAGGTTTTATTGGTGTGACAATAGGCGTTTCCCACTTGGCATGGTCCACAGGTTCTAACACGCCTTGGGCTATTAATTTGTCCAGCTGTTCCTCTATTTTTGCCTTTAGTGCAAAAGGAACTCGCCTGGCTTTTATTCTTCGTGGGGCTATTTGGGGGTTTAGATTGAAAGAAATGGAATTTCCCCGATACTTGCCAAGTGAGCCGTCAAAAACGTCCTGGAATTCTCGGATGAGGTCGTCTTCCCAGCCGGTTGTAGTCACTCGATCGACCCCGGTCATCCCGATGCCCAATGGCGCGAACCATTCGATGCCCAGGAGGCTTGGTCTGTCTTGGTCGACTATGGTCAGCGGAAGCACCTTGACGTGATGTTTGTAGGCGACTCGGAATTGTCCCATGCCTACCACAGGGATTTGGTTTCCCTGATAGTCCTTGAGGGTTAGGTGCTGCTTCTTCAATTCTTTGGGTTTGATACCTGGGACTAGCTGTTTTATTGTGTCCCACGATACCATGGAGAGGAAGGACCCCGAGTCCACTTCCATCTTGCAGTGTTTTCCTTCGATTTTCACGATGACTTTAATATTCTTCCCACTTTCCGTCTGAGCGCTCTGTATAATGACAGTTTGGTGTGTATTGGCTCGCTTCTCTTGTTGCCACTTTCTCTCAGCTCGTTTAGGCTCAGCTCGTGTTGGGGAATTTCTGCGTCTCGTTGGGCTGTAGTATTTTTTGTTCCTGCAGACCTTCTCAATGTGCCCTCGTTTCTTGCAATGCTGGCATCGAGAAATCTGCATTCGGCTCGGGGATGGTTTCCTCCGCAGCCAGCGCATTCCTGCCAATTTCTTCTTTCACGCTCTTTTCTGTTCATGAGCAAACGGTGGACCTCGTCGTCTTCTTCGCTCGATTCAACTGTTTCGCCCGACTCTTCATAGTGGGTTGTGGTGGCAGGCTGCTTTCTGTCTTTGGTTGGTGTTTCTTCGCTGTGTGTGTTCATCTTTTTCATGGCTACGGCAGATTTTTTCGTGGCTTCAGCGGCTGTGGCTTCCGCGATGGCTTCGGTAACGGTGATGTTGGGCTTGTTGAGTAATTTACTCTGTGTGGTCAAGTCTCTCAGGCCCAGCACCACGCGATCCCTCATTGCTTCGTCAATGTTCAAAAATTCACACTCACCCCCTAGTTGTCTAAGGGCAGCGATGAAATCGGCGACGGTCTCTCCCTCTCTCTGGTCTCTGCGGTAAAATTTGTGTCGCTTTATTAAGTTTGACACCATCTGAGCGTAGTGTGCTTTGAGGACTCTTTGCAATTCTGTCCACGTTAGCTGTTTAACATCCCGGGGCTTCGCAAGGGCCTTTGCCATCTTGAAAACTGTTGGCCCGCAGTGCGTCAGGAATACCGCTCTCTTGCGTTGCTCTGAAATGTCTTCCATTTCATTGCTCTCCAAATACATTTGGAAGCGATCAGCATAGGAATCCCAATCCTCTTCGTTGGGATTGAAGGGTGCGGGAGGTGCGTTGTTTCCAGACAACTTGGTTGTAATCTGGACTTCTTATCACCGCGTGCAGATTTTTTCGTTCAGGACGATCCCACCTTCGTCGCCAGTGTTTTGTTCGGAAAACACACGAGGTAGACCGGGTTCCAACAACAAATACTTTATTCTTCAACTAGTTAGTAAATAGGAACACTTGGCTGAAGCCGAGGCCAGCCTTCTATACAGGCTGCTTGCCTGCTTGCAGCCAATGGCAGTTGTTTAAATTTGCCGCCTTTTAGCAGCTCTTTGGATTGATTCCTAGTGAACCAATCCAATGCTTATTTTATTTGACCAATCAGGTTTGCAGATTTGGAGTCACCCACTTTACATATAGGACAATATGTTTTAAATATTTTACATACAGAAACATCCTGATACATATTTTAAAACACTGAAAAAACTTATATTTTTATGTTCAAAACTTTCCCTGATATGTATAAGTACATATTTTCTAAACATACATAATTTTAAACTGAATTTCCCTACATTTTTAAAATTAGCAATGGCAATATGCTGTCTCATAGTGCTTTACAGCAGAGGTCTCCAACCTTTTTGGACTTCAGGGACTACCAAACTCATAATTTTAAATGCCTCAGACCACTGATATGAATTTTGACTAATAGTGGTTCGTTGACATTGGTGGGAAAGTCGGTCCCATATTCCAGAGCTGCAGTGGTCACAGGTGTTTTAGTCATCCTGGAGCAGCTGCTCCTCCACCCGGGTGCTCCGGCTTGCCATGGACTAGAGGAGCTGCTCCAGGATGACTAAAGGGCCAGTCTTGTGACTACTGCAGCTCTGGAATATGGGACCGACTTTCCCACCAATATCAGCAAGCCACCCCAGGGTGGATTTCCCACCCCCGCCATTGGTCTTACCTTCCAATTCCAGCTCACATGGCTCTACTCAGGGTAAGTTTTGCACTTGACTGAAGGGTGGGGGCCAGCAGGTGGGTGGGCCATGTGGGTGGTGCAGCCTTGTATTACCATGCAGCCTGGATTAATTGCTTTGGGGTGGTGCTTTGTGGGGGGACATTTCTCTGCGGATCACCAAAATTTTCTCGTGGACTACCAGTGGTCCCCGGCCCACCAGTTGGCAACCATTGCTTTACAGCACTCTCTAGGTGGTTTACAATGTCATCATATTGTCCCCAATAATCTGGGTTCTCATTTTACTGACCTTAGAAAGATGGAAGGCTGAGTCAGCTTTGAGCTCCCCCATCAGGATTGAACAACAGGCTGTGGACAGAGTTTGCTTGCAATACTGCATTCTAATCGTTGCACTCCAAAATAAAATGGATTTGAACTAATTCTATCAAATATAAAATTTTTATTCACACAGCTGTCTTGTAACCTGGTTTTTTTTGTACACAACTTTTCTAAACACATACTTTTTTGCTTTCTATTATATTCATGTAATATTTTATGTAAACATATGGGTTCAACAGAAACTATTTTGATGAATTGTGCCACTTTGTTATCACTGAATTTTGTGATGTTTTTTCTTTTACAACTCTAATCTTTGGCTTAAAGAGATAAATAAGATGTTAATTGGGGCAACAATATCATACCAATTTGTATTATTGTACGTGAATACTCTTATAAAGTTATTTGTTTCAAGATAGAAATTCATTTTCATGCTGTTGCTGAACAGAACAAATAGCCCTTTTGCTAGAATCTCATAAATCAACATAATTTTTTCTGCAGTTATCAGGCTATAATCAATTAAAAAGCATTGATACCAAAGAAATGAAAAGTGTCTATATTAAATAAAGGGATAGCTATTTTTAACTCCAGACTATAGATTTTCTTGGAGCTCTTGGGAACCTCTGAAAAAAGAAATCCTGGTGTAACTGTAAAAAGCCAGTGGTATTATTGAATCACATTATTAGTAGAGGAATAATGTTAAAGTTCTTGACTCAGAATAGGAACTACACCAACATTATCTTGCTTACAAAAATAGAATTTATTTTGATTCACAATGAGGCAGAAACACTTCAATCAGAATAGGGAAGCAGGAAAAGAAAGTATACCTACAATCTGCAATTGAGTACAATGATAATACCACAAATGAATTTTTGAGTAACCTATGCCACATATTAGTACAGCTAATAACAGAAGTTCATAATAAAATAGTCTATGGAGATTATCAATCTTCCATGTCAGGACTGTCCCAAAGTTTTTTTTTCCCCCAAAAAGGCTAACTGGGCTTTTGTGAGGGGTTTTCCTTGGAAAATGGAAAATTGAAGTTACATCTAAAAAAGTTTGTTGGATGAGAAGCGAAACAATTTCAAAGAAATTGTCCAGTTATCTTTTGGAAAAAGCATCCTTGGGATATATATGCCTTTTACACATTGATTTGAAAGAATAAGCAGATGTAGATCAAATTAGACAAAATATTTAATAGGATATATTAGAAGTGTGGAACAGATATTATACATTCAATATAGAACAGCCCTACCCTGTTTTCTTCTACATTTAAAATGTGTTGTACTATAGTCCCAGTTTTGTAAATATATTGTAATGTATTAGGCATGATAGAGAAATTAACACAAAGTTGGCAATATCAGTAAAAAACTCACCTTGTTTCATTTGTACAGTTTGAAGCCATGCTACAATTAGAATTGGAAAAAAGACCCATTACTTGGGAAAATGTTGAGATTAAAAAGTTACTGCTGAATATTTTTAAATGGGTTAAGTATCTAGAACATATTAGGTATTCTAGTTCCCCCTATTTCTTATTTCTGCTCTTTGTTATGATAATTCCCATAATTAAGGCTGTTGCTTGCTAGCTAAGAAGGCAACACAATTACTGTATGTCTGCATAGGCCTTATTAGCAGAATTTTAGTTTTTAAGTTTAAGATAGAGGATGTTTCTCCATTCCAACAGAAATTACATTCAATTTGTTCATTAGAAGTTTGGCAGATTAAACATTGGAATATATATTAATGTAAAAAAAAATCTGATTCTAACTATAATATAATTTGGAAACCATTCAAGGGCTATTGTTTTGCATAGTTTTCTGTCACATCTGAAATTTCAGTTTCTTTTAAGATAAGCACAGGGTTCTTTCTGAATGTCCATAACAATATTGTGTAGAAATTCTTTCTCATTCTTGTTGTATTATTAATAATTTGAGTGATGCTTTACATCAAATTGGTAGCTTTTGTCAATATCTGATCTGATTTTAATATTAGTTGTCAAAGTGCCAAACTAATGCATGATTTTTTAAAAAAATACTTGTTCCAATTCATGATTACTAGTGAGAATATTGGTGGTGGTTTTCCATTGTCTTTAACCATGTATAGCTTTTATATTTTGCCAGTCCTAGGTGTATTCTTTTTCTTTCTTCTTTCTTCTAATGAAGGCTTAAAAAATAAAAAGGAAAATAAAGGTGTGCCTATTATTCCATCATCATCCTGCCATTCACTGAATTTGTAAATATAGTATCAGATGGGTGCTTCTAACATTTGCAGCTTAATGATGTAATAATTGGTTAAGTCATTTTTCCAATGTGCTCC
>BLBF01000007.1:69097662-69184178 GCA_015471245.1 Laticauda colubrina
GTTGCCTAGATACTTCCAATTTTACGCGGGAGAAGACCCGAATAACCAAAGATCCACACATATATATATATGTATGTATGTATGTATGTATGTATGTATGTATGATAGATAGATAGATAGATAGATAGATAGATAGATAGATAGATATGATATATATACAGAGAGAGAGAGAGAGAGAGAGAGAGAACATATATATAAATATATATAAGAACATAATGTGTATTTTAAGAATGTACCAAGCAGAATTTGATTGGAAGTTATGTACTATATTGAATGTTGTAATTCTAAAGGCATAAATTGAAGTTTAAATAAGAGTTGAATGGATAAAATTAAAAGATATAAAGGTGTCATACTCCAATTAGTAACTACAGGGGAAAATATATTTAATGAAAAAAGTAATATGAAATTGAAGCAGGAAAGACAAAAGTATAAATATAATGATTAGAAATACATTGAAACTTAGAAAAAGATATATAATTGAATTTACATATAAGATAATTAAAAATAAAGTTGAGAAAACTAAGGGAGGGGAAAAATTATGGAGAAAATGTTAAAATAGTATTAAAACATGGAATAGAACACAAAGATGAATATGAAATTGAGTTTGTGTCCCTTGACATATCAGGGATTCAGAGAGAAGCAAGAAGGGAGGCAGTTTTGTCTTCCTCCTTCTTTTGACCTTAGCCAGCTAAGACTGATAAAGAAAGCTGAGGGAAAAAGGAAGAAAGAGAGCAAATTCATAGCAACTGGGAAATATATTATTTCCTAAACTGGGGAGAAAATGCTGTCTTTACTTTTTAATGCAAGTGCAATAATGCACCGTATGATGTAATAAAGATGCCAAACAAACTGTGTCATTTTTGTTTGCTATATGAATTGTTTTGTTGTTCCTCATGCATACATAATAACAAATTGGAAATGATTAGGTTTTTTTATTATCAGGTGACATACAATATTTTTAAGCATTATTTGGAAGGGGAAAAGAATCCAATCCTGAATTAGAACTGGTTTTATAAAAACCAGTTTTATAAAAACTGTGTGATCCTGTTTAATGATAAACATTCCTTCTAGAGAAGGAATGAGATTGAAGTGCAATGACTTAAATGCAATTAAGTTGTATTCTAATCAGCCTGACGTTTGCTATTTATACTGCAAGATTGGAAATGTTACCTTATTACCTATGCAGAGTGTTTTACATGGCAGAAGGGAAATTAATTATGACTTTTCACTTCTGTAAAAAAAACCTAGCGCACATGCACACAAACTGTTTACAGTGAAGGATTGTGCCTTGGACACACATTTGAACAATTTATGCTAGTTCCAAAGAGTTGCATTAAATAAGTTGGAATTTCTTTTTTTTAAGAGAGGTGAAGAGATTACGTGCTATATGAGCAGTGAAGCTTCTGTGTGAAGCTTCAATTCAGTGGTGCCTTTGAACCATCTGAAACTTCGGTAGATTTTGGGACATGCACACATAGACCTTTATTTGATAAATTTCATTTGATTACTCAAACGAAATTGAATTTAGCAAGTTCAAATCAAATCTTTGATTCAAAAGTTCAGATTGGACCTTGGCTGATTAGCACACCCCTAACCTGCAGGTTTTAAAAATAGAAGATATTCAGTGGTGGTATTCAGATACTTTTATTACCAGTTCGGTGGGCATGGCTTGTTGGGCATGGCAAGGGAAGGATGCTGTAAAATCTCCAGTCAGAGGTGGTATTTGCCAGGTCTCTGAACTGCTCAAAATTTCCGCTACTGGTTCTCCAGAACTGTCAGAACCTGCTGAATGCCACTGCTGCTGATATTGCATTAATATTGCACTATATTGATTGATTGATTGATTGATTGATTGATTGATTGATTGATTGAATTTATATTGCCACCTATTCTCCCAAGGCAGCTTACAGAATATAAAACCACATTTAAAATGAACAAAAAAGTCAAATAAATTAATATAGTACAATATAACAAAATCACCTCCCACTCCCCTGCCCCAGCGACAACAGATCATATGAGCCATTTGGTGACACCCTTAAAAGTAGGGCTGAGATCAGTGGTGGGATTTTAAAAATTTTACTACCGGTTCTGTGGGTGTAGCTTGGTGGGCGTGACCTGGTTTGGTGAGCAAGGCAGAGGAAGGATACTGTAAAATCTCCATTCCCTCCCCACTCCTGGGGGAAGGTTACTGCAAAATCATCATTCCCTCCCCATCTCACTAACCTGCTTTCCAGCTCTGTTCTCCTCTGCTGGGCAACAAAAGAAGACCCAGCCAATCAGCTGGGACTCGGGAGGCAGAGAATAGATGGGGCAGGGCCAGTCAGAGGTGGTATTTGCCGGTTCTCTGAACTACTCAAAATTTCCACTAGCAGCTCTCCAGAACTGGTCAGAACCTGCTGAATACCACCTCCGGCTTAGATCAAGTGGAACAGCTGCAAAGAATGGTAACATGGACAACTAAGTACAGGTATTCCTCAACTTACAACCCTTCATTTATCAAAAGTTACATCGTTATAAAATAAAATGACTTACAATCGGTCCTCATACTTACAACCATTGCAGCATCCCCATGGTCACGTGAGCAACATTTGGGCACTTGGTAACTGGCATGTATTGATGACCATTGCAGCACCCCGGGGACCTATAATCACAATTTTTGAATCAGTGGGGGGAGCCAGATTCACCTAACAAACACAAAAGTCATTTTAAAACTCCAGAGATTTACTTAACAATTGTGGCAAAACAGGATGTAAAATCAGGTATGACTCATTGCCTTGCTTAGCAATTAAAAATTCTGGTCCCAATTGTGATTGTTGAATCAAGGACTACCTGGACAGAAAGAAGGGGCAAAAGGAAAAATGGAAACAACTGGGTCTTACAGAAAAAATGACTGGGGAAGAAATATAACTCTATCACCCTGGAGTGAGTAATAGTCATAAGTTAAACTTAATTGAATTTGAGGAAAAGTGTCCTAATAGGAGGAATAGTTCTAAAGAAGGTCGAATTACTGGATTCCTTTATAGTCAAGAAAAGATAGATGGATAGATGGTTTGGTAATTACTATGTGCTTCAATTTAAATTCCTGCAATAAGAGGACTGCTTACCTTGGCCTAGGTATTGTCCAGGTATTGTAACCAGAAATCAAGTTTTATTTGAGAAGCTTTTACTTTATCCCTATAAACATCATAAATAATATTTAATTAAGTGAACATTATTCTTGCTCTCACATCTGTTCTAAGGATTACATCCTTATGTAGTCTTTCCAATTGGAGTCCTTTAGTTATGGTAGATTTCCTTTCCCATGAGATTGGCTTGATGAGTAGGGAACATTTAAACTATAGTCTATCACATGGATAGCATGAAGTACTTTAGAAATTTTCCCATATGTCTACTTGTGGAGTTTTGTGCTTAATTTATTGTCTAAGGCAGTAGAAAGTTATTTTGTAATATATGGAGCTAATAGATCTGGTCTGCAAAAATCACATAGAATTTTCCTCTCTTGGGAAAGCAATGTGTTGACAACTTCTAACATCTGTTGAAAAAAAAGTGTTTCTCAACATTCAAGACTTCTCACTATGCTACTATCTTCAAGCACTTTTTAAAAAGTGATAGCATTTTAAAAACCTGCTTTAAATTAGTTTTCCTCAACATAATTGTATCTGATGCCCCAGGTATTTTGTGAATTAAATTCAACATGTTTGCAAGAAACTAGAACTGAGATGGGAAAGCTGATTTAAATAATTTAATAATGCTGATACAGTCTAGAAATTTTTCAGAGTCGGAAAGTGCAGCTACCCCTTAGTTTAAGAATAATTATTAAGTTTTTTGGAATTTACAGAAAATCTCTCTCTCTTTTTTATGACATCATTACAATAGAGTTGACTTTTCAGTGCCCAATTAGTTTAGACTTATGGGAGATCAAAATACAAGGACCTCATGATTTAATGATCACAAATAGTATGCAAATGGAAAGAATTTGTTTTGTATTCCCTAATTCCCCTGCTGAGATGAGGTGGACCAGCTGCTTTTGTGGTGTGGAGACAACAACTTGGTCCTCAACACCAATAAGACCAAGAAGCTTATAGTGGATTATAGAAAGAACAGAGTAGACATCCAGCCCTTGCTTATCAATGGAGACTGAATGGAGCAAGTGGCTAGTTTTAAGTTTCTGGGTGTTATCCTAAAAGAGGATCTGACCTGGGGTGCCCACATTGGAACCCTGGTCAAAAGGGCCCAGCAGAGATTATACTACCTGAGACTTCTAAAAAAAACCCAACTGTATGAGAAATTGCTGATGACTGCTGCACCATAGAGAGCATTTTAACATACTGCACCTCTATATGGTTTGCCAATTGCACAGTGGCAGATAGGAAAGCACTCCAGAGGGTTAATATCATTGCCCAGAAGATCATTGGTTGCCCTCTCCCCTCTTTGGAAGAGCTTTATAACTCCCGCTGCCTTAAGAAAGTTCAAAACATTCCCAAAGATCCATCTCATCCTGGGAACCCTTTTTTTAAAATATTACCATCTTCAGACGGTACAGAATAATAAAAACAAGAACAAATAGGCTGAAAAACAGCTTCTATTTCAGGGCAATAGCTCTTTTGAATTCTGCTGTATAGTGCAGTGTTGGTGTGGTGTCGGGGGTTTCCAGTTCAGTGTGTGAAGGGTGAAGGATGTGTGTTTGTGTTTATTTTCATGGTCATGGTCATGATGTACACTGAAGATGATGTTTGATTTCGTTGTACAAGGTGTAATGACAATAAAGTAAACTAAAATTTTTCTGCCTGCTTTTTTGCCTAAATTTTGCTTATCTCAGGAAATGTCCTTCTGCCATTCTTACCAGGCACATATTCACAGATATAATGGGATGTATTTTTTGTAAATAAATCTTATTTCTCTTACAGTCATAAGACCTGCTTAACCAATAATAGCTCATCAACTTTTTATTTCAGGAATGTTCACACAGATATACAAATGCATACAAATAATATTTCAACTTCCAACAAGAATGCTGATTGCATTAATTTTGCTCTTTGTGCTTTTAGTGATCAGTAGCCAATAAAGAATAAAAATAGAATGGAATTCTTTATTGGCCAAGTGTGATTGGACACACAAGGAATTTGTCTTGGTGAAAATGCTCTCAGTATACATAAAAGAAAAGATACATTCATCAAGAATCATCAGGTACAACACTTAATAATAGTCATAGGATACAATAAGTAATCAAATCATCCTAGGAAACAGTCAATATAGACCGTAAGGATACAAGTGACAAAATTACAGTCACAAGTGGGAGAGGATGGGGGATAAGGAGTGATGAGCATTAATAGTGCAATAGTGCCAGTGCAATAGAAGACACCTATTCTGAAAAAACAGAGATGGGAGTTATCTGAAAGTTTGCTATTCAGAATAACTGAGGGATAACGAATGAAGTACGAAAATAAGTTGAAGTAAGGAACAGAAGGATGAAGCATTTGAGAGATTTTAATACTAGTTCTTCCAAAATACAGAGTCTATTTACAGCTCCATATTTTTATTCCCTTACCTTATATTTCTATTAAAATGATGTTATATTAACCTGACTGAATGCCTCATTTCATTCCAGTTCTTCACTCTTTTTCAAATGAATATGATCCTTTTAAAAACATTTCTTGGAGAAATATTGAGGTCTAAATGTTTATAATGTTTGTAATGTCAATATTATGGTAAAATAATTTTCTTTCAAATAGTACAAGACATTTATTTTTTTAAAACACTTATATTTTCTTAGTTTGGGCCAGCAATTTCAGAGATTCCAATTTTCAGACATAAACCACTACTTTTTTCCAATAATCTGATCTGTTTCCAAGGAGATTTTCTCACAATAGGGTTAACCTCCTTTGGGTGCCCTCTGGATAGATTCCTCATACAATTAAGGTGCTGACGGTCTGTCATGACAAAGGGGATTCTGTTTGCTTTTTATATACTTAAAATCTGGAGGGTTTATTTAAGCTTCTCTGTTAGCAGTTGCTCAGTTTAAGGAGTAATGCATGCTGTTCTAATCAGCCATATGTTCATATCTGCACATTTTCACACAAAAACAACCAATCATTTTCTCCATTAGCACTGAACTACATTATATATATATATATATAATGCTGTTCAGTTTCCTTCGGGTATTATCCCACGTCATTGTAGTTGTGCTTTTAAAGTTGTAGCAATGTTTCGACAGAATCTCATCTGCCATCATCAGGCTTCTATATTGAGTTCATCTGTGAGTCAGGCTATCACAGCCATTTAGTTTTAAATTTGAGGCTAGCCTACTGTAGAGCCAGAATGCTTTTTTCTTCATCCTGATTGGTTGGGAATCTTGGTCTGTGTTTATTGGTCTTGGAGTTTGCTTCATTGGTGTTTCTGGTTTCTTCTGTCTGTTTTGTGGCTTTGATTGGCTGGCAACACTGTGTTCCTTTGTTGGAGGCTTTCAGTGCAGCTTGGATTCAAGTAAAAGGACAGCTATCATCTATTAGGAAGCTAGGTTTCATCTGGGTGCCTGGTTGGGGTGTGTTTGAGCTGGAAGTATCAGGGGGAGTCTGTTTGTGCCCAGGTGTTTGCCTGGCTTGTGGTGTGGAGATCTTTCTGTTTGAGAGTGCAGGCTTCCAAATGATTGACAGTCTGGTGGAATCATCTCTTTTATTCATGCTTTCAGGTCTTTTTTCAATCTGTATGGCTTCTCTGATGATTCGGTGGCTGGGGTTTTCTATAGTGGATAGGGTTTTGGTGCCATTGAAGTTGAGGTTATGACCTGTGGCTTTCATGTGTTGGACTAGTGAGGAGGTGTGTTCCAGCTTTTTTACTGCATTTTGTGTTCATCCAGGTGGGTACTTATTCTTCAATTAGTCTGTCCAATGTATGTGGCCGGGCCTGAAGCACAGGGGACTTCGTATATCCCTTGGTTTTTCCAGGTCAATTTTATCTTTGGGGTTTCAAAGGATGGCTGCTATTTTTTTGTCTGTTTTGAAGGCGGTCTTGATGTGATGCCTGTGTAAGTATCTTACTGATTTTGTCTGTAGTACCTCTTATGTAGGGCAGGACAGCTGTTCCATAGGTCTGTTCATCTTCTAGGTCTCTATTATGTCTTAGTGTGTTTTTGTGGATCAAGCTCGTGATTTTGTTTTTGTGGAAGCCATTGGCTGACAGTACTTCAGTCAGGGTGCATAGTTCAGTCTTTATGTGTGCTTGTCTGCCAGGCGTTTGGTTGTTGCCAGCCAATCAAAGCTACAGACGGAAGAAACCAGAAACACCAATCAAGCAAACTCCAAGACCAATAAACACAGACCAAGACTCCCAATCAATCAGGATGAAGAAAAAAACATTCTGGCTCAACAGTTGGCTAGCCTCAAATTTGAAACTAAATGGCTGTGATAGCCAGATTCACAGATGAATTCAATACAGAAGCCTGATGATGGCAGATGAGATTCTGCTGAAACATTGCTACAACTTTAAAAGCACTACAATGACGTAGGATAATACCCAAAGGAAGCTGAACAGCACACATTTAAATACCCGCGAAAACTTAAAAAAACTTATATCCATATATATATGGATCTTTGGTTATTCGGGTTTTCTCCCACATAAAATTGGAAGTGTCTAGGCAACGTTTTGATGAAGTCTCATTCATCATCTTCAGGCTTGTTTGTTCAGCTCTGTGCTTCTCAGAGTAATGTGAGCTTGCAGCTGCTTCTTCCTTTTAACTGCTAGTGGGGGTGTGACTTGATTGGGTGGGGGCTTGACTGTGTTCTGATTGGTAGGGGGGTTGGCTATGTACTGATTGGCTGGGGGTGTGTTCTGTTCAGATGGGGGCTTGGTGTTGCTCAGGTTAGTCTTAGTTGCTGGGGGATTTGAGCTGGTGAGCTGTGATCCTGTTGTTTGGCTTCGCGTTTGTGGTCGTGCCACATCTTCATGATGGGTGTCAGTTCGCTTCTTGTATGAGTCAGAGGGGTTTGAAGCGGGTAGTGGTGCAGCTGCGGTACGGCTTCTGGTCCGTGGTCGTGTCTCATCTTCTGTGTGGGTGTGAGTTTTTTTTCTACGTGGAAGTATGGTGGTAGCATCTTGTGTGGCACTCGTGGGTATGGGTCTGGTGTCATTCTTCATGTTAGGTACTCGTTTATTAATGAGGGCAGGTTTCCAAATGGTTGTGTGGGCGTTTTTCTATCTCTATGGCTTCTCTGATTATTCTGTTGTTGAAGGGTTCCAACAACAAAGTCTTTATTCAAGTCAGCAACAGTAACGGAACGGTTTGGCTGAAGCTGCGGCAGCCTTTTTATACAGGCTTGCCTGCCGGCTTGTAGCCAATGGCAGCTATTTAACTTTGCCGCCTTTCAGCGGCTCTTTTGGATTGGTTCCTAATGAACCAATCCAATGTTTAGTCTTTTAGCCAATCAGATTGCATACTTTGGAGTATACCATTTTATACAGAACACCCCTCCCCCCTTAGTTTAGTCCTATGTGGGTGACAAAGTCGCGCAGGCAGGTGGGCCTTTTTCTGACTTGACTTGCGCGGTTCATTCTTGCTGGAGACTTCGAGCGGTTCAGATGGGATCACTGTCTCTCCAGCTCTTCTCCATGGAACCGCCTGGAAGGGTGAGTCAGCAAGGTTGCTACCGCTTGAGTTCCTCAGGCCGGTGGTTTTGCCGCTCCCTCCTGGTTTTCCCAGGCAGGTCGAGTTGGCTTTGCTGGCCCCTTCCAGGATGGGTTCCTCTTCCTGTGGATTATTTCTGCCAGTTTCATCTAACCGTAAGTGTTCTTTTTGCTCTTTTTGATTGGTTAGATGTTCTGGGTTTATTTTTAACAGTTCGTTTTTTCCTTCAGTATTATTTTCTTGTATTCCCCCCCCCTTTGGTTTTGTTTTCATTGATTTTTATTGTTGGAGGTTGCGCGGTCATATTTCACTCAACATTTCGGGAACAAAGCTGGTCTATGTGCCGCTTCCATTCCCTGCCATCGTCTACGGTCAGACGGTAGGATCGGGGGCCTGTTATTTGTGTGATTGTGGCTGGAAGCCATTGAGGGTCCCCGGTACAGTTCTTTGCATAGACTAGGTTGCCGATTTGAAATGTGCAGAAACGGCTGGAGGAGTCGGGGGGTTTCTCAAAGGTGTAACTTGGATGTAACCTATCCAAATGTGATCTAAGTTTCCTCTCCATTAACAATTCTGCCGGACTTTTGTTAGTTACAGTGCTGGGAGTGATATGTTGGACGGTGAGTAAACGGTCCACTTTATCCTGGACATCCCCTGGGTCCATTTTCTCCAAACCCTCCTTGGTAAATCTGACCATTCTCTCAGCCCTACCATTTACTGCTGGGTGGGCTGGCACGATTAGTGCATGGCACATGCCTAAAGAGGCTAGGTACTGTTCAAATTGTATAGCGGTCAGTTGTGGCCCATTGTTGGACACTAGGACATCCGGCAACCCATGGGTTCCGAATAGCTTGTTTAGCTTTTTTATAATGGCGGTGGTTGTTGTAGATGACATTACTGCGATTTCTAACCAATTCGAGTATGCATCTACAACAATCAAGAATGTATGCCCCCTGGTCGGACTCGCAAAGTCAATGTGGATCCTAGACCAGGGGCCTCATGGGGTCTCCCAGTCCCTTATAGGAGCTTGTGGTGGTGATGGCCTGGTTTTCTGGCATTTATTGCATGTGGCAACCCAGTACTCAATATCTCTGTCTAAACCAGGCCACCATACAAAGTTCCTAGCCAGGCTTTTCATTTTCACGATGCCTGGGTAGCCTTCATGAAGCATACCCAACACTCTAGTTTGTAATTTGGAAGGAATTACCACCTGATCACCCCACAATAAACACCCTTTTTGTATTGACAGTTCAGTCTGTCTGGTCTGGAAAGGTTTAAAGTTTTCAGTTTTTTGGTTTTCCGGCCAACCTTTACCTACCCAATTTAAAATGCGGGCAGGCACTGGGTCTTTAGCTGTTGCTCTGGCGACATCATGTGCACATATTGGGAGCTCGGGGCAGGTTTCTATCTACAGGTTGGTAATTGTTGGCACTGGGTCTTCCTCCGTCATTGGCAGCGGTGTTTGACTTAATGCGTCTGCATGGGAGATCTGTTTCCCGGGTCGATGTATCAAAGTGTAGGAGTACACTGCTAGGAATTCTGACCATCTAGTCATTCGAGGAGATACAATGTTCGGTTTGGGTTTGTTTCCTGCCAAAATTCCTAGTAGATGTTTATGGTTAGTTACGATTGAAAATGTACTCCCATAGAGGTACTTGTGAAAACGTTTAACTCCGGCGACAATTGCCAGGGCTTCTCTGTCTAGTTGACTATAGTTGCGTTCTGCTTTAGAAAGTGTTTTCGAGTAAAAGGTGATGGGTGCCTCTCTCCCGTCAGGCAATTGGTGGCTCAGGATGGCACTGACTCCAAATGGTGAGGCATCACAGGTGACCGTCAATGGAAGTGTGTTACTAAACTGAATAAGAATGGTGTCTGAGGTTAACAGACTTTTTATGCCTTGGAATGCTTTTTGTTCTCTATGCCTCCAAGTCCAACTAGTTTTCTTATCCAATAAACGATGTAATGGTTCAGCTATCGTTGCTTTGTGAGGGAGGAATACGTTATAGAAGTTTATTAGACCCAAAAATGCTTGTAACTCCATTTTGTTTTTTGGCTGTGGTGCATCTCTAATAGCCTTGACTTTTTTTTCTGTAGAGTGTATACCCTCGCCGTCAATTAAATACCCCAAAAATTTGATGCAATCAGTCATTAAACAGCATTTTTTTTTTTGACTTTCAGGCCGGATTCTCTAAATTTTGTTAGCACTTCTTTCAGTCTTTTGAAAAAGACTGGGTCGTGTTTTTAGCCAAAATTAGGACGTCATAAAAATATGGAACGACCCCTTTAATTCCATTTAATAGGCATTCCATAAGGCTTTGGAAAATGCCTGGGGCAACGCTCACTCCAAATTGAAGTCTGTTACATTTGAATGCCCCTCTGTGAGTTACTATTGTCTGTGCCTCAGCCGTTATTGGGTCTACTGGAAGCTGTTGATATGCCTGGGCTAAATCAAGCTTGGCAAAAAAATTTCCTCCCCCTAGTGAGTGCAGTAAATGTTGCGCAATTGGCACAGGGTATGCGCTTTGCTGCAACGCATGGTTCAGGGTAGCCTTGTAGTCTCCGCAGATGCGTACCGACCCATCAGGTTTAACAGGTGTTACTACTGGTGTCTCCCATCTAGCATGGTCAATTGGTTCTATGACCCCTTGCTCAATTAATTTATTTAACTGTTCATCAATTTTGGCCTTTAAAGCAAAGGGGACTCGTCTGGCTTTTAACCTTCTAGGTGCTACCTGAGGGTCTAAACAAAAAGAAATTGGGGTCCCCGGTACCTGCCTAAGGTGCCATCGAAGACATCTTGGAACTCTTGTATCAGGCTCTCTTCCCAGTCGGTTGCAGCTACTCGGCTCACCCCGGTCATTCCGATGCCCAATGGTGTGAACCATTCAATGCCTAGGAGGCTGGGGCGGTCCCAGTCAACTATTGTTGGAGGCAGGACTTCAGCATGCTGCTTGTATGTGACTCAGAAATGTCCTAGACCTACCACAGGGATTCAGTTTTCTTGGTAGTCTTTTAAAGTTAATTTTTGTTTCTGGAGTTCTTTTAATTTGATGTTTGGAACCAGCCGTCTGATTGTGTTCCAAGACACCATTGACAGGAAGGATCCTGAGTCAACTTCCATCTCGCAGGGGCTCCCTTCAATTTTTACAACAATTTTGACTTTTCTCCCGCTTTCCGTCTGGGCGTTTCCAATAGTGACAGTTTGATGGGTCCTTTCTTGGTTGCCGGTTCGTTTGTTGCGCTCCCATTTCTTTTCGGCTTGCTTTGCTTCAGCTGGTAGTAGGGAGTTACTGCGTCTGTTTGGGCTGTTATTTTTTCGATTCCTGCAGACTTTTTCAATGTATCCCTTCTTCTTGGAAGCTCAGCAGATGGCATCAAGGAATCTGCAATCGGCTCGAGGGTGGTTTCCCCCGCAGCCAGCGCATTCCCGCCAATTTCTTTTTTCGTGACTTTTTTTGTTGGCGTACAGGCGATGGACCTCATCATCCTCATCTTCCGTTTCTGATGGACTGTCAAATTCTTCATGATGAGTTGTGGTGGGAGTTTGCTTCTTTCCTCTGGATAGGGTCATCATGTCATTATTTGAGTTCATTTGCTTCAAAGTGTCCGCTGATTTTTTCGCGGCTTCTGCTACTGTGGCTTCTGCAATCGCTTCAGCCACTGTGATATTGGGTTTATTTAGTAGTTTACTTTGTAAATTAGAGTCTCTCAGACCTAGGACAACTTAATCTCACATGGCTTCATCTAAGTCAGGAACTCGCAAGCTCCCCCCAATTGTCAGAGAGCTACCATGAAGTCAGCTATGGTTTCGCCTTCCTTCTGATCCCTTTTGTAGAATTCGTGCCGCTTGATGAGATTTGACACTACTGGTGCGTAGTGGGTCTTTAACATTCAGTGAAGTTCAGACCAGGTCATTTATTTCACGTCTCTGGGCTTCACCAATGCTTTGGCCATTTTAAATACGGTTGGTCCACAATGCGTTAGGAATACAGCCCTCTTCCGCTGGTCTGAGATCTCTTCCATTTCATTGCTCTCTAAGAACATCAGGAAACGGTCTACGTATGACTCCCAATCCTCTTCGTTGGGATTGAAGGGTGGAGGCGGCGCGTTATTCCCAGCCATCACTTTCAGTCTGGAATTCTTTCTGCCGCGTGCTCTCGGTCTCGCATTTAGGACGATCCAATCCTCGTCGCCAGTGTTCCGTCCGGAAAAACGCAAGGTAAACCGGGTTCCAACAAACAAAGTCTTTATTGAAGTAAGCAACAGTAACGCAACGGTTTGGCTGAAACCGCAGCAGCCTTTTTATACAGGCTTGCCTGCCGGCTTGTAGCCAATGGCAGCTATTTAACTTTGCCGCCTTTCAGCAGCTCTTTTGGATTGGTTCCTAATGAACCAATCCAATGCTTAGTCTTTTAGCCAATCAGATTGCATAGTTTGGAGTATACCATTTTGTACAGAACAGATTCCATTAAGACTGATACCTCAATATTTTTGCAGGTTTTTTAATGGTTCCATTTCCAGGTGGTGGTTCTCACTAAAAGTGCTTTATGCCAGCTTAGACAGGTCAATGTATTAATGTCAGAGGGTGTGCCAGGATCTAGTCTGCCATCTCCAACCAGGACTGGAGTTTTATCGGATTGAAATTCTGGAATGTTATTGCCAAGCTGACTTAAAACAAAGAGCTAAATGGAACCAGTAACTTCACTCAGCAGGAAAATAATTTCTTACGAATGATGGGTACTGGTTAATTCCAGAATGGATTAATTAGATGCATTTTAGCATTATGCCAGGTTTCTGAAGAGGCTTTAGATTTTCACTAGAATTTAGTTATTGTGGAGATGCAAAGAGGAAAATCTTATTATCAGGGAGATGTTAGAATAAAGTGCTAGTGTTTGGACGAGGAAAAAAAATTGAGCCAAAACTGAATTGCTATATAGCCCTTTAAATCAGCAAATACTACATATATCATTTCTTTCTGGTAGTATGCAATAATAAGCAAAGAAAGATAAATAATTTTGGCTAAGAATTCCAAACAAAGTTTGAAATCCCAAAAATTCTTCTCACAATATTATGGAAATTTTGTTGCTTTTCAGGAGAAATGTGTATGATGATTTACCTAGGTTGGGTAATGAAACATCTGGAAGAAAACAAACAAGCTCAGAGACCCCTCATTTCAACATTGAGCTATGTATATTTCCCTCTATTGGAAATACTGTGCAGGTTAAAAAGGGGAAAAAAAATGGAGCTGGTTAATGATGAAATGCATTTAATCTTTTATTACATTTTAAATAGATAACCTTAAGTCAACCATTGACATATCCAACAGGCTAAGGATGATGTTTTAATCTCTGTCCAACCAGAATTGCATGCTATGGAAGTAACTCATGTTTCTTCAAGGCAAATAGTGACCATGATGTGCCTCTATAAAGCTTGCAGACTCTTCATTGTTTTTTCTGTCCTTCATTCAGTCGTATCTATTATTTGCAAGTATGCATGTAGTGGAATTATTTAAGTTTTCTATTTCATTATTTCAAAGTATTAGAGGTTATTCCAAAAACCTTTGTTGGTATTTTTTCAGGGTGGGGAGAGGGTGGGGTGAGGTTAGAAAGAGAAGTAGTAGATATCATGAGTAAACTGGCTTTGGACTTTTGCTAGAATTTTTCATACCTACTCAAGAATTTCCACCCTCTATCCTGCACATAAACTCCCATTAGTTAAGCCACATTATAGGGTCTGGAATGTAATAATATGTTAGTAATATCTCAAATCCTGTTATTAGCTAAGGGTTTGAAGTTACAGTGAAAGTTTTCAAATTATAATTTAAAAAGTCCAAGTATATCATAAAAATGATTGATCACTGTTAAATTACACTGCTGAACAAATAAAGCCACAAATCTTTGATGTGATTGACATAATGTTTTTAGCTATAGTATCCTCAAATGACCCTCTCTCCTCCCAAAATGCATTGTAAGTTCATTTCCATTTTACTAAAAAGCAAACATTTCCATGGCAGGGATGCTTTTAAAACTGATGTTATGATGAATTTTATTTACTTCAAAGAAAATAAGGCACTGTATATGCAAGAGCCAAAACTCACTCCAAAGAGGCTTTGCTGAAACACTTCTGAAACTTATTGTCAGTGGTGGTCTATAATCATGCAGAAAGATAACCTAAGCACAACAGAGCTTTCATTATTTCTTTCAAACTAATGACTGATTGCTTCTGGGTAGAAGCCACAGGGGTCAGTGTAGCACCTGTGCTAATTTTAATGATCAAATTAAGCTATCACTTTCTGTTTCCAGGTATTGTAATTCTTTAACCTTTAAACAGTCTAATGCAGAGGTGATATTCAGCAGGTTCTGACCAGTTTTGGAGAACGGGTAGCGGAAATTTTGAGTAGTTCAGAGAACTGGCAAATACCACATCTGATTGGCCCCACCCCCATCTATTTTCTGCCTCCCAGGTCCCAGCTGATTGGCTGGGTCTTCTTTTGTTGCCCTGCACAGGAAAACAGCTGGAAAGCAGGTTAGCGGGGTAAGAATGGGTATTTTACAGTATCCTTCCCCTACCATGCCCACTAAGCCATGCCTACAGTATTGCTAGTAAAAAAAATTGAATCCGACCACTGGTCTAAGGTGATAAACTAGTCTAAAATGATTTTAGTTATTACTAAAATAACTAAGTTAGCTGTCCTGTGATAGTGTCTGATGAACCTCATAAATGGTAAATAGATAACAGATAATCAGAGTTGGAAGGGATCTTGTAGGTTATCTAGTCCAACCCCACTGCCCAAGTGGGAGACCCTACACCATTTCTGACAATGGAGATTGGTAGTCCAATCTCTTCTTGAAAGTCTCAAGTGATGGTGCTGCCACAACTTCTGAGGGTAAGTTGTTCCATTGATTGATTGTTCTCACTGTCAGAAAGTTTCTCCTTATTTCCAGGTTAAATCTCTCCTTGTTCAGTTTCCATCCATTATTCCTTGCCTGGCCTACAGGCACTTTTTAAAATAGCTTGACCCCTTCCTCTCTGTGGCAGCCCCTCAAATATTGGAAGATCTCTATCATGTCTCTCCTGGTCCTTCTCTTTACTAAACTAGCCAAGTCCAGTTCCTGCAACCGTTCATTGTATATTTTAGTCTCCAGTCCCCTAATCATCCTGGTTGCTCTTCTCTGTACTTTTTCTAGAGTCTCAACATCCTTTTTATAATGTAGTGAGCAAAACTGGGTGCAGTACTCTAGCTATGGACTTACTAAGGATTTATAGAATGGTATTAGTACTTCCCTTGATCTTGATTGTATCCCTCTGTTAATACAATGTAGGATTGCATTAGCTTTTTTGTCTGCTGCTGCACACTGCTGGCTCATATTTAGCTGGTTGTCCACCAAGATTCCAAGATCCCTTTCACAGTTATGGCTATTGAGCCTGGTTTCACCCAGTCTGTATGTGTACGTTTGGTTTTTCTTGCCTAAGTGTAGGACTTTATTTTTCTCTACATTGAATTTCATTTTGTAAGATATGGACCAGTGTTCTAGTCTGTCAAGATCCATCTGGATCTTGAGCCTATCTTCTTGAATGTTAGCTATTCCTGCCAGCTGAGTATCATCTGCATATTTGGATAGTTCCCCTTCTATTCCCTCATCTAAGTCGTTAATGAAGATATTGAAGAGTACTGGGCCTAAGAAGGAACCTTGCTTAAGGCCCTGTCACACTGCCCAATGGATGCAAAACATTTGTAAAAAGGACACAGCGGACGAGAAAAATGTTCCATCCATTGTTATCCACTCTCAAAAGGGGCAAAAATTTGCATAACCAGAGCGGATAACACGGAAAGGAACGGACGGGGGGAGGACGCAGGGCGGATGGAAAATGGATGCAGAGCAGAAGCCTAGCAGATGGAAGCGGATGGGAGCGGATGGCACATCCGCTAGGCTTCCGGGGGTCCTCAGCAAAGCGGACGTGGAACGGATACAGCAGATGCAGAGCGGATGCTGAGCGGATGAAGCGGATGTACAGCGGATGCACAACAGATGAAGCAGATGCAGAGCGGAAGCCTAGTGGATGCACAGCGGAAGTCTAGCGGATGCCTGGCGTTAATTACACATGCGGGGGGGATTTATTGCATCAGCCCCGCGGATATAAAGGGAAGCACTCGGAAGCAGGTCACCATTCAGAGGAAAGACCTGCTGCCAGACGCATTGAGTGCCTTGCCTGCCTGCCATCCTGCCAGCCTTGCTGCCTGCCTTGTTGCCTGCCATCCTGCCAGCCTTGGTGCCTGCGTCCCTGCCAGCCTTGCTGCCTGCCTTGGTGGCTGCCTGCCTGCCAGCCTTGGTGCCTGCCAGCCTTGGTGGCTGCCTGTCTGCCAGCCTCCCTGCCAGCCAGCAACCCCACAAACATGGGGAAAAAGAGGAAGCCTCAGCCATCTGCTGCCAGCCCTGGCAAGAGGGACAGGGCCACCCTCCCGCCCCCTGACCCTCACTCTGCTTCTGCTGGGGCTTCTGTAGCACGGGCTCGCTCTTCTGCAACTGGGACTTCTGCTGCTTCTGCTTCTGGAGGAGCTAATGATGCTGTTTCTGGCGGTGGTGCTTCTGCTGGTGCTTACTCTGTTGAGGCTGCTCCTGGCGGTGGTGCTTCTGCTTGTGCTTACTCTGCTGAAGCTGCTCCTCGCCCTGCTGGTCCTGCTCGTGCTCCTGGACTTGCTCGTACTGCTCATACTGCTCGTGCTCCTGGTCTTGCTCGTCCTGCTCGTGCTCCTGGTCCTGCTCGTGCTGCTGCTGCTGATGATGATGATGATCCTGCTGCTGCTGCTGATGATGATGATGATAATGATTATGATCCTGCTGGTGATGCTGCTGCTGCTGCTGCTGATGATGATGATCCTGCTGCTGCTGCTTCTGTTGCTGGTGTGGAGGAGCATCCCCTACAAACTGGAAGCCCCTCTGATGAGGGCCCATCTGGTCCTGGCAAAGGGAAGAAGAGGCATATGCGGGAATGGGAGAGGAGGCAATACTCCATTGAGGAGGAACACGAGGATAAGGTGCTGGAGTGGCTGAGAGAGAATGACTATTTGTAGCGGAAGGGACACCGGCTGTACAAGGACACCAAAAGGAAGCAGGCTGCTTGGAGACAGAAGGCGGAGAGTCTGGGCTACACATCGGAGGTGCTCCTTGGCTGGTGGAAACATATGCACACCTGGTACGGGAAGCTGCACCTCAAGAAATCTGGCCAGGCCATGGTTAAGCTGACGGACAGAGAGACCTGAGTCATGGCCAGGTGCAGCTTCCTGGAGGGTGAGATCCACCACCGAGGAGCACCAGCAGCAGCCCCTCTCACAACCCTCTCTCTCCGGCAGCCTGCTGAGAGCCAGTCCTCTTCCGGCCGAGAGTCAGTTCCTGTCTCCAGGCAGGTTTCTGTGGAGCGTGCCATGGCGGAGAACCCGCGGACAGGTGTTTTAACCATGGTGGAGCGCGTGGAGGACTCCTTGATGCAGTGGGAGAAAGGAGACGGCACTTCCACCACAGCCCTACCCACATCCACCCACAGCTCCACCTCCACAGAAAGGCAGAGAGCCAGACAGGAGGGGCAGAGCCACACTGTCCTGCTGGAGATCAGGGACACCATCTAGAACAGCATAGATCTCCTCTCTCAGCTGGTCCACACTGACTCCTCATCCTCCAACTGCAAGCCCTTCCTCACCTATGTCAATAGACATGGCGGAACCCCAGTACCAGGTGGTGAAGGACCGGATCACCGAGCTGCTTCACAACCCTCCAGACCCAGAGGCACCTGCTCCCACCCAGTCCAGGTCTGCTCCTCCACCCCAGGTGATGTCCCTCCCATTCCAAGGCTTCCCACAGCCCTCACCTACCAGGGCTACGGCTACCAGGAGGTCCAGCAGCACAGGCAGCAGCCCTTCCCAATCCAGGCACAGAGTCATCGGGCGACACCGTTGCCACCGGTTCCACTGATGCCACCGATGCCACCCACGCCAATGATGCCACCAACGCCAGTCCTCACCCAGCTGCAGACCAGACAGTCCCACTACACTGCTCCTTCCTCCACCCCACAGCCAAGTCCAGCCTCAGTACATCTGTCCTCGGTACTGGGGCTGACACCCCATGGCATGGAGGAAGGAGCTCTCAACATCACGGGGCTGAGCCAGCTGTCTGAGAGCTTCCTCAACACACCGTCACCTGTTGTCCTCTCGGGGCCATGCACCCCAGTGGCACTTCAGACCAGCACTCCAGCAGCAGCCACCTCCACAGCACCTGGACCCTTTACCCCTAAGACTGGGCACACCTCTGAGTGACCAAGAGGAGTGCCAGAGACTGGGTGGCTACCTGTAGACTTTATTTGGACACTCGACTTGGGTCATTTTTCTTTTACAGCTTGTGATTAATAAAGTTTATCTTTGCTTCAAACACTTGCTTCATTTATTTATGTCAATAAAGTCTTGGTGGAACTTTTAGAAATGGTTTAAGCCTTTGCATGCTTGTGGGATGGATAAGGATAGCAGTGGGATGGTCAGGGATACCTTTGGGATGGGTAAGGATAGCAGTGGGATGGTCAGGGATACCTTTGGGATGGGTAAGGATAGCAGTGGGATAGTCAGGGATACCTTTGGGATGGGTAATAGCTGTGGGATGGGCAGGGATACCTTATGGGATGGGTAATAGCTGTGGGATAGATAAACCTCCAGTGCAAGCATAGTGGGACTGTATGGTCCACCCTCCCAGGTGCCACACCTATGGCCCTTTATTATCAATAACAATTTAATCATTCATCCACACATGTCAATATAAACACAACTCTTTATTAAATGCCCTGTTCATTGTAGGCCCACCCAACATACATGGCCCAATCTCATCAGTGTGATGAGACAGGCTGAAGGAAGCATCCATTAATCATCTATCGTCCTGTCTTGCCACTCCACTGCTCCAGCTGGGGAGTTGCACCAGTGTTTCAGGAGGTTGCGCTGCTTCTTCCCTTCACATGAGGCTCTGTTGGGGCCTTGCACATCCTCAGTGTCTATCAGGTTTCACCCTTGCCTTCATTCCCCAGGCTCCATGTCCCCATTGCCTTGCTGGAGGTCCATGAGCCTGTTCTGCAACACTGGGTAGCGGGTGCGCATGAGATTGTGCAGGATGCAGCAAGCTTCCACGATCCTCCTCATGGTCTCTGGGCGATGCTGCATGGTGGTGAGAAGTACCTGGAACCTGTTGGCCAGGATGCCAAAGGCATTCTCCACCACCCACCTTGCCCTGGACAGCCTGTAGTTGAAGATCCTCTCTTCATGGGTGAGGCATCTGGAAGTGTAGGGCTTCATGAGGTAGGTTGAGAGGGAGAAGGCGTCATCCCCCACGATGAAGTAGGGCACATCTTGTGTGTCGTTGGGCAGGGGGTCTGGATCTGGGAAGCCCATGATGAGGTTGCGTTCCAGCCCCTCCTTGAGGTCACTGGCATTGTATACCTGGGCATCTGAACATAAGCCGTTGCCTGAAGCATCGATGTACATGAACTTGTAGTCAGCATCGACCATGGCGAAGAGGACGATGCTGAAGAAGCCCTTGTAGTTGAAATAAGTGGAGCCCAACTTGGGTGGTGCTTTGCAGGCCACGTGCTTTCCATCTATGGCTCCAAAGGTGTGTGGGAAGTTTCACTTCTGATACCACTGCTCTGCAACTTTCTTCCATCCTTCTTCAGTGGAGGGGCACTGGAGGAGCTCCTCCTTGTATTCTTCTATGATGGCCTGCACCACTTCTCTGACCACAATGCTGATGGTGTTGTGTGGCACCCTCCAGCCGTACTGCATGCTTTTGTAGGTGGTCCCTGAGTCCAGGTGGCGCAGAGTGAGTGCCACCTTGAGCCCAGGGTCCAGGCTGGGGCGGAAGCTGGTGCTCTGCTTGGTCAACCTGGGTGTGAGCCGCTGTACAACTTCGTCAAACATGGCTGGAGGCATCCTCATGAAGTTCTGGAATGCACGAGTGTCTTAGTTCCTGAGCTCCACCATCAGCTTGTTGTACAGTCCGTACTCTGCTCTTCTCCCGATCCATCTTCAGACCCAGATGCTTCTTGGCTGCATCTTTTTCTTCCCGTAGTAGATATCACAGAGCCTGTACATGGCTTTGCACTGTTGCAGTAGGATGGTGGCTACCAAAAGGAGTTTGTTATGATCCATGGTGGACATGACTGGATGCTGTGGAAGAGGAAGAGTCAGATGAAGGCTGCAGAGGTCTGCACAGCAGGGCTGCTGTTCTGAAAGTGAGATGCAGGTGAGTTGCTCCCCCTTTTTATAGGCAATATAGGTTTTCCCCTATGTGTCCTTTTGCATCCTCTAGGCATCCTCAATATCCGAGATAGGTCCCCTCTGCGAACGTTTTTTCCGTTTAAAATGCTTTGTTTGCGAGCTGCATCTGCTTTCATCCTTTCTCCGTCCATGCTACTAACGCTGCGTGTCCGTTCCTCGTCCATTCCACTTCCTCCCTGCGTCCGAGCGGATGCGAGTTGCGCAGATGCGCAGCGGATGCCTATCGGATATAGTGGATGCAGAACGGATGTCCCCCATATGCCTAGTGGATGCAGAACGGACGCGTTGGATACATTTTCCGTTCAAAAGTTTTGAGCAGCTCAAAACCCTCTGAGCGGATGAAACGTCAATAGATGGATGCTGGACGGATAGAGAGGAAGCAAAACGGAGGCAGTGAGTACAGAACGGAAGCATCGCGTTAACCAACGGATGGCAAGTGTTTTTCTCTGTTTTACATCCTCTTTCCATCCATTGGTGCAGTGTGACAGGGGCTTTACTTCCCTCCATGTAGACTTAGACCCATTAAAGACTACTTGTTGAGTACGGTTTGCCAGCCAGTAGCGAGTCCATCTGGTGGTGGTGCTATCTAGTCCACTTTTTTCTAGCTTACTAAGAAGTAGGTTGTGGTCTACTTTGCCGAATGCCTTCCTGAAATCTGAATATATTATGTCCACGGTATTTTGCTGGTCTACTAATTTAGTCACTGTGTTGAAGAATGAAATAAGATTGGTTTGAAATAAGATGATCTTTTCTTGAGTAACCCGTGCTAATTCCTCGTTACTTTACTTGTTTCTAGATGTTGGCAGATCTGTTTTTTTATTATCTTTTCCAGTATCTTCCCAGGTATTGATGTTGGGCTGATTGGTCTATAGTTTCCTGGGTCTGTTTCTTTTCCTTTTTTGAAGATGGAAACCACATCAGCTCTTTTCCAGTCCTCTGGTAGTTCCCCGGTGCTCCAGGATTTTTGAAAGATATGGTGCAGTGGTTCTGAGATGGCCTCTACCATCTCCTTTAAAACTCTGGGATGTAATCCATCAGGCCCCGGTGATTTGTTTTCATCAAGATCAGACAGGTGTTCTCTTACTATTTTTTTTGCTTATTTTAACTTTTATTTTTGGTCTGTCTTTTACAGTTAAGTTTTTTGGTGGGTTGAGCTATTGTTTCTTTTTGTGTGAAGACCGATTGAAAGAATGAGTTCTGCTTTCTCTCTGTTGCCATCTTCCCTCTTTAGTGGACCGACTGTTTTCTTGATTTTTTTTTTGTTATTTATATATTGGAAGAAACCTTTTTTTATTATCTTTGACTTTTGTTGCAAGTCTGTTCATTCTGAGCCTTTGCTATCCTGACTTCATCTTTGCATATTCTGGCTATCTGCTGATATTCTACCCTAGTTGTATATCCTTCTTTCCATTTTTTGTACTTTTCCATTTTTCTTTCAATTTGCCAGAGAGATCTTTGTGCAGCCATACTGGTTTCTTCTTGGATTTCTTGTTTTTCTTTCTCAGTGGTATTGTGCTGGTCTGGTCTTCCATGATCATACTTTTTAGAGTTTCCCAAGATTCTTGAGTTGTTTTCCCCTTTAGGATTTTCATCCATGGAATCTTTCCAAAGTTCTCTCTGAGTTTATTGAAATCAGCTCTTTTAAAATCCAAGACTCTGGTGTCATTATGTTGCTTGTGTTTGTGTTATGTTGAATTTTAGTATGACATGGTCACTCTCACCCAAGGTTCCTGCAGTTTCAACACCCTCTATTACTTCTTCTCTGTTTGTAAGAATTAAGTCCAGTATGGCTGTCCCTCTAGTTTCACCCTCTACCTTTTGGCCAACAAAGTTGTCAGCTAGGTTGATTAGGAACTTACTTGATTTCTCACTTGGTGCAGAATTAGTTTTCCAATTGATATCAGGATAATTGAAGTCTCCCATTTTTACTGTTGTGTGTTTCCTGCATATGTTTGTTAGTTGGCTGGCAAAAAGGACATCTATTTTTTCTGCTTGATTGGGTGGCCTATAATATACACCTATGGCCACGTCATTCTTTTTTTCTTTTATATTGACCCATATGCATTCTAGGAGGTTTTCATCTTTGGTTTCATGCATTTCTGTAACAATATCGTGGCCCTTTACATACAATGCAACTCCACCTCTTCCTTTATGGGGTCTTTTATGGGTGTACGGAAATAAAATGACTATAAAAATGTTGGTTTTAATTGTGCATTAACAAACCATTTGTGGTATCCTTTTACATGTTGCTTAATATTTTCATTTTGCAAGGATGCTACTTGGAAAAAAAAAACCTTACCTTGAAGAATTTGCAGCATTTAAAATGGCCATAGATTTATGCTTAAGTATCATAAAGTTATGGGAGAGCAAATCAGTCTATTCTTTGACTAAAGCTGATGATACATGATTTATTATCTCTTAAATGCAGCACTTGCTAGTAACATTCCAGTAAAATCCAAGCAGACTTTTGAAAAGCATTCCACCCGAGCTCCGATTTGATTTATATAGCAGGAATGTAAGTAAGAATATGGAGTGTTCCAAACTGCCAATGTTTGTCTTTATTGCTATTCATAGGAGGGGAAAATATATCTGAAATGTGGACAAAATCAACACTCATAGCTGTATGAGTCAGTGGAGGAAAAATCTGGATGAATGATACTTTGGTAAGGACTAATACAAAAAAGCTTTAAAAACAGAAAAAAATGGACATTTATTTCTAATAATGTAATTTTAGTTACTTGTAACCAAATTGATATTCATAGTAAAATCTGCAACTAAAACTGCATGTATTAGGAGAAAGCACAGGGAGAAAAATCATATATGGAAAAAATGGCTTGTAAAAATGGAGAGTATTAAATGGAGGGGGGAAATAATTGCTCATTTTTTAAAATGAAAAATGTGACATGCTATGATTGATAGATTTGCCCATTCCCAGTTGTTAGTATGTGTATAATATTCATTGTTCCTAAAAGTCCTCATGATGAAAAGCTGTCAACTGTATATATTACTTATCTATCACAATGATGGACAGTGGGGTACAAATACATTCATATAACCTCTGTAAAGCTATCTCATAGATCATCAAGAGAAATGGCAAGGTATATACCAAAACATTATATAGCATGACAGTAATGAAAAGAGGGATAGGATATCAGTGTGGAAAAGAGAATAGGGCTCCTTACTGAAGTGTCTATTTTACTAAGCAAAAAGTTCACTAGGACTGTCCATTTTATATAACTACCAGTGAAACTATTTTATGGAAATAATGTTCTACCAGTGTTTCTCAACCTTGACAGCCTGAAGATTGGTGGACTTTCAACTCCCAGAATTCCCCAGCAAGCCTTGCAGGCTGAGGAATTCTGAGAGTTGAAGGCCACCTATCCACAAGATTCCAAGGTTGGGAAGCACTGGTCTACCCAATACATTGAAATATGGTTACAAACATGAAGGACCTATCCACAAAAATAAATAAAAAATCCGTTAATATTGCTATGGTATTCTGGTTTATAAAAAAATCATAGCATTTTATGTTTTTTTCATAATTTTGCATTGAATATAATTTTGTTGTGAGCCTTGTACCTCCTTTCTTGCATCTTGTAGTCCAAAATAGTCCTGCTAACAAGCAGAAAGCCAGCCTTGCACTGTAAGTGTGGACAACTTAAATATTTTATGTCTAAGACCTACTTACTTACTTGATATTGTTATTCTGTTCCAAGTAACAAAAAGTTTCAAGAAATGCAAAATCATGGGCAAATATTTTATTTTTTTTATTTATTTAATTGGTATTCCATTAGATTAACTATAGAACCAGTGGCAATCAACAATAAAATACATATTAAAACAACTACAGTTAGTACACATTAAATAATTAATAATAAAACTTGCCAGAGCAAATGTAAGCAGTTCACAGTAAACACGTATGTTTTAGTAATAACAAATATCATGAACAATCATAGCAACAAAATGAGATAAAGTCAAATGGGATAAAACAAAAATAACAGCAAGAAACTACCTACCAAATATTCTTTAGAAAAGCTCCTTTTAAAATAGCTTTTAAAATATTAAAAGAGATGAGCTGTAATAGTTCTAGATGGTCTGTGAAATAACCATTATATGTTGTATATTTCCCATTTATGTGAGCATGGGGTTTTCTATTCATGAGAGCTTAACAATGACATGAGAGTGGATCATTGAACAAAATCATCTTAGCATATATAAAGGTAGTCGCTTCACTTAGTCACCAAATTGGGACAAAACTTCATCATTAAGCAACCCAGTCACTAAGTGTGACCGTGATTGTATTTTATGATTACTATCATGATTTATCACTTATTGCTTGTATGTACAGTGAGAGCTTATGCATTGAAGACAAATTCCTCATGTGTCCAATCACACCTGGCCAATAAATAATTCTATTCCATTCTGTGATGGGTTTATAACATCATTTCCCATTTGGTAGCTAAGCAAGATATCACATGATCACAATTTATGATTTTACTTATGCAATCTCCATTAACTCTGCTTGTTGGAAGTCAATTGTAATGCTTATAAATGATCATATGACCATGGGATGCTGCAACAATCATAAATCTAAGGCTTGGTTGGAAAGTTGGCTTTTTTTACAGTGTTCTAACTGAGTATAAGGCAATTGGTAAGCAAGGAATACCTGTGCTATGTACATCTATGTTCATCTTTCATTCTAAATATTATCACAAAGATCAGCTATTCTAGAGCGGAATTTATTCAGAATTTGTGGGTTTAAGAATTGCCATGAATAAATAGGCAATTCTCCCCAAATCCTGATGTGCTACTTTATCATGGTTAGGTGTACGTGTTGTATGTATTCTTGGGAGGGATGAATGAAGAATGTCGGGAGTCTATGCCAAGACTATATCAAAGCATGAAAGGTTATCACAATTCTCGGGTCAGGAAAGCAAGTGCTTACATCAGGTAGAAGTGATATAGAAAAATGCAAAGAAACTGGTGTAGTGATTAAGACATCAGGCTTGGTACCAGTAAAATGTGAGTTCAAATCCCATTTTAGGCACAAAATCAGATGGGTTATCTTGGGCCAGTCATTTTCTCACAGTTCTAGGAAGCAGGCAATGGCAAACGACTTCTGAAATTTTGCCAAGAAAACTGCAGGCATAGTTCAGGAGTCAACATGACTCAAAGGCACATACACACACAAGAGTGCAAACTATTATGCAATATTGTTAATTTCACATATTAGCAAAATAATACTTAGGTTCATTCGGCACAAATTAAAGCCTTACCTGGAAAAAGAGATGCCAGATGTTCAAGCTTTCTTTTTAAAAAACGGAGAAAAATGAGAGATATTGCTGATACATGCAGAATAATGGAGAAAGCCAGAGAAGTTCTAATAAAAGGAACACAGTGGGCAAAAAAATGAGACTGAAGTTAAATGTAGAGAAAACCAAACTAATGAAAACAAGTAGAACAACTTATTATGAAGAAACAGAAGTGGGAGATATTTTCTGGATCTTTTAGGATCACCATCAACAATTAAGAAACCAAAAATCTAGAAATGAAACCACAGAGGACCACTTGGTAGCATGGCCATTAACACCTCAAGAAAAGATATTCAAATGGTGTAATGCGTTTATACTGACAGATCAGAATCATGCTAGTCATACTATTTTCTGTAACATCTATAGAAGTGAAAGGTGGACTTATTCTTCCTACTGAATATTGACGCCTTTGAACTTTGGCGACTGCCAAGACTCCTTAAAAAACCATGGACAGCCAAGAAAACAAACAACTAGAACATTGAATCAAAAAAACCCTACACTTCTGACTCACAGTATGTATGGCCTCGCTCAAATATGTGTGCTTTGGATATGACCTAACTTTCTAGACCAGGCTCTAATGCTGAGAAAGGTAGAAAGAAAGAGGACAACCTGCAACTAGATGTATGGATTTACTTACAGTAGTGCTAGATGTTTGTTGGAACATCTAAAATACAGGTTAGGAACAAATTGTCGTGGAGAAATATTTATGTGTATGATTACTAACAGTCAACAATGACTTGATGCCACACAATCTATCAACCAGATGAAGTGTAGTTTGGTAAAATAATTGTAAATTAAGAAAATGAAAGGTAGGTGTATGTTTACTCGATGGGTTTTCCCCACTTTCCATTAAGAGAAAGAGAGTAAGAGTTCAGTAGAGCAGTGCTTTAATCCTCAAACATTTGATTCAGTAAAAATCTGGCCTCAGCTTCAGTTTTTGTCTTGCTGTTCCTGCCATTGTGTAATCTGCTGCTTCATTGATGCTAGTGAATTGGCACTGTGGCAGATGAAAACCTGTTTGTGAAATAGGATTAATATTGGCTTCTTTCACCATTTAGAGGCAACCTTGTAATTTGTAAAATTGAGACCTTGATCATGCTCTTTACCACAGAGCTTGAAGAGAGAACATTTGCAAGTATTTTCTCCTATATATATGAACCCTTCGATCATTTCAGAATCTTATTAAGTTCTTATTTTGGAGGGGTGGTTATTAATGGTGAAATTCCTTGCATATTCATTCAAAAGTAAATGATGTTGAGTTCAGAGTGTTTTACTACCAATTACATAAGAATACTTTCTCACGTGTGTTTATGTTTTGTATTATATTTAAAGCAAAAGCAGCAGTGTATAGTGGCATCCATTTAATCTTTATTATTACAGCAGCAAAGGAAATGACAACTACTTTCATATTTATCAACTGAAATCAATACTTGTTTCTTAAAATTCACCCACATAGACTACAGAGTTCAATTTCATTTCCTGTGATCAACGCCAGCTCACTTATTTCTTCTTTTAAAATATCTCATTTTAAAAACCCATCTTTTTGAGTCAGTAGTATAAAACTAATTGCATTGATTCCATAAAAACTGCATTTTCATAGGTTAAACTGGAAAAAATGTCTATCAACAGGGAATGCGATTTTTCATCATGATTCATTTTTGGGACATAATTCCTACTGCCATAGGAAGGGCAAATAAAGTGAACTACTAAAGAAGATGGTAAAAAATCAGCTTTGCATACTGTACCAATACAATCTTCAGAATAGTAGGGAAAAATTATCCTATTATATAATTATCTATATTTTATAAAAAGAAAAACCCCTACACCAATCTACATAAAGTAAAAATTGGGGGGGAGGGAACACAAGAGACAAAGAAAAAAAAAACTTTACAAACATTTTAAAATGAACGACGATAAAACTTGGAAAATAGCAACTACATTTGATCTTTGTGAAAAGACCAAGAAAAAGCAATGAGAATTAATGCCTCATTTTTTCCTTCTACTTTTTTCACTTCTCAGATTTTATCACCTTATTAATTGCTGGGGTCATAACATAGATAAACTTGGTGTTGCACAAAAAGATATAATCTTTTGTCTTTGAACCAGTATTGTTCCATAGACAACCCTCTACCCGGGAATTATTTTTAACAGGCTCTTACACAAGGCTGCAATGTATGAAAAATCCACTAGGATATGGACAAATTGTGGAGATAATTAAACCATTACACATTCTTTTTAGAATCCAGGGCTAGAATGGGTAATTAAAGCCATTCATTCCAGCCCCATGCCCAGTGTACTAATCCAAATTAAAGCATCACTAAAAGTGATAGCTATCTAGTCTTCATTTAAACACATTCAACAAAGGGAACTGGTTATATCTCTCTGGATAACCTGTCCCATTCTCCAGCACTCTTTCTGTTCAGAAGTCTTTTTCTAATGTTCAATCAAGCTTGAGTGCATAATAGGGATGATCTGACATGCCCTGGCTGGTAAGTCACAGCGTTTTGTCTCTGACAGATAAGAAAGGAGCAGTCGATAAAATTGTCGTACTGCACCATTCCTACAGTTATTGGTCTGAATCCAAAGTCAGTCATAAATGTCTCCAGATGGCGTAGGGTTTTTCTGGAGTGCTTTGTTTAACTGTGCTTTTTAATAACCTAACAGAAGTTGCACAAGTCAAACATTTAAATAGTCTCAAAAACAAAAGGGCCAAAATTTCTATTGTCATTACTGATAGATTGGACAAACAGTAGATGATAATAACACTGGAAGAAAAAGAATTCATAAACATCAGAGTCAACATTCATTAAATCTTCTTACGCTTAGCATAATTCTAGCATTTACACACGATATCAGTTAAAAAATCAAGCTCATGAATATGAAGAAGAGGAGGAAACACCTAATTCAGTAGTATCTTAAACTGGTTCTTTAGCATTAATATGCATATGCTCTTCTTTGGCTAAGTCACAAAGTTTTATAAATACAAGTAGTCCTCAATTTATGACCACAATTGAGCCCAAAATTTCTGTTGCCAAGGGAAATATTTGTAAAGTGGGTTTTGCCCCCATTTATGATCTTCATTGCCACAATTGTTAAATGAATCACTGCAGTTGATAAATTTGTAACCCAGTGGTTAAATGAATCTGGCTTCCCCATTGACTTTGCTTTTCAGAAAATCTCAAAAGGTGATCACATGACCCTGGGACACTGCAGTGGTCATAAGTATGAACCAGTTGCCAAGCATCTGAATTTTGATCACGTGACCATGGGGATTCTGCAAAGGATGTAACTATGAAAAATTGTCATAAGTATTGTGGTTTGCGGCGGCCTGTGAAGCTGGCAGCAGAGTCAGATAGTGGCAAGGAACATGGGCCAGTCCTGGAGTCTGGGAAGGGCTCAGACAAGGGATCTGTGTCTGACACAGAGATGGGGCCAAGGCCATCTGAGAGTAATGTGCTCACTCTGGAGCCTCCAGAATCTGACATCAGTGAGGCAGAGGAACAGGGGGAGGCTGTTCCCAGTGCATATTTGCGCAGAGCTGCCAGAAGGCAAGAACAGTTAAGACAAAGGGGAAATTTCAGGAATAAGGCTTGGAGATGATTGGCCCCTCCCATAAGACATATAGGAGGAGCAAAGGGACATGAGCCTTTGCAGGAAGCAACTTTGTTCATCCTAAACTCTGAAGCTCCATGTTGACTTTGTGCTCTGTTTAGTCTTGTACAGCAAATTGGCAATTTAGTCATTGGCAGCATTTCAAGGGAGATAAAGGTGGATTCTTATCAGCCTTGTCCCGAAAGACTGGTAGACTTCTGTTGGACTATTCATAAACTGTTTGGGACTCATTATGGGCTGTGAATGCACATAATTCACAGCCATTGAAATATTTTTTTTAAAAAAGGTTTTTAGGAACAGTGTGTGATGATTACTATCTCAGGAAGCCTTGGTCAAAACAATAAGCCACTTTTTTCAGTGCCATTGTAACTTTGAATGGTCACTAAATGAACTGTTGTAAGTTGAGGACTATCTGTATATATATGGGGTGAACTTAAAAAAAACATTCTTTTTTGGAAAAAAAAAGAAACTTTTGATAAATAGAGGAAGAAATTAAAATGATGTTTTGCCTTAGAACACAGATGTCAAACTTACCACGTCAAGTTGCTGTCAGGTGATGTATCACGACGGTTTTTCCTTTTGTTGAACTGCAGTGGGTGTGACCGGCACATTACGCATCCAGCCTGCAGGCCACCAGTTTGACCCCCCTGTCTTAGGGGATATCAATAGCCTCTAGCACATGCCACAGTTTAGAAGAAACAATCTGTCAAGAATTAAAAGCCACTGGTGATTCTCAAGACTTGAGTCAGCTGTTGGAGAAAGTGAGTTCGGAGCTGAACAGAGATTATGCCAATTTAGAACTATAATGGACCTCTTTGATTCTATTACATGCATGAGAGACTTCCTGGTGTAGCCCAGCAGAAATCTTCTTTGAAATGAATGTCAAGGACTATGGAGAAATTGATCGTTTATCTGAAATAATGTTATTTCTCTGGTTTATTCTGTTTGTGCAACCACTGGAAAAAGATTTCCTTTCTTGACAGAATCATTTGATAGGCATTATCACTTGCAGGGGGAAAATCCACTATAATAAATAGGTTCCTTATTAATTTTTGTACTGTTAGGTTAAATACTATGTTGCACATGAAGTGACTTCTGAAAACTTCCTTGTAATAAATTGTACAGCTTGCTTCTTTGTTCTTCCAGGCTGAAGGGTTCATCAAGAAAATAAAAAAGGGAAGGCAGTGTCAGTCCAAAAGTGTAGTATAGTAACTCTTTATGAACCAAAGTATGGCTAAACAATGTTTCTTGTTCCATTGGCAGTCTTTCTGCCAAAAGATAGAGATCCTTCTCAAGAGGATTCATATTCCCCATTGGTAGGTCTTCCAAACAATTGCCTTAAAGCAGTTATTTTAAATACACGTGCACCATTCATTACAACTGTGCACTTCCGATTGACTTTCCAAATATCCATTCTATGTTCCTCTTTCTCATTTGCAGAGTATAGTGGATGCAGCAGTATCTTTTTCTTTTCTTGGAGTGTCTTACCTCACTGATGTCTGGCATACAATCAATTTCCAGACTCTGTTGATTTACCCCAAGGCCAATGCATATAGTACTCATTTAGTGACTACCTTAGTTAGCAACCATTCACAATATGACAGCAATAGATAGTAATTTAAAAAATCATTTTCTAACCATGCACTTGCTGTCTAATGTCGTAATGCTTGACAACCAAAATTTTTAGTGTGAAACTGATTAAAGTATGGTTGGTTTCAGGCAGCAGTTCCCAGCCAGTGAGAGGGTCTAATCAACTAATTAAAGTCACAGAGCTGAATTTATTAACTTATGGTTAACACTTTTTGTGAAATGTGCACAGCAGAGAAATCAGCACCTCAAGAAGAGATAACTTGTTTAGGCAATTCTCCACTCCTGTGAGGGGGAAAAAACCCCACCCAAAATGGGTCAGGCATAAGACACTGGTAGCAACCTATAATCAATACCTCCCTCCCCCCTCTTCTCTCTCATTTCCCCCCCTTAATGACCAAGTCATTGGAATAGAATGTGATTACTAAACCAGGAGAGAGTAACAAGGAAATTGTAGGAAGAAGAGTCATTCTGTAATCAAAGCATTCTTCAAAATCTGCAGAATTATAATGATTAGGAGAAGAGTCAATGCTGGCATGATAAGTAAGCATTCACATGGTTTCAGCACAAGTAATTTATCCAGCCTTGAGGAACATAAACTTTTTTTCAGCTGATAAGAAACATCTACAATTTTAAAATGGCAAAACAACATTAAAAATAACAATTGGAAAATCTGTTTTTATCTAGGTATGTATTTATCTCTTCACTGATCTTTCTTTGTTTTTGTAGTTCTGTCTTCAGTGTTATAAGGGTGATGTGGTACATCTTTTATTACTCTATTCACACATACACACCCAAAATGCCATTTCTTTCAGCTCTCATCTAGTTTGAAGAAATAAGGTTTTCAAATAAGAAAACCAGAGTGTTACGACAGACCGGTGTGCATAAAATTTAAGGTTTAGAAATTAAGCACAGGTATGGAACAAGAACCACAAAAATTCTTGACACACTAAGGCTAACCAATTTATTAGCACATAAGCATTCATGGATCACAGTTCTTTTTTAGAGTTCTCACTTTCCCACACCATCTGTTGCCTCTTGGATGGAATTTTGCTCTCAACAGGAGCCATTTCCAAGTTGGAGACAGGGCGAAAGGATGAAAAGGCAGAATACTGCATTTGGGGTTACATCTGTTCTTTGGCTCTATGCAAGGGGTCAGGAGCATTAAATAGCTTAAAATTAGAACTCCTTCTGAAGAATTTAAATAGAGTCAAAATGCATGGAAAGGATAAGTGTATTGCCTATAATTATTGATATCCCAGAGACAGACATAAGAATGTTTATACTTCCATGCTACTTCCCCTCTTTTTTAAAAAATAATAATCTGCTTGCTGATTTCTTTATTAGGATCTGACACACCAGTCTTCCCAAATCACTTGATTGCTGTTCTTTTTTCTCTATCATTTTGATTAATATTTGTTTTAGGACTAACATAACTGAAGTGCAGTTTTCGTAGCGAAAACTGAGCTGCACAATTACTCTGCCTGAATTGGCTCAGCAGTTACCAATGTACAACTATCTGGGGTGGTCCAGGAGTAAAATGGTTTTGTTATTGTTGCTTTATTGTAAATGATAACACTGATGATGCTGGTATTTAAATGCTTTTTTAATGTAACAATTGCAGCAGGAGGAGAAAAGAAAAGGAGGAAGAGGGTCTCTACAGCTACTTGTCCTGTCTAATATGCTTGAACTGGTGGATTTTCCTCTCCATCTAGTTTGGAGCAGGTATCTTGGTAGCATATTCTTCTCCATTTTCCTATTCATCACTAGTCTCTACTGCCTTGCTCCTCTTTGTCCTCTAGGAATAATTTCAGTTTTGGATCTGGTTCAATCACTAATATCTATTGTAGAACAAAGGATGAAACCTCGCTGTCCAAATTCAGCTTTAGGTGATCAATACATTTTTCTTTTTGTCACCAAATAGAGAAGCACCTTTTATTTGGAATGGATTACGGAGCTCTCTCATCTGACATTAAGGACAGAATCCAGCTGCTTTTCTCTTGGAAAGAGTCTTCCCAGTATATCTGATTCTTTATCCACCTATGTCAATTTCTGTGGAGAATCTAATTAGGATTATCTCAGTTCAGCAAGGCACATAAGCATCAATAGATGTTTAAACACTTGCCTAGAAGGCCAAGCATGCCCTCAAGACCGTCAGTGATGGCATTGCATGATTCACTTGTATGTTTAAAGTATGCAAAGCTCCTTTGAGTCAATCTGATTCCTAGTAACTTCAAAAATGTCCATGTCGTACTCTTGGCAGAAATGTGGGAGTAGTTTAACATTTAAGTTCTTTTGGATTGTTTTCACTTTTCTCAATCTAGTCTATAGTCCAGATATGCCCTGACAATGTCACATCCAAGCACTAGTTAAGCCTAATTTAAATTCTCAGCCCAGCCATGTCCAGTCAGACGCTGAGTTTAACTTGTGGAAAATTGAAGGGCAGACCAGATGGAGAAAGACAGAATAAGAGCATGAAAGAGAGCTGCTTATATGTTTGCTTGTATTCATTCCTAATGGGTAATCATTGCATTTCAGAAGTTTTACTTAGTAGGCCCACACTATTTGGTTTATTAAAGTGTAAGGAGAATCCCCCCTTTTTATAAAAGAAAACCCCCATATTAGCAAAGAAACACATACACCCTGGAAGAGGAAAGGCCAAGCAGCCAGCATCTGTGAGTGGATATTTAGTTTCACAAACTGTTTCCATTCATAAACAAAACATTTCAGTTGCAGCCTCCATAGAAGGCTGGAATGGATCAGATTAAAAAGCAGAGAGACAAAAGATACATAAAATCTACATTCCCTCAACCGACCTCATGACCTCCCAGCCACAATAGAAACCAAGCTACCACAATTAGAATAACACACACTTGAAACTCTTGCCCAGCAAGCCCAGAAATTTCAATCACACAGCCCAAAATAATATAAGTCTGTCCATTCACCAGACCAGGTTGTCTGTTGTCTCAGAACTTTTTGTCAATTCATTTTGTTCCTCATTCCTAAATAAATAGAGACCTCCTTTCCTGCACTCTGCTTCCAATTAGTTTTTTTTCCCAGTGTCTTTCTCCTGGCTTGGAACCAGATCAGATTTTATTTCCAACAAAGATACAGGTACTTCAAAGAATCACAAGGCTGAACAACAGATTTTGGGGGTTCCTAAAAAGGATCTCTGGCCCTCATTTGCAATCGAGAGGGAAACCTTTAGCCCTCAGCGGTTGAAATTTGAAAATATTGAAATAAAATTAAGTATTTTATTCCTACATTGCAACCTGTAGGTTCTTTGCTGTTAAAACATTCTGTGTTTTTCCAAAATTTCACCTCTTACTTCCAAAATTTACTGTGTAAAAATCAGGGAAAGCTGTATGTGGAAGGGAGAATACTAACAAAAGAATTATATTAAACTATAAAGAAGGTTTTTCCTACAGGAAAAAAATCCTTAAAGATTTCAGTGTGATTGGTGAAGCATTGGATTAAAGTTTCATTATACATTGCTTTTAATTTATTAACTTTGATTTCTTCTCTCTGCGACTTTCTCATTAGCTTAAACATATTCGTTGTCCTGGCAAATGATCTTTGCACTTTTTCTTGTGGAATTTTGTTCTTCTGAATAGTAAAGTATCATCTATGCCTAGCCTAAATGTATTCATGGTCATGTTTATGTCCTTTTGTTCTTATAAAATACATGCTCTTTTGCTATGCTCTCTTTTTACTTGACATTCTTTGAAAGACTGTCTAAGTGGAAGGAAATGGATTTTAAAAAATCACAGGAGAAAATTAGGTCAGTATAGTAACTATGAATAGTAATCCTGATAATAAAAATTATCCATAAGCCACTATCATATAGTTAGTATTTTTTTTCCTTTGAAGCATTAACTGCACTTCAGGACTTCCGTTGTATTCATTGATTTTCTTAAGAGGACTCTGGCAATAGCTTTAAACTTTAGAAAGCTGCTTTGAGACCAAAATGTACCTGTCAATTAACTGAGTTTGATGTCTTGGCTTTTCTTGAGAACAATACTTTGCCTTTAAGTAGAGTCTCATGAAATTTAATATAATTGTAAATCTGATTAAGGGAGAAAGAAAAAGGATTTATTAATACACTGTAGAAGCCAGAGCTTCTTGTTAGTGTACAAAGAGTAGGTCATGTTGAAAAGACCTACTGAATATTTAGTTTAACACACTAAAGCACACTGAATTGCATAACACAAAAGAATGAAAATCTAATACCAAATTAAAATACCACATTAAAATATAATACTTAAATTAACATAATGTGTTTATCCTTATTTCTAATATTTAAAATGTTTAGTGTAAATAGCCCTTCAGTTAAAGAGGGCTTTAAAATAAAGGATGAAGTCTGTCAAGCTAGAAATATCGACTATTATTGACGTTTGTATTTGAGTTGTTATATGGTTAGAATAAAACAAAGGATTCACATTTTCATTCATTTATTTCCTTGTGTGGCCTTGTGCTTACAATGAGTGTCATTACAGCATAGCCATGGATGGATGCTTGCTTGCTTTTTCTAATTTACGGAAAAGGCTGCTACTTTTGTTTGACAAAAGTAACTCTACTATAAGGAGCTTTTCTTAATTGAGTGCCCTTTAGCTGTATAGGACTATAACTCAGTGGTGGGATTCAAATTTTTTTACTACCGGTTCTGTGGGCATGGTTTGGTGGGCGTGGCAGGGGAAGAATACTGTAAAAACTCCAGAGATGCTATTTACCAGTTTTTGTCCCAGCTTGTGTTAACCTAGTAGTTTGAAAGTATTTAAAAATGCAAGTAGAAAAATAGGGACCACTTTGGTGGGAAGGTAACAGCATTCCATGCACCGTCAGCATTTAGTCATGCTGGCCACATAGCAATGGAGACATCTTCGGACAGCGCTGACACTTCAGCTTTGTAACAGAGATAAGCACCCCTAAAGCCAGAAACGACTGGCATGTACGTGCAAGGGGAAACTTTACCTACCTTTATGATCAGTAAACTAAAGAAAAAGAGAAAACTATAAAATAGGTGTGTAGACAAAAAAGTAAATAAATGATGAAATGAATAAATAAAGGCATCAAATAAACATAAATGCACAGACCTGTTGCTTATGGGAAAAGCTTGTGCATATCAATGCTTTGTCATAACAAACTTCTACATTTGGGAAATTGCCTTGTCTGAAGATGTAATTTTTGGCTAGATTAAGCCATATTTTTCTTTTTTATAGATTTCATAGTTTTCATATTAAGGTAAATCTGATCAAACAAAATAGATTTTTGTTAGAGTAAACATGTATAGATTTCAGTATAAGAGATTTTTTTTTATTCATGAATTTAAATACTTCCTATTTCCCATAAAGTACCACATTCTAAGCATTTATGCTAATAACCTGATAAAAAATGTTGCCAAGTAAACACCCATCACTGTCATTAGTTTCTAAAGCGTGCTGCTGCCAAATAGCTAATGACAGGGATGGGTTCACTCATCACAAATAGTGTGCTATTGCTGATACCATTTCCTAGTCAGTACTGAATGATAACTGCATACAAATAGGCAACAATGCTGAAAATTCACAATTAGGTCATATGCTAAAAACAAATATTAGAGGCTGAAACAAGTAAAAAAAACAAGCTATTACAGCTATATAAAATTTAATTACAGAACACAGTTACATTTGAGATGAATGATATAACGCTAGAGAACTACTACAATATTGCCTAATTTGGTGTATGATGTGAGTTTAATTGGGAATAGTACCAAGTCACTCTCTGCGCATGTGAATTTCTAAAATAAAATTGTCTTTTTTAATCTATGGAAATTAACAAGGGTAAAATAAGAAAGCTTTGCCTAATACCTTTCTTAACATTTTCTCAGATGGAACAGTTCATTTGAATTGGAAAACAAAATGAAAAACAACTGCTGAATGATATCTGTTCCTCCAACCCACCTGTTTCCAGATATTAGAAATCACTGAAAGTCAGGTGTTAAACCCTAAAAATCACAGAAAATAATAATTTTGTGATCTCCAGAATTAATAAGAGAATAGTGCCCATATGTCTGGAGTTTCAAAAGAGAAAGTAGATTGCTTTGGGGTTTCCATAGAGTACCTATTCTTTCATTCATTCATTCATTCAATTTTTATGCCTCCCATCTCAATTAGAGGCAAATCTAGGCGGCTTTCAAACATTAAAACTTGTAGACACCAAAATGATAATGTCAGCATTCCAAGTAACAACCTCCATAGAAAAAAGACTCTGAGAATATCATCCTCCGAAAGATCCATTTTATTAGATATGTCACATTGGCACATGTGGGGAAAACCTGAATCTGAAAGTTCCAGGTTTCCCTAGTACAAAGAAAACCCAAAATCCAGCCCCTATATCCAATAATTCACCACATGATCCAATCATTACTTTGTTCCTACTAGAGACTATCCCCAGTCATTCCCATCCAGGTGCAGAGTAACATATCTACCCAATACTATCCAATAATTCTCTGGATGATTTACAATATAAGCATTATTCACATATTGCCCCCAACAATCTGGGTCCTTATTTTACCAACTTCTGAAGGATGGAAGGCCAAGTCAATCTTAAGCCCTGTCAAGATTGAACTCCAGGCTGTGGGCAGGATTTGCCTGCAATACTGCACTTGAATAGTATCAAGTGTACCACCAGACTTCAAACATATCCTGAATCATGAAGTACTACAAAGAGTATTGCTATAAATGTTCAGGTGTTGAATTTACACTACAAAGCAGTAGCTTCAGATAATATTATGGATACGTAGGCAGTCTGCTGAATTTAGATAATATGTCATATATAGGGAGGTTCTCCCTGTAATAATAACAAACTAAGTACTGAAGACGAAAATAGATCCTTTGTGTTAACAGCTCTTGTGTTATAAATACTTCCAGTGTAGTTCATTTTTCTAATTTGACCACATGTATTCTTTATTTCAGATTTCAGATCATTCAGAAAATGATCAAATTAATGCACAGAAAATGAATATTGAACAACATATTCATAATAAAAAGCATATTTGTGGAATGTTTTCTCTGAAGCATGATTAGGACAAAGTGCATCAAGTATTAAATCAGCACAATGACATCAGAAGTGATAACGATGTACTGTATAAGAAGATCACAGAAAACTGATAAGAGGAGAACAGTATAAAGAAAGCACAATTCCATTCTTTGAACTGAATTTTCATAATTAAGCTTAGGAAGAGCAAAGGCTCAGAAATATTTCTGGGTGAACAGAGGAAAAACCGATTTGGTGTCTCACTGGACATTCCCAGCTTTTTTTTAAATGATGTTCAGTAACAACCAAGAGGAACAGATCTCTTTCCCCAGTGAGATCCATTATCACTGATTAATTTCACATGTTTTATAGAACAAGTCTCAGAAAAACAACTATTCCATTACATTCTGAGCTAAATATTGATGGGACATTATCAGCCCTTTCAAATAGAAACCTAATGACAAAGTTAGCAGGGCCAATTCATAGCTGGCTAAGTCTTTTATTAGTGTGTATGATCAATTCAAAAATATTCCTATCTCACAAAATAATTGGCTCGCAAACATTGAAGACTTTCAGAGCTGGTAAACTTTAGTTGAGAAAGAAGAAAATATTCCAGAAGCAAATTGGCTATGGAATCAAGGAGCAATAAGCAAGTTAAACTTGCAGAAATGAACTATGTGGCGCTGTTTAATTTGCTTCTACCAATGTCAGTCTTATATCATCCAGGCTGGGTAGCATGTAATGATACCAAAGGTTTTCATGCTTGGAACCTAGCAAAAAAATCTCTCCTATGCACAGGGCTGGAATTCTACTGGTTCGGACAAACCCCTTGTTCCGATGATCAGCTAGCTTCGAACCGTTTTGCTGCAACGAGCATGTGGGCCTACCCGTTTGCCCCTGTTCTTTCCTGTGCTTTATTTCCTTTGATTAGAGCACAGCTGATTCACGCAGCAGTGTGGTTTGCCGCACATCAGCTGTTTTCTTGACAGGAGCTGCAGTTGAAGGTAAGTATGGGCTTTTTTAAATGTGGAGTGCGAGCATGGAGCAAAGCACGTGATCACCGAACCAGGTGTTATACTGATGGAATCCCACCCCTTCCTATGCAGATGTTGTGGGGAGGGAACCTGGTTATACCTGGAAATTGCTCACTTTCCTAACCAGATTCACATCAAGCAGGTCTTGGTGAATCTTTACCAAAAGTATTATTTGTGATATTCTACAAATGCCATTTTTGGATTACACTATTTTTGTGTAAGCATGAGAGTAACTTAAGTATATCTTTGGAAGATGGTTGTTCATTACCTTTTCCATATCCATACAAAAGATAGAAAGATCCAGAATCTGCGTCAATCAGACATTCACTAGTCTGGCCTGGGAGCTGACCCTTAATCAACATCAACAACAAGAACATCTTGGCATTCTGCATGAGGTTACCCTTGAAGAACATTCAGAAGCTTCAACTGATACAAATATAGCTACCAGTACACACATAATAAATGGTATCAGGTATGCAATATATATAATTGCTGCATCAGTTACCAGTAAGTTTCTAGATGCAATTGAAGGTGCTGGTTGTCACTCTAAAAGCCCTGGGCTTTTGGGACTGGTTACCCAAAAGATCATCTTTTCCCAATAGTTTTTGCCTGTCCAATCAGATCCAGCTAATATTCACGGCATGCTCTGAATTTCGTGGGCCAGGTAATATTAACTGGCAGGGATCAGAAGATCTACCTTGTCTTCTGTAGCTCTGCCCTTTGAAACATCCTTCCTTCAGAAATAAGAATGGCCCTGACCCTGTTATATTTTGTAAGTCTTTAAAAAGTTTTGTATGTTTTTAGGCCTGGAACCCTAAATTTAGGACCATTTCTTGTTTTTCCTCACAATTATTATGATAATTTTATTTGCTGCTGTGTAGATTTATTTTGTACTGTTTTAAAAATATTTTTAGAATTGTTGGTGGCCCAGAATAAGTTGGTTGAGTTGGCTACTTATACAAATCAGGTAAATAAATAAACTTTCTTCCACTGCTATTAAGTAGAATAGGCGCTGCCACATGTGACACCCACCTCTGTCCTCGCTAATGTTGATCATACCTCAAAACCTCTACTTGAAATAATCCCATCATCCTGCTTAACAATGACACAGCACTGTAAACAAAGCAAGTGATTAGGCAATCACATTATTTTTGAATGGTTGGGATAGTTCTGCGTATGTACATTGCTCCCTGGCCTCATTAGCACCTCATTGAACAATTATGACCCATTGAATTTTATGTACAAATCTTGAATTGAAAATAAAAACATTCCTAATGTTACTTTCAGATTTGTTCCACTTTGTTCTTGTTTCCCTTTATTGGGTCTACATACACACATACACAGAGAATTGGGGGGGGGGGGGGAGAGAAAGAGAAATAAAGAGTCAGAAAAATCACTGATCAACCTATCATATAATTTGTCCTTTGTGGATACAACATTTAAGGCAGTACAGCCATTTCTATAGTAAATGCTTCTGTGAAACAAGTCTACCAAAGAGAACCTTAGAAGCAATAAGCCCAAAAGGGGATAGTGGATTCTTTGACAGACAACTTCCCTTGTCTGAGGCCCTGTTCCAGAGGATCCCAGCAGGAATAGTGGAGAGCTGAAATGAAGGCAAAAGAGTGATTATGGTGAAAAAAATTATACCGGCTTGACCTAGCAGCCTGAAGAGAAGGATGAACAGAGAGGGTTCAGACTAGGAGAGTCTGAAATAATAGCTGTAGCACATTTGAGTGGCCAAGTAGTATTCTGAAGACAATAAGCATAGTGGGATATTTTATTACTTAATAAATAGAATTTTTATTTCCCACAAACTGCTAGGTTCAGGAACCTATACGCTAATGCCATGATGGCAAACCTATGGCACACATGCTGGAAGTGCCACACAAAGCCATGTCTACAGGCATACCAGTCATTGCCCATTGCTCTTCTGGTTTACAGTGCACACATCTGCACTGGCCATCTGATCTTTGCATGTGTGGGAGCACTGGAAAACAGAAAACAGCTTCCCAGCACGCATGCTGCTCTTTGCGAGTGCATGTGCACCAGAAACTGAAAGACCAGATGGCCGGCGCACATATGCGTGCTGGAAACCAGAAGTTCAGTTTCCAGGCACACACATGCGCACCGAGGACCTGATCTTCCAGTTTCTGGCGCTCTCCACCCCCTCACCCCTTGTTTGCGTGCATGCTCCCATTTTGGCACTCGGTGCTGAAAAGGTTCACCAACACTACTAATGTATAAATATTCTCAAACACATAAATGTTCTAATTAGGAAATATGTGCAATAGATCTTTTCAGATCTTTCAAATATCTTATTTGCCTTATCATTTATAGATTAAAATAATGCATGGTTCTGTGACTGTGTGGTCATGAACAAATAAATATGGATTTCACAACTTGTCTTAAAGATTTTCCACATTCACTCAAATTATATACTGCCAGAAAAATGGCTATTAAAAGCTATGCTATGGCTTTGTTGCTCGTAATAGTTTTGTTGTTTCCTGGGTGTATTTCTTTCTCCATAATTTCTTTTTTTATATATTGGTTCCTTTGCCCCCTTTTCTATAGTTCTTTTATCTTCTCCTTCATGCAGCAGTCGGTTTTCTACCTGCCATCAGAATTTTACTCTTTATTTAATGTCCTTTCGCAGCCTTCTCCTTTCTAAGTTTATGAATTTGGTAGTTTACATTTCCCTATTCTTTACTTTTGTGGGCAATTACAGGTGAAACTCAAAAAAATTAGAATATCGTACAAAAGTTCGTTTATTTCAGTAATACAACTTAAAGGGTTAACTTAATATATGAGGTAGACTCATTACATGCAAAACAAGATAGTTCAAGCCGTGATGTGTCATAATTGTGATGATTATGGCTTACAACTCAAAGCCCCAACTCAAATCCCCAAATCCACAATCTCAGAAAATTAGAATATTGTGAAAAGATTTAATATTCTAGGCTCAAAGTGTCCCACTCTAATCAGCTAATTAAGCTATAACACCTGCAAAGGGTTCCTGAGCCTTTAAATGGTCTCTCAGTCTGGTTCAGTAGGAATCACAATCATGGGAAAGACTGCTGACCTGACAGTTGTGCAGAAAACCATCAGTGATTCCCTCCATAAGGAGGGGAAGCCTCAAAAGGTAATTGCAAAAGAAGTTGGATGTTCCCAAAGTGCTGTATTCAGGCACATTAATAGAAAGTTATGTGGAAGGGAAAAGTGTGGAAGGGAAAAGTGTGGAAGAAAAACATGAAGAAGCAGCAGGGATGACCGCAGCCTGGAGAGGATTGTCAGGAAAAGGCCATTCAAAAGTGTTGGAGACTTTCACAAGGAGTGGACTGAGGCTGGAGTCAGTGCATCAAGAGCCACCACACACAGACGGATCCTGGACATAGGCTTCAAATGTCGTATTCCTCTTGTCATGCTGCTCCTGGACAACAAACAATGTCAGAAGCGTCTTACCTGGGCTAAAGAAAAACAGAACTGGTCTGTTGCTCAGTGGTCCAAAGTCCTCTTTTCTGATGAGAACAACTTTTGCATCTCATTTGGAAATCAAGGAGGAAATCAATCTGGAGGAAGAATGGAGAGGCACACACTGCCAGATGCTTGAAGTCCAGTGTGAAGTTTCCAGTCTGTGTTGATTTGGGGAGCCATGTCATCTGCTGGTGTTGGTCCACTGCTTCATTAAGTCCAAGGTCAACACAGCCATCTACCAGGAGATTTTGGAGCACTTCATGCTTCCTTCCACAGATGAGCTTTATGGGGATGCTGACTTCATTTTCCAGCAGGATTTGGCACCTGCCCACACTGCCAAAAGCACCAAAACCTGGTTCAATGACCGTGGGATGACCGTGTGCTTGATTGGCCAGCAAACTCACCTGACCTGAACCCCATATGGGGCATTGCCAAGAGAATGAGACTTGCCAAGACATGAGACCGAACAATGCAGAAGAGCTGAAGGCCACTATTGAATCATCCTGGTCTTCCATAACACCTCAGCAGTGCCACAGGCTGATAGCTTCCATGCCACGCCACATTGAGACAGTAATTGCTGCAAAAGGGGACCAAACCAAGTACTGAATACATATGCATGCTTATACTTTTCAGAGGTCCGATATTGTGCAATGTACAATCCTTGTTTTATTGATTGCATGTAATATTCTAATTTTTTGAGATTGTGGATTTGGGGTTTCCATGAGCTGTAAGCCATAATCATCACAATTATGACAAATCACGGCTTGACCTATCTTGCTTTGCATGTAATGAGTCTATCTCATATATTAGTTTCACCTTTTAAGTTGCATTACTGAAACCAATGAACTTTTGCACGATATTCTAATTTTTTGAGTTTCACCTGTGTCAGAAAGTGACTTCAGCATTTATTCTCATTGACATCATACTGTACCTATGTATTGCTTGGTTAGAGTAAGCCATTTTCTTACTTGGAAGAATATAATTAAAATAATGCTATAATTTCTCTTAAGAATCTCTATTATCATATTCTACTAAATTGCCAGTGATGCATTATTCTTTTATTTTGAGTTCACATTTCCTAATGTTTTAAATTCTGAAACCTAGAAAGAAAGGGAGAAAGGAAACTTTCTATAGTATTTTCCCCAGCCGGAGCCCTATTGAATATACCAGCTTTCCAATTCAAAGTAATAAAAGCATTGATCTTCCAGCTCTCTAACACAGCAGTCCCTCTAATTCTGCATTAGTACTAAACACAAACAAAAAAATTAGTATCAGAAGCCCCAGGAGACAGATCAACCACATTTTTGCATTTCCCGGGGACAAATCTGCTCCTGAAAACTTAATTTAAGAAGCTGACAGAGCATCAGAGTTAGAAGGATAAATCTGTTGTCTACCAGATCCTTAAGTAAACATTTCAGTCACCTATTCAGACTTCAGAAAAAAGGAAGTTTTCTTTGTAACTGTCTCTGCAGCAAGTCATTCTTATTAAAGTTCATTGCTTTTAATGCTGAAAGGTATCTGGAAGGACTTTGAGGTGTTAGAGCCAGTGACTGAAAAGGCTTTTCTTTTATCAACTGAATTGATTAAAAACTGGTGCATGGACAATGCATCCTGAGAAGCTTGATAGTAAGCATTAAGAAGCCATGATACAACAAGAAAAGCATAAGCCAGGAGAAAGAAAAGAAAGTCTATGGAGGCTAAGCCGGGCCAAAATACGTCTACATTCTAGCCACTGGTAAAGAAAAGAGAATCAAGTGATTCCTTTTGATTTAGTTTCACACCCACTCACTATGAAGCACACAGTATATCTTTAGACCTATTATATTTCATAAAGAAGTACATTAATTACACTACCCTGGTTTCCTTAGAGAAACAGTGGGGAAAAAAGGAAAGGAAAGGATTATGGGTTTATCATCTTTCTGCATTTATGTATATTTCATATTTTTATGCCACCCAGTTTCAATCAGGAAAGTGATTTGGATAATTTTCCTATATTGGATTTACAAAGGAGGCCTGTTAAAAGTTTTTTAAAAACTAAGTGAGAAAGGCAGGGAAAAATATCAAGTTCTGGTATATTTAGAGGAATTAAAGATCATTAGATCTTGTTTTTTATCAATCTTGTTAGATTGCTAAATAAGGGGAAATAAATAGGAAATGTTGATTTATTTGATCAGGATTAAAATTTAGGAACTAAATTTCTGAATATATTAAGAAAAAAAGTATAAAACTCTCTTCGTTCTGCATAAAGAACCGAAATATGAAGTCACCATCCAACTTTCTCTTATATTTAGCTGTAATTAGTTGTACCTAATGAGAACCAGTTTGGTGTAATGGTTAAAGCACCAGGCTAGAAACTGGAGACTGACAGTTCTAGTCTCATCTTACACACAAAGCCAGTTGAAGGACCTTAGGCCAGTCTCTATCTGTCAAATCTAAGAAGATGATGTTGGCAGATACTTGCCAAGAAAATTGATGGGTCTTGTCCATGCAAATGCCAGGAGTCAATATTCACTCAAAGGCACGCACATAGAAACACAAGACAAATTTTGCTCCTAATGCTGCCTGTTCCATTTTTCCCAATTATTGATTTGAGGATAGTGAATTTTCAGCTTCTTTGAAGTAGAGTCAACTGCTTATACACTACAGCTGCAGAGATCATACAGTTTGACTCTGTTGCCTGAGTTTCAATCTTTATCCTAACTTTGAGATTATTTGATTCTCCTGATGATATCCCCTATTGCGTCACTAATTATTTCCTGCTAGTATCTCAACATAGTACAATCTGTATGGTGTTATTATCCCTTCCAGTTGCCAATCCCCTGCTGTTGCTATTCACATTGAATCCTCTGCTCTACAGGCTGCTAGTAAGTTTGCCAATCCAATCATTATATTCTTTGTGCTTTAACCTGTTGCTGCTGTAATTGAAAATGCATTCCCTAAGGAATTCAGGCAGAAGAATTGTTTGATAGATGAAAGGAGGGTCCCTAATATGAGATTTGGCAATAACTGTGCAAGGATAACTTCAGGCTAGTCAAGAGTACATTCTGAAGTTCCAATAAAACTAAATGAACATCCTCACCTGTTTCTTGGACTTTGTAAAATATTGATTGAATTATTTGAATTGTTCACTCCTTAATCTCATTGGATTGAGGATACTTTGGACTGATACAAGTTAATCTTCTTGCAAACTATGTCATTCATCTAGCTGAAGATTCCACTTTCAATTCTGAAGTAGATGAAGCTCACTTCTAGTAGAAACATAGGGAGAATGTATGGAACCAAGGGTTGAAATTTAGCACTGAATTATAATTTTAAGAGGATTTTTATAAAACAATGTATTATTTGTACATGACACTAGCTGGAAATGTAACCAAATTAAAGGAACATTTTTTCATTTTTGGTGGACATGTAATAAAATTTAGAAAATATTGGAATCGAGTTATGTTTTTTTGATACAGAAGATGTTAAAAATAAATATAAAGTTGAACCAGAGGCTTTTCTTTTGGGCTTAAGGAAAAAAATAAATGGAAACATCTTATGTAACTTGGTTTTTATGTATGATAATGGCAATGAGACTTTATATGTTCAGAGGTAGAAGGATTTAGAATTAACTACAATGGAAGAATGGATCTTGATGCTGATAGAATTGATAGTAACGGTGAAATTGACACCCTTGATTAGAGAAAAGACTTTCGCAAATTTTATTTGTGCTTGGAAAACAATTTTGGCCTTTTTGAGAGAAACTGAAAGAAATGAAAAATTGATTTTGGGTTTTGGTGATTAGAATTATATGGGAAATAATCTTGACAAACATTAACCTTAGAGTAAGAGTTTGATGTATTTTTTATTTATATCGACACCAGAAATGTTGTGTTTCATTCCTTTTCTATTTTTATTTCTCTTGTTTTTCCCTTTCTTTATTACACTTTCTGTCAGATGTCAAGTACAGTTTAGGTTTAGGGAGTTTCACCTCTGTAGAATATTGATACTGCAGTCTGTTCGAAGATGAGGGGAAGCTCGTCCAATGTCTTTTCACTAAAAACTTCCTTTAAATCCCAATATTCTTCAGGGATCTTCTCCCCTGCCAAGCTCTCACTGCCCATGGACACCAACTCTGTGGAATTCTGGGAGTTCTGAGACCATCCCTTCCCTTCCAGGGGTTGCTCAGTGCATATGCATAATGATCCTCTCCTCCAATCCTCTTGGGGGTTCCACTTCTGGAGCCAGGACAAGCCTAGTAGTAAGGGGCACTCCATCCCAGGGGCAACAATAAAACACAAAGTCTCTCAATGCCTTCCCATCGCCATTTCCACTGGTTCCATTATAAAATGTGCAGGACCGCCCCCAGCTACTGATCCATCTAGTTGGCAAAACGCTATGAGAGTTTTTAAAGTTCTTAGCCTTAGTCCCAATTTCTCCATGACTTCTGAGCTGATTATACAGTTTTGAACCCAGAGTCTAGCAAGGCCAACATTTCCCCTTGGGTTCCCGAAGTGGGTACCCTTAATTTCACTGGGATAGTCATGGAGCCCTTTTTTGGACTTACCAGAGAGTTATCTTCAGATTCGGATTCACTCTTGCCAGAAGAAGTTGGAGTTCCCAGCTCCTCTCTTTTCAGAGGGCGAACCCTACAACCTCCTCCACTTTCAGTGCAGTCTTGCATGACTTGGCTGGAGTTTCTAGTTTTCTCCCTCCAGCTGGCACCCCTTTTGGCTCCAACTTAGTGTGGCAGTCTGCAGCCCAGTGACCTTCCTTCCCACATCGGAAGCATGCGGTGGTCTTGGGTTTCATGCCAATCCTCCCCTTTGAGGCTTTGGGGCTTCTTGAGGGTTGATGGGGGAGGGCTTGCTCCAACCAAGGCCACCCCTACGTCTATTTCGGGTCAGATCAATTTCCACCTCTGCTGCTAATATGTACGTACCAGAGTTGCAGATTACTCGGGTCTTTTCTGGCAATGCAGCTTTGTTCAGCCCATCTTTTTAAAAAAAAAATTTTATTGGTTTTTAAAACAAACATAAACAAACAAAACATTAAAATATCAGGCCATCTTCCATATATATACATACAGTGTGCCAATTGGTTTTCAAATTGTTTTGTGCTTCCATTTCATACTCTTCAATTACAATTACATTGTATATGATCTCGTATTTTCAATCCAATATTAAATACATAAATATCATTATTAATAAATCATTTGACTATACTTTTATTCATTCATACTTTAGGAAATAATCATATTTTACTTAATTTGTTTTGTAACAGTTCATATTATCACCCCAAATCTATCCTAAAATCATTTTGTAGATATAATAAGGAAAAAATACATCTTTATATATTTAGTATTTTCTAAAAGTCTACATATTTCGTTACAATATTTTATTGTCTAACCATTGATAGAATAGATCCCAAATTTTATAAAATTGTTTATCATCTTGTTCTCTAATTTCAAATGTCAATTGACTCATTTCAGCACATTCCAATATTTTCGTAATGATTTTCTCCTGTGATAGTATTTTCTCATTTTTCCAGTTTTTAGCAAATGGAATCCTAGCCGCTATTAATACATTTACAATCAGTTATTTCAAGTCTTTACTTTATATTTCAGGTAAAATTCCCAATAAAAATATCTCTGGTTTCAAATCTTTATGTTTTTTTTGTCATTTTTTCCAACCACGTATGGATTTTAGTCCAATATTTTTTAACATCCGCACAAGTCCACCACATATGGAAATATGAGCCAGGTGTCTGATGACATTTCCAACATTTTCCAGATTTGTTCTTGAACATTCTTCCTATTCTTGTCGGGGGGGGGGGGGAATGCCACCTGTAAAACATCTTATACAAATTTTCTTTGTGTGCTGTTGACATTGTCATTTTATAATTTTGAGACCCTAATTTTTGCCATTTCTCTAGGTCAATCCCATGTGCAAAATTCTTCCCCCAAGCAATCATAGTTTCTTTAACTTGTTCTTCTTCTAGTTTAATTTCTAATAAATATCCATATAAATTTTTAATCACCTTTTCATCAGTACTTGTCAAAATCTTATCTAAATCAGTCAGTTTATCTGTTTTGGAATCTTTATCATACCTTGAATGTATTTGCGTGTATGAAAACCAATTCATCTTTATACCCTTCCTCTAGTTTTTGTATAGATTGAAGTTCACCCTTGTTCAGCCTATCTTTGAATGCTTCTATCAGGGCCCCCTGGGACCAGCCCCAAATATGGCATGTCAGCTCTCTAAATTCCTGGGTGTATTAGGCCACTGATCTCTGTCCCTGATTTATGGTCTTCATTCTAATCCTAGCCTTACATTCCGTCAGTTGGTCTTCAAATCTGGCACGCAACGCTGCCACGAACAGGTCATAATTCATTAATTTGGGGCATTATCATTATGCAATGTCCATCTATTTTGCAGCTGTTCCTTCTGAAACCCTGGTGACACATCTCACTTTAAGGCCCTGTCACACTGGCCGACGGATGCAAAACGTTTGTAAAAAGGACACAGCGGACGAGAAAAATGTTCCATCCGTTGTTATCCGCTCTCAAAAGGGGCAAAAATTTGCATAACCAGAGCGGACAACACGGAAAGGAACGGATGTGGGGAGGACATAGGGTGGATGGAAAGTGGATGCTCCACAGAAGCCTAGCGGATGGAAGCAGATGGAGCAGATGGCACATCCGCAAGGCTTCTGGGGGAGCGCAGCAAAGAGGATGCGGAATGGAAAGAGCGGATGCAGAGCGGATGCCGAGCGGATGAAGTGGATGCACAGCGGAAGCCTAGCGGATGCCTAGCGGAAGCCTAGCGGATGCCTAGCAGAAGCCTAGCAGATGCCTAGCGGAAACCTAGTGGATATAAAGGGAAGCAGCTCCCAAGCAGGTCACCATTCAGAGGAAAGACCTGCTTCCAGACACATCGACTGCCTTGCCAGCCTGCCTGCCTTGCCAGCCTGCCTGCCTTCCAGCCTGCCTGCCTGCATGCCTGCCAGCCTTGCTGCCTGCCAGCCTTGCTGCCTTCCTGCCAGCCTCTCTGCCAGCCTTGCTGCCTGCCAGCCTTCCTGCCTTCCTGCCAGCCTCCCTGCCAGCCTTGCTGTCTGCCAGCCTGCCTTCCAGCCTGCCTTCCAGCCTTGCTGCCAGCCTGCCTGCCAGCCTCCCTGCCAGCCTTGCTGCCTGCCTGCCAGCCTTGCTGCCTGCCTGCCTGCCTGTCAGCCTTGCTGGCTGCCAGCCTTCCTGCCAGCCTTGCTGCCTGCTTTCCTGCCAGCCTGCCTGCCTGCCTGCCAGCTTTGCTGCCAACCAGCAACCCCACAACCAAGGGGAAGAAGAGAAAGCCTCAGCCATCTGCTGCCAGCCCTGGTAAGAGGGACAGGGCCACCCTCCCACCCCCTGGCCCTCACTCTGCTTCTGCTGGGGCTTCTGTAGCACGGGCTTGCTCTTCTGGGGCTGGGGCTTCTGCTGCTTCTGCTTCTGGAGGAGCTGATGATGATGCTCCTGGCGGTGGTGCTTCTGGTGCTTACTCTGCTGAAGCTGCTCCTCGTCCTGCTGGTCCTGCTCGTGCTCCTGGTCTTGCTCATCCTGCTGGTCCTGCTCGTGCTCCTGGTCTTGCTCGTCCTGCTGGTCCTGCTCGTGCTCATGCTCATGCTCCTGGTCCTGCTGGTGCTCCTGATCCTGCTGGCGCTGCTGGTTCTTACTCTGCTGCTGCTGATCCTGGTACTGCTGGTACTGCTGGCGCTGCTGCTCCTGGTCCTGCTGGTGCTGCTGCTGCTCCTGATGATGATGATGATCCTGCTGGTGCTGCTGCTGCTGCTGATGATGATGATGATGATGATGATGATCCTGCTGGTGCTGCTGCTGGTGGTGGTGTGGAGGAGCAGCCCCTACAACCTGGAAGCCCCTCTGATGAGGGCCCATCTGGTCCTGCCAAAGGGAGGAAGAGGCAGATGCGAGAACGGGAGAGGAGGCAATACAACATCGGGGAGGAACATGAGGATGAGGTGCTGGAGTGGCTGAGAGAGAATGACTATCTATGGCGGAAGGGACACAGGCTCTATAGGGACACCAAAAGGAAGCAGGCTACTTGGAGAGAGAGGGCGGAGAGCCTGGGCTACACTTCGGAGGTGCACATCTGGTACAGGAAGCTGCACCTCAAGAAATCTGCCCAGGCCTCGGTCAAGCTGACGGACAGAGAGACCTACGTCATGGCCAAGTGCAGCTTCCTGGAGGGTGAGTTCCGCCACCGAGGAGCAGCCCCTCTGACAACCCTCTCTCTCAGGCAGCCTGCTGAGAGCCAGTCCTCTTCCGGCCGAGAGTCAGCTCCTGTCTCCAGGCAGGTTTCTGTGGAGCGTCCCACGGCGGAGAACCCCCCCCACAGCTGTTCTAACTGTGGCGGAGCGCGTGGAGGACCCCCTGACGCACTGGGAGAAAGGAGACGGCACTTCCACCACAGTCCAACCTGCATCCACCCCCAGCTCCACCTCCACAGAAAGGCAGAGAGCCAGACAGGAGGGACAGAGCCACACTCTCCTGCTGGAGATCAGGGACACCTTCAGGAGGAGCATAGATATCCTCTCTCAGCTGGTACACACCAACGCCCCATCCTCCAATCGCAAGCCCTTCCTCACCTATGTGAACCAGACCCTTGTGGACATGGCGGAACCCCAGTACCAGGTGGTGAAGGACAGGATCACCGATCTGCTTCACAACCCTCCAGATCCAGATGAACCTGCTCCCACCCAGTCCAGGTCTGCTCCTCCACCCCAGTGATGTCCCTCCCATTCCAAGGCTTTCCACAGGCCCTCACCTACCAGGGCTATGGCTACCAGGAGGTCCAGCAGCACAGGCAGCAGCCCTTCCCAGTCCAGGCACAGGCTTATCGGACGCCACCGATGCCATCCACGCCACTGATGCCACACACGCCACAGATGCCACCCACGCCACAGATGTCACCCACACCAGTCCTCATCCAGCTGCAGACCAGACAGCCCCACTACACTGCTCCTTCCTCCACCCCACAGCCAAGCCCGGCCTCAGTACATCTGTCGTCGGTACTGGGGCTGACACCCCAAGGCATGGAGGAAGGAGCTCTAACATCACGGGGCTGAGCCAGCTGTCTGAGAGCTTCCTCAACACACCGTCCCCTGTTGTCCTCTCGGGGCCAGGCACCCCAGTGGGGCTTCAGACCAGCACTCCAGCAGCAGCCACCTCCACAACACCTGGACCCTTCACCCCTGAGACTGGGCACACCTCTGAGTGACAGAGAAGAGTGCCAGAGACTGGGTGGCTACCTGTAGACTATATTTGGACACTTGACTTGGGTCATTTTTCTTTTACAGCTTGTTATTAATAAAGATTATCTTTGCTTCACACACTTGCTTCATTTATTTTTTTCAATAAAGTCTTGATGGAAACTTTTAGAAATGGTTTAAGCCTTTGCATGCTTGTGGGATGGATAAGGATAGCAGTGGGGTGGGCAGGGATACCTTTGGGATGGGTTAAGATAGCTGTGGGATGGGCAGGGATACCTGTGGGATGGGTTAGGATATCTGTGGGATGGGTTAAGATAGATGTGGGATGGGTCGAGATAGCTGTGGGGATGGATAAACCTCCAGTGCAAGCATAGTGGGACTGTATGGTCCACCCTCCCAGGTGCCACACCTATGGCCCTTCATTATCAATACTAATGTAATCATTGATCCACACATGTCAACATAAACACAACTCTTTATTAAATGCCCTGTTCATTGTAGGCCCACCCAACATACATGGCCCAATCTCATCAGTGTGATGCGACAGGCTGAAGGAAGCATCCATTAATCATCTATCATCCCATCTTGCCACTCCACTGCTCCAGCTGGGGAGTTGCATCAGTGTTTCAGGAGGTTGCGCTGCTTCTTCCCTTCACGTGAGGCTCTGTTGGGGCCTTGCACATCCTCAGTCTCTATCAGGTTTCGCCCTTGCCTCCATTCCCCAGGCTCCAGGTCCCCATTGCCTTGTTGGAGGTCCACAAACCTGTTCTACAAGACTGGGTGGCGGGTGCGCATGAGATTGTGCAGGATGCAGCAAGCTTCCACAATCCTCCTCACGGTCTCTGGGTGATGCTGCATGGTGGTGAGAAGTACCTGGAACCTATTGGCCAGGATGCCAAAGGCATTCTCCACCACCCGCCTTGCCCTGGACAGCCTGTAGTTGAAGATCCTCTCTTCACGGATGAGGAGTCTGGAGGTGTAGGGCTTCATGAGGTAGGTTGTGAGGGAGAAGGCGTTATCACCCACGATGAAGTAGGGCACATCTTGTGTGTCATTGGGCAGGGGGTCTGGATCTGGGAAGCCCATGATGAGGTTGCATTCCAGCCCCTCCTTGAGGTCACTGGTGTTGTATACCTGGGCATCTGAAGCTGACCCATTGCCTGAAACATCGATGTACATGAACTTGTAGTCAGCATTGACCATGGCGAAGAGGACGATGCTGAAGAAGCCCTTGTAGTTGAAATAAGTGGACCCCGACTTGGCTGGCGCTTTGCAGGACACGTGCTTTCCATCTATGGCTCCAACGGTGTGTGGGAAGTTCCACCTCTGATACCACTGCTCTGCAACTTTCTTCCATCCTTTTTCAGTGGAGGGGCACTGGAGGAGCTCCTCCAGGTATTCTTCGATGATGGCCTGCACCACTTCTCTGACGACAATGCTGATGGTGTTGTGTGGTACCCTCCAGCATGCTCCTGTAGTAGTACTGCATGCTCCTGTAGGTGGTCCCTGAGGCCAGGTGGCGCAGAGTCAGTGCCACCTTGAGCCCAGGGTCCAGTCTGGGCCGGAAGTTGGTGTTTGCCTTGGTCAACCTGGGTGTCAGCCGCTGCACAACTTCATCAAACAGGGCTGGAGGCATCCTCATGAAGTTCTGGAATGCACAAGGATCTTCGTTCCTCAGCTCCACCATCAGCTTGTTGTACAGTCCGTCCTCTGCTCTTCTGGCGATCCATCTTCGGACCCAGATGCTTCTTGGCCGCCTCCTTTTCTTCCCGTAGAACAGTTGAAAGAGCCTGTAGATGGCTTCGCACTGTTGCAGAATGATGGTGGCTACCAAAAGGAGTGTGTTACGATCCATGGTGGACATGACTGGATGCTGTGGAAGAGCAAGAGGCAGATGAAGGCTGCAGAGGTCTGCACCGCAGGGCTGCTGGTCTGAAAGTGAGATCCAGGTGAGTTGCTCCCCCTTTTTATAGGCAATATAGGTTTTCCCCTGTGTGTCCTTTTGCATCCTCTCGGCATCCTCTAGACATCCTTAATATCTGAGATAGGTCCCCTCTGCGAACGTTTTTTCCGTTTTAAATGCTTTGTATGCGAGCTGCATCCACTTTCATCCTTTCTCCGTCCGTGCTACTAATGCTGCACATCCGTTCCATGTCCGTTCCGCTTCCTCCCTGTGTCCGCTTTCTGCTGGAGTGGATTTGAGTTGCGCGGATGCGCAACAGATGCCTAGCGGATGTAGCGGACACGTAACGGATGACGACGGATGCAGAATGGATGTTCCCCGTATGCCTAGCGGATGCAGAACGGACGCGTTGGATACATTTTCCGCTCAAAAAGTTTTGAGCAGTTCAAAACTTTTTGAGCAGATGAAATGTCAGTCGACTGATGCTGGACGGATAGAGAGGAAGAAAAATGGACACAGTGAGTACAAAACGGAAGCATCGCGTTAACCAACGGATGGCAAGTGTTTTTCTCCGTTTACATCCTCTTTCCATCCGTTGGTGCAGTGTGACATGGGCTTTAGCTGTTTCTGATGAAAAATCCTCCCCATATTCTTCCATATGGTTCCGAACTTGGGCTAGGAAGAAACCAAATTCCTTGGGATTCCCCCCCCCCCCCATATTTTACTTCTCATGGAGGCACCTTTGGAATTTGATTGCCTTCTAGCAATTGTTGCCTTCTAGCAATTGTTCCTCCTGCAGGGGCCCTTGGACTGCAGCCGCCTGTTGAACTGGCCCAGGCTGATCTATGGGGATGACTGGCAGGGCTTCCAGTGCTGCTGCTGCCTCCCCCTTCTCTCCATGAGTTAGCAATTCATACCTTTGATCAGGTTTGTTTCCTCCCACAGCTTCATTTTGGAGATTTAAGACTTGCACTAGCAGGAGATTTCTCTTCTGTTCTTCATGCCAAGCCTCCTCTCCTTGGCACCATCGGGTAGTTGTCACTCCTGGAGGGGGGTTTTCCTCTAGTTCCTTCCATCTGACTTCCAAGGACCATTTGGGTCAGACCATTGGTTTCTCGTCAAGATGCAGCCCTGCTAGCCATTTGGCCTCCCCTGCAGCATCCAGAAGCAGGGAAGTTGTTTTTCCAGTAACTCCCAAATCTTCTTGCTAGCTGGATTAGACATTGTTTTTCAGACCCCCTCAGAAGAAAGAGTATTAATTCTTCGGGTGGGCTGGTAAACTGAGATCTGATAGAATAATGTCCGATGGTGCTCCATTTAAAATCTAGGAAAGACACTCTTAGACTCCATTGTTAAAGAGAAAAGAAACTTTTATTGGAAATCAAGTGGTAGCATCAAAAGAATTCTAGATCTGAGGATTTACGTGCGAAAAACACACATACAAACTGATGGCAACATTCCCATCCATAATAGTTCAAATGGTCCATTCATCAAAGATGTGTATAATGTCATGTCATCTTCAGATAGTGATGCAGACATCTGGCTGTTGACCTTGGCCTAGTTTGATAAAGAACTGCAGTTGCACATTAAGCAAGCAAGTAAGCATAAAGTTTTCCCCAAGTTATACAGTTCATTCTCTAAAACCTCCAGCACATTTGCCACTCCCACAAAGCCCCATTATTTCACCCTCCCCCTGTTTACTATGGCAGCTGAAAAGATGCGAGAGAAAGGAAAGGCTGACACTTTCACTCTTTCCTGAGCTTTTTCTTTTTTAAATGGTTTTGTCTGTTATCTTTTAATTTTGTATCTTTTTTGAAAATTAATAAAGTTATAAGAAAAACAAAGATGCCATGTAAAAGCCATGATGATACATGCTACATGATATAACTAGGCAATTTGTGTCAGTCGATCATGACACAAAAGAATTATATTGTATTATGACATCATGAAGGCTGTGGCATTACTTGCCTCCCTTTATGCTTTGCCTAGAGTCCCCCAATATCTTCTGATTTTTCTCTGCTATCTTTTAAGAAACGTGTAAAAAAATTGACATTCTTTGCAAGCCTTAGGTTAGAATGCCTTAATAAATTTGCTGGAGATATGTGATATTTTAATACTTTTTTATTTCCTTGACAAGGTCTTCTTTCCTCCTTCTTTCCTTTCTTCCTTCTTTCCTTCTTTCCTTCCTTCCAATTTTTAGTTTCTTTGCTTTTGTTTTGTTTTAGCATGTTTTAAATGTTTTACTGTGTAGTCGAGTTGCTTTTCTGATTAAATGGCTTATAAATTAAATGCTGTAAATTATTTTCATTAATATCAAGCTCTGTTCTTGATAAAATTTGCACCTTTCAATTAAATTGACGCTCTTAGTTGTATCATTTTGGCCAATACAAAAACGTATGATTTTGTTCTGTGAGTGATTTGTTCTGATAATGATTTATGAAAGAGACTAAGCATGTCTACTCTTATATGACTAGGTGTAGTAATCTTGCCCGGTCTTCAAGAGACCATCCTGTGAATACTATAACTTTATATACCAATGTAATTGCAGAACGACTTCTAGTTGCTTTGTCCATCATGGCCACCCAGAGTGAACAAAACCAGATAAAGACTATATTTCCAGACGTTATGATAGCTGCATCACAAATCTCCTCCTGCCTTAGATATAAAATGTACAGAGTAAGCTATTTTGTCATCCATAACTATGTCATTCAATAATTCGATATTTGGCAATGCTTCTATAGAAAATAAACCTACAATCAGCAGTTGTTCACTAGATACATGCTGGAGGACTATGTGCAGAATGCATTTTTCTAACTGAAAACATTGCAATTATCCTTGTATTTGCCAATAAAATTTACAGAAGTTGCCTTGTGCCTTCTGATCCATTTGCAATTTTGTTAACATTAAAATGTTAAGATTTAAATATACTGATGAAATATCACAGAAGCAAACACAATAATAACTTTTACCTACTGCAGCATTATTCTATTTCAGTGGTGGCTAACCTTTTTGAGCTCCTGTGCCGAAAATTGTGTGCATGTGCTCTTGCATGCCAGCACCCAGAAAGCAATGTGCATGGGGGCCCTGCCCTCTGCGCATGCACACACGTGATCCCCCTGTTCCCTTACCTGCACGAGGCATCTATGTGCCCCCTAGCTGATTTTTGGCCTCCCAGAGGTTCGAGGGAAGCCTCTGCAGCCTTTGGAGGCCAAAAAATGGGCCTGTTTCATCACTTCTGATATTTCTGGGAATACCAGAAGTGACAAAACTTTTTCGGCCTCCAAGGGTTGCAGAGGCTTCCCTCAAGCTTCTGGAAGGCCAAAAAAGGTCTCAAATGGGCCAAAATCAGCTGGGAGGCATGAATATGTATAATGGGGTAAGTTTGTGTCAGGATCACATGCCAGCACAAATGGCTCTGCATACCACCTGTAGCACACATGCCATAGGTTTGCCATCCTAGTTCTATTGTGTCAGTCAAAAATTTTAATTATATGAACATCCTCTTGTAGGCAAGCCCCAACTCATTTGAGATCTCATTCTGAGCTTCTAAAATGTATCTACTTGAACAGTAATTGTCTTATTTGCATCATAAAACTTCAAAAAAGGTCCTGTACATAATACACTAGACAAGCATTTTTTTTCAAGTTTTGCTTTCTGAAAAATGTTTAGTGATTATTAGATCCCTTTAAACTGAAGACAAACATAATTTCAAATGACTATATTACATAAAAAATCTTGAAAAATATGAAATTAACTTTTAATTACTATAATGTATTTAATCATGTGGTATTTCCCATGCTCTGCATGAGTTCAACAGGACTAAGTGTCTACTGCTGATTTTTGTTTTTACTCATTATCTGATATATTTCGTTGAAGTGTCCAACAGTAGTTAACCAGCACTGATGGATTCTCATGATATTATTTATTATTTTTCCATTGTGGCAATGACCTAGTGAAAACTTTCACAATGTTTGTCACGGATTGCATCTAGATTGTTGGGAAAGAAGTCCAAACATGAAGGCAGAAATTGAACATGGAACATGTTTCATTTCTTGTACACTGTAAGAAGTTTGTTAATTAGCTGAATGTAGCTTGGTTCCCTGTAATTGCCAAGAAAATTCTCAATGACATCTTTGAATGCTTTCCAATTAATTTTTTCTGGCCCCACTAACAAATCTTCAAACTTCTTGTCACTGATGAAAGATCTGCTCCATGGACCAACAAAAATGCCTTCTTTAATCTTGGCATCAGTTATTGGAAGTATCTGTCTAAAATAACAAAAACCTTAACTTTCTTGTTCATCACTTCACATAATTTGTCATCAGTCCAAGTTTCATGTGAAACAGAGGCAAACATATTTTTGTCGGGTCAACAAGTGGTTTTTCTATCCTGGAACCAAATTCTTTCTGACTGGCCATTTTGTTTTGATGTAAAATGGCATTCTTGCATGGCTGTCCCATTTGCATATATAATAACAATACATCTCAAAATCATTATTTTTTAGATTTCCACAGATATTCTAGTTTTACTTGATGTTCTGGAAGTGCTTCAGTAGCAATTCCATGTTTTTGTATATTTCTTTCATGTGTTCAGCATGGCCAACTGATATTGAAGAATATATATTGTCATTGTGTGACAAGACAGCCTTGAAACTTAACGCTGATGACTCAATAAAGAGGGGTATTCTAGTGGGTAGTAATAACTAGTGAAATTAAAATGAGTAAACTTTGTTAAATTACTAAACTTAAAACATACATTACATAAAAAGAAACTGCAAAAACAGAAGATTTATATAAAATGATACATGATAGGTTAAATTACAGGTTATTTTTGTGATTCACAGCCAAAAATCTATAAAATACACCCAAAAGTGTTCAGAAAACAAGATCTTTATTGTCCAGTATTGTTTTCAGAAATGTCAATGTATTGTCATATCCCCAAGGCCATTGCAACATGGCATTTATTAAGCAGAAGTTGCTATCAGTTCAATCTGACCCTCCCCCAAATTCTCTGCTAACATTTCTTTATCTTGTAATACAATAATTAACTGTAGCTTGAACTTTACTATCGTTTGACTTAATGCTTTTTGATGAAAGTATATATCCCAGATGCCTAACTTCATTCATCTTAAATGGGATCTTATCTGGGTTAATTTAACATTCTCCCATTAGGGTGTTTCAATCACTTCCCGCAGAATCCTATCATGTTGCTCTTCCTTTGTGAGGACAGCTATAAACACATCATCCACAATGACATGAATACAAGTGATATTGCTTTACCTCTCATTTATTCTACTACCAAAAACACTTCATGGCAGGGAGTTGTTTCATATGAAGGATACAAATAACTTCCTATTTTGTCCTAATGCAGTGAAGGACAAGTGCTAAATTCTCACCATTCTTTAGGTGAGGCACCATTCTCTGTTAGGGTTTTTTTTCCCCTCTAGAGTCAAAATTCTACACTCAATGAAAGGACATCTTCTTTTTTATGAAGACTTCTTAAGACTGGAAGATGGGGTCCAGCACCAGTCTGAAAGCTTATAAAAGTAAACCACTGGTTCCGATGACCAATCCTGAGTCAATCTTGCAACATATATTTGCCCTCATTCTTAAGAACTTCCCATTTGCAGCTTTAAGTCTCAGCAAGGCTGAGCTCTAAGTCAGACCTAAAGAACTCATGCACCACAGATTTCTGGGGCACACATTTGATTGTTAATACCCCCATAGCCTCTATTAATTAATTATTCACTCTCAATCAATTATTTATAAAAGGGAGTACACCACAGAGTAATTGGCCATCTTGGTTGTTAAAATATTTCACATATAAACTGACACAGATGTGATGTGCATGGAGCCAAGCAGCCAATGAGCATGCTTGGTTCATTTAGATTTTGTTTAGATAATAGAGGTAGATAATTTAAATAATTTAAGTGTAGCACTGTTTGTGACAGATTTTCTTTGCTCAGCTGTTGAATCATGTCTCTTATAAGACTATTAAGAGTGGATCCCTCACCTTGGTTAGGTTTAGGACTAACGTCTTAGTAGATATGCATATAACGGCACTACAACACTGCTGAACTGCATTAAATCCTACAGTCATACTAGAATTGGATTGACTTCATGAAAGTTCTGAAGCAATATCATAGTTTATCCAACCTATATTTCTTTCCTTTTTTCAATACTTATCACCATAACTAGCAGTTAGATTTCTGCCTTGTTAACCCTCTAGAACATCATATGAAGCAGGCCAGGAATTCAACAGTTTACGATTTTGTTACAGTAGATTTGATTTTTGCTTCCCTTCTCCCAGGTAAAAGATTTTTATTTTGTGGATTTTAAGGAAGCTAACAAGGGAAGTGGTTTCTCTTTCTGCCTCAGGTGTCTTCAAAGGGAACATAAATCAACCTGAATCCCAATCATATTTAGTCGTCATTCCTCCAAATGCTTTAATTTCAATTAATATGGAACAGCATTAATTTCACATTATTAAATTAATTGTGGCATGTAAAATTAAAGAGTTTGACTGATTGTAACCAAAAATAATGAGAGGTAAAATGAAGTAGTCTTCATAGTTTTGTTTTTGGAACATTTGTTGAAAAGCATAGTTTTCTCTGTGGTTGTGATCTTTAAAAGGTTATTTACCTATTTACACATACCGTCCCTCTTTGTATCTCTTATCTCTCTACTTACCTCTGGTTTAACTATTTGCTTCATGAGGAAGTACTTTTCTCTTGGCGTTCTATATCTTCCTCTGTTTAGTTTTACTGGATGAAACTGGGTTGTACTAGAATGAAAAACAAAGAAAAACTTATTTCTACCACTTTACCAAACAATGTATCACAAATATTGTGCCTACTCCAGCCTAAAGCCCACGTCACACTGAACCAACAGATGCAAAGAGGATGTAAAACGGACAAAAAACCTTGCCATCCGTTCGAAAATGTGATGTACTCACTGCCTCCGTTTGGCTTCCTCTCTATCCGTCCAGCATCCGTTTATGGATGTTTCATCCGCTCCAAAACTTTTGGGCTGCCCAAAACTTTTGCGCGGAAAATGCATCCAGTTCGTCCGTTCTGCATCCGCTACGCATCCGTTACGCATCCGTTACGCATCTGCTATATCCACTAGACATCCGCTACGCATCCGCGCAACTTGCATCCCCCCGGACGCAAGGAGGAAGTGGAACGGATGCAGAACGAATGCAGAACGGCTGCCTAGCGGATGCAGAATGGAAACAAAGCGTTTAAAATGGAAAAAACATTTGCAGAGGGAACCTATCTCGGATATTAGGGATGTCTACAGGATGCCTAGAGGATGCCTAGAGGATGCCTAGCGGAAAACCTATACTGCCTATAAAAAGGGGGGGCAACTCGTCTGCATCTCACTTTCAGAACAGCAGCCCAGCGGTGCAGACCTCTGCAGCCTTCATCTGCCTCTTCCTCTTCCACAGCATCCAGTCATGTCCACCGTGCATTGTAACAAAGTCCTTTCGGCAGCCACCATCGTTCTGCAACAGGGCGAAGCCATCTGCAGGCTCTGTGAACTCTACTGCAAGAAGAAAAGGAGCCACCCAAAAAGAGTCTGGATCCGAAGATGGTTCGCCAGAAGAGCAGAGGACGGACTGTACAACAAGCTGATGGTGGAGCTCAGGAACGAAGACACTCGGGCATTCCAGAACTTCATGAGGATGCCTCCAGCCATGTTTGACGAAGTTGTGCAGTGGCTGACACCCAGGTTGACCAAGGCAAACACCAGCTTCCGGCCCAGCCTGGAACCTGGGCTCAAGGTGGCACTCACTCTGCGCCACCTGGCCTCAGGGACCTTCTACAGGAGCATGCAGTACGGCTGGAGGGTGCCATCCAACACCATCAGCATTGTGGTCAGAGAAGTGGTGCAGGCCATCATCGAAGAATACAAGGAGGAGCTCCTCCAGTACCCCTCCACTGAAGAAGGATGGAAGAAAGTTGCAGAGCAGTGGTATCAGAAGTAGAACTTACCACACACCGTTGGAGCCATAGATGGCAAGCACGTGGCCTGCAAATCTCCAGCCAAGTCGGGGTCCACTTATTTCAACTCCAAGGGCTTCTTCAGCATCATCCTCTTCACCATGGTCGATGCTGATTACAAGTTCATGTACATCGATGCTTCAGGCAACGGCTCATGTTCAGATGCCCAGGTATACAATGCCAGTGACCTCAAGGAGGTGCTGGAACGCAACCTCATCATGGGCTTCCCAGATCCAGACCCCCTGCCTAACAACACACAAGATGTGCCCTACTTCATCGTGGGTGATAACGCCTTCTCCCTCACAACCTACCTCATGAAGCCCTACACTTCTAGACTCCTCACCCGTGAAGAGAGGATCTTCAACTACAGGCTGTCCAGGGCAAGGCAGGTGGTGGAGAACGCCTTTGGCATCCTGGCCAACAGGTTCCAGGAACTTCTCACCACCATGCAGCATTGCCCAGAGACAGTGAGGAGGATCATGGAAGCTTGCTGCATCCTGCACAATCTCATGCGCACCCGCTACCCAGTCTTGCAGAACAGGCTCGTGGACCTCCAGCAAGGCAATGGGGACATGGATCCTGGGGAATGGAGGCAAGGGTGAAATCTGATCGACACTGAGGATGTGCAAGGCCCCAACAGAGCCTCACATGAAGCGAAGAAGCAGCGCAACCTCCTGAGACAATGGTGCAACTCCCCAGCTGGAGCAGTGGAGTGGCAAGACAGGATGGTAGATGCTTAATGGATGCTTCCTTCAGCCTGTCTCATCACACGGATGAGATTGGCCATGTATGTTTGGTTGGCCTACAATGAACAGGATGTTTAATAAAGAGTTGTGTTTGTGTTGACATGTGTGGATAATTATTACATTATTATTGATAATAAAGGGCCGTAGGTGTGGCACCTGGGAGGATGGACCATACAGTCCCACTATGCTTGCACTGGAGGTTTATCTATCCCACAGCTATTACCCATTCCACAGGTATCCCTGCCCATCCCACAGCTATCTCAACCCATCCCACAGCTATCTTAACCCATCCCACAAGCATGCAAAGGCTTAAACCATTTCTAAAAGTTTCCACCAAGACTTTATTAAAAAAAAGAAATGAAGCAAGTGTGTGAATCAAAAATAGACTTTATTAACAACAAGCTATAAGACAAAAATGAGTCTCTGGCACTCCTCTTGGTCGCTCAGTCTCAGGGGTGAAGGGTGCAGGTGCTGTGGAGGTGGCTGGTGCTGGAGTGCTTGTCATCAGCTCCTCCAGAAGCAGAAGCAGCAGAAGCCCCAGCCCCAGAAGAGTGAGCCTGTGCTGCAGAAGCGCCAGCAGAACCAGAGTGAGGGCCAGGGGGCGGGATGGTAGCTCTGTCCCTCTTGCCAGGGTTGGCAGCAGATGGCAAAGGCTTGCTGTGCTTCTGCATCGTTGTGGGGTTGCTGGCTGGCAGGGAGGCTGGCAGGAACCAAGGCTGGCAGGGAGGCTGGCACCAAGGCTGGCAGGCAGACATGAACCAAGGCTGGCAGGAAGGCAGGCAGCAAGGCTGGCAGGCAGACTGGCTTGCAGGCAGGCTGGCAGGGAGGCTGGCAGCAAGGCTGGTAGCAAGGCTGGCAGGCAGATATGTAGGCAGGGCAGACAAGGCAGCCAATCCGTCCGGCAGCAGGTCTTTTCTCTGAATGGCGACCTGCTTCCAAGCTGCTTCTGTTATATCCTCGGGGCTGACGCAATTCATCCTCCCCGCATGCGCAATTAACACCAGGTATCCACTAGGCTTCCGCTGTGCATCTGCTGTGCATCCGCTTCATCTGTTCGGCATCCGCTCTGCATCCGCTGTATCCATTCCGCGTCCGCTTTGCTGAGGTCACCCGGAAGCCTAGCGTTCATGCCATCCGCTCCCATCCGCTTCCATCCGCTAGGCTTCTGTGGAGCATCCGCTTTGCATCCGCCCTGTGTCCTCCCCTCGTCCGTGTTATTCGCTCTGGTTATACAAATTTTTGCCCCTTTTGAGAGCGGATAACAACGGATGGAACATTTTTCTCGTCTGCTGTGTCCTTTTTGCATCCGTTGGGCAGTTTGACATGGGCTTAAACTAAATTAAATGTAAAGGCTTAACATTTTGTTACCTTTGCTCCTTTGGGAGTTGTTTTTATTCTTTCCTACACTTTTCTTTATCTTTTCTAGCCCTACATTATTTTTTTTTGAAATGCAATAATCAGAATACTACACTGTAATCAAAGTATTGTCACTACACCAGTATAATGCCTCGCGTGGAATAAATTGGAATTTTCATCACCTTAAGATATGACCTCAAGATCTTTTTTCTGGTCAATCAATTCTGATCTTCCTGGAGAATATATTGAGCTGTAATACTTAGCTCCAAAAGTTCAATGTTTTACATTTAAATTTATAGTGGACTACTTTGGCCATTCATTGCCTATTTGATGGGATAATCCTGAATAATTTGGTGTCAGCTGTAGAAATGAACACATTAAAGTTTACCTCTAAATCTACAGTAAATTATTCATGCATAAATAGACACACTTTTAGTTGCAATGAAAATATTTGAAGTACAGGCAGTCCTTGTTTAGCAGCTCCTTCCTTAAAAACCATTCACAGTTGCAACAGTGATGAAAAATTAATTTTATGATAATCCTAATATTTTCAACATCTGCAAGTTTGTAAATCGAAGGAAAGCTGGCATAAGATCATAAGCACAGTTGCACTATCTCTTCGTGATAGCATTGCTTAACCAATAAGATGCCAGTCCCAACAGTGGTTTCTAAACCAAGACTACTTGTATTCTACTTTGCACTTCTCCACTGTGATAGTATTATTGCATGGTTTCTTTTATTAATATTCTTATTCTTTAGTCACTTATAAGCCATTAATATGACCTCACTGGATGACAGTTATCATTTCTTAAGAAATTTTGATAAGATATTTAGTCAAGAGCTTTAGGAAAACATCATATATAATTATAGTATTTATACAGTAGTTTATCACCACATTAAACCATAATAAAACTTAATAAAGAATACAATGTATAGATTGCCTTATTGGTTATTTATTGGCTTTGAATATCTGAGAACAATTAAATATATTGTAATTAGCTGGCTATTCCAATTTACAGTTTTTTGAAAATATATTTGCCTTTTTTAGAACTTCTGAATTTTGAATCAGAACTCTGTACTGTATCTTATCGAAACTTCAAGTGAGTGATAATAAATAAAAAGTTGAATGAACAAATAACACCAAAGTTTAGTGATTGTTTCATTTATTTCATAAGCAAAACAATCCAGTGAGTATGAGGCACGAATGTAAAAAAGGAACTATTCTTTTCAGTAATATCAGTAGCAATAACTGCAACCAAATGCTTCCTCCATTGCAACCTCCTATGTTCCTGTGTAGGCATTTTGGCTCATTCCTTCATGCTGACTTCAGGAATATTGGAGGGTTTCCTAGTGAAATCACATAGTGCCACAATATGTGTATGCGATTTCAGTCTTAACATTTATTTGGCCAGTCTAAAACATAGAATACATACCATGTTTTGTGCTAAGGGATGGATGGCCTGATTTAAAGCAAAAATTTCTGCTTATTTCAGTTATGGTAAGTAACCCAATACTGAGGCCACAACATACAGGTAGTTCTCAACTCACAGCAGAATTCATTTAGTGACCATTCAAAGTTATAATGGCACTGAAAAAAATTGACCGATGACCATTTTTCATATACAACCATAGCATCATCCCCACAGTCACGTGATCAAAATTCAGAACCATGGCAATGGACTCATATTTATGATGATTGCAGTGTCCCTGGGCCACAAATTCATCTTTTGCGACCTTCTGAGAAGCAGTCAGTGGGGAAGCCAGATTCATTTAACAACCATGTTACTAACTTAACAACTACAGTGAATCACTTATCAACTGTGGCAAGAAAGGTCATAAAATGGGCAAATTCACTTTGTAAGTGTCTCATCAGCAACAGAAATGTTGGGGTCAATTGTGTTTGTAAGTTGAAGGCTATCTGTATCCCCAAACCATGATGTTACCACCTTCATATTCAATGGTTCATATGAAGTTCTTATTGTAAAATATAATGGTTTTCTTCCCTCAGACATAACGTTTACGAAGTTCCACTATTTCACTTTTGACTCATCTGCCCATTGAACATTCCTCCCAAAGTTTGACAAACCTGAGATGACCATCAACGGTTACCATTTTTTCAGTGACTTCCCCCTTGCTATTTTTCTGACATTCTCTTCCTTTTGTTTCAAAATCTTCATTAGGTAGCTCAATATCGATAATAAAAATTAATGGAACTGTAAAAACAATCCGTGGAGATGATTGGATTTTGAGAAGCCGTTTCACACAAAAGGTTTAATTTTCTTGCTTGACTGAACACTTGGATTCCTTTTCACAGGTTGCTTCTTTAAGCGGATTGTGGCCTTCTGTTGCCAGTCTTTTTTGTCACTGGATATATAGGGGACAGAATCATCTCTCTCTTTTTTATGGAAGCTGAATGATACCATAAAAGTTGAAATATTGTTTCACAAATTACAAGTCTAGTTGCAAATTTTAATATTAAAACTGAATGGAGATATTTTAAGGTGTGTGGTTTTCTTACAGTAAAGCCATCTTTCAAACTAAACTTCAACTGATGGTTTACTGATTTTTCCCTTTGACAGGAAACAGATCTTATTCTGACCTTCAATATTTCAATGCACCGGTCTTGGTGGATGGAAAATGGCCCAGGCTGCACAGTGACATCTGTGACTCCAGCCCCAGATTGGGCCCCAGAAGACCATCGCTACATCACTGTGTCAGGGTGTGTTCTTGAATATCAATATATAGAAGTGGCTCACAGTTCTCTACAAATCTTTTTTGCAGTAAGTATCCCATTATCTCTTCTTTCATTGTTTTCTTATATGATGTTCTGACCAAGACTTCCTGAGACTGTAATTAAACGTATGCTTAGTCCAAACAACTCTTGTTTTATTTCAATGATGGGAAATATGCTCATTCCCAGCCCAAAATGAGTCCGAAACAATCCCTCGAGATAAGCACTCACCTTATCTTCTTTGAATTGCTGCCAAAAACTAAAGTGCCAAATTAACTGAAAAAGCCAAACAAAGTCCACACGGAGCTTCAATATTTAATCCAAACAGAGTGAACGACTTTGCTTCCTGCAAAGGTTTATTTACCTTTGCACTTCCTTTATACCTTAGGGGAGGGGGCAATGACCTCCAAGCCTTACTCCTGAGTTGCCCCTTTTGCCTTCTAGCAGCTCTGTGCACATGCACACTGGGAACAGGATCCCCTTGTTCCTCTGCCTTGCTGCTGCCAGACTCTGGACGCTCCAGAGTCAGCACACAACTCCCAGATGGTCCTAGCCCCATCTCTGCATCAGGCGCAGACCCTCGTCCATGTCCTCCCCAGACTCTCAGACTAGTCCCCGTTCTACCCCACTGTCCAATTCCACTGCCGTCTACACAGGCTGCCGACACAACATATGAGGTATCTCAACCCAAGAGAATAGAAAAATTACAATACTCTTTTTAAATATGTTTAGTTTGGAACACATATCATTTAAGGTTTAGTTGGAACCACATATCATTTTTAAAGAACAATCTCTAGAATCTAGAGGGCAGAAAGTCATGTTGTGTTCTGTAGAACATATGCAAGCTATAGTTTTGGATGCAAGCACCAGAATTTCTAAATATATATTTTTGAGACACTTTTATGGATAAATGTTAGCTATTTGATTGAACAAGCGACTATCTTTTTATTAAAAACTGCAGAATTATGGATAGTTTTGCAGTTGTACTATTTGATGGAGCAACAAGATTTAGCGTGTATTCATTGGAATAATTCCACAAGTTTAGAATTAAACTACAATGCTTAGTTGTACATATGTTGTTCTCGTGTTTTCTTCTTTATTCGGAACTTCATTTATTCATTTTATTTATACAGATGCTGAATAGAAAAGTATTAAAATATGAATATTTATATGCTCAATAGAAAAGCATTAATATATGAATGTATAAATTCATAAATAAATCAGAGATTTAAAAAATCAGTAAGGTTTTTTTATTGCAAGAAGAATAATGCACAATAATTGTATAAATTGGAGAATGCACAATAATTGTGTAAATTTGTGCCTTAGAAGTGAACAGATTAATTAATGATACATGAAATTTCTAAAAATCAAGGAACCTGACATATATATCAAATGAGCTTCTGTAAAATCACCCTGTTTTCTCCAGATTCATTATTCCATTTTTGATCTAGTACAATTAATTTTTCTTTTCAGGAACAAATCTGTCAGGAAAGTATAATATTCAGAATTTAAAATTAGAGTTTTAGTAGAAATACTTGCATATCTTTCTATATATCATAAAAAAGCAGGTGCCATATTTAATATTTAATTCTTCACCTGCTATAAAAGCATTAAAGCACAACCAATTTACATTCTGCAGAGCATGTTTATGGAAGCAGAACTGTGATCTTAAATTAATCACCTATTTTTTCTGAAAGATTTTTGTACTGTAAATTATAAAAAACATTGCACTATTTAATAAAATAGTTAAATATTATTATAGACTATTTCCTCATATTGAATAGCCTTGAGTATATTCTGGCCAATGTTTGTTATCTGAAAGAAATTATATGTAAAAGTGATTCCTGGAAAACAGAAGAGAAAAAAAGATATATTTGCACAAATATGTCCAAGTATTGGAGAATATATAGATCAGTTAGTTGATCTGTGATTTAATAATAAATCATAACTCTGATTAAAAGGAAAGAAATACAATATCATGTTACTGCATTATAGAGCTTTCTTTCTCTCTCTCTAACATAAAGACATACAGTAAGAAGTGGCTTTTATTAGTGTTTCCTATATGCCATGAGCTGAATTTATACCTAAAGCTTTTCTCTTTATGTTGAGACTTAATAGTATACATAATCTACATTGAGTAGAGACATTTACTTGGCTCCTGCTTCGTATTCACATAATATTCACGTACTATTACTTAATTTCTGAGGGATTGTTCCTCAAATTATAAAACTAGAGCCCTTATTTTACAAGTTAACAGCCATAAAAAGTACAACACATTTTACATTGGTCTATAGAGCTGATTTCCACATGGACTAGCAATGGATTCATAAAGTTTCAGGTAGAAGGCCTCCTGAATCTTACCTGAATATACCAGGAATACAACCTGGGATTTACATATATCAGATTCATATTTTATTCATTTATTCTATGTAGGCAGTGTGTGTAGAAAGCACAGAGATAACCTTGGGAAACCTTGGGAAATCTCCACAAACTTTAAGCCCAGAAAATAAGGAACAATAACAACAACAAAAATCCTCAAATTGGCTCTGCCTTAATTCCCTGGGTTACAGAGGAAGGGAAGGAATTTCACAATCAGGGTTTCGTGATTTGTTTCTGTAACATTTATTAATAAAGTGTGGTTCCAGTCTAATTGCTCAATATAGACAGTTTCTACAGGTTGACCCAGCTATTGATCACAGCTAGAACTGATAGCACTTATTGGTCAGATGTAACTAAAAATACAAAACAAACATTTCTACTTTTTACATTTCAAAGGAAATTCACAAACTTTGTAAGCATTGGCAACTCTATTTCCTTTCTATCCATCGTCTTTTTCCGTTTTGATATTTCAATTCTTATTCATTTTTTAGCTTCCCTCCCCTACTCCTCTCTTGGATCTTTGTCTCTATCAACATCTGTGTCTTCACCATTTAGTCTAACTATTTCTTCCATCTCTATCCTTCTATGCTGCCAGGCCTATAGAGTGTCTATCCAAGCCCCTATCTCCCTTTTGAAAGTATCTGCTTATCTGATTCCATTTTTAATTCTCTTAAACTACTTTCCCCTTGGTTTATTTCATCAGTCATTATTATCTTCATTGTCTTCTCCTTCTCATCTTCTTGCTTTATTTGCTGATTTGTCTGTTCTATCTTTTCCTCCATTCTTTCTGTTATCTCCTGTCTTTCCTGGACTTTTTGATTTTGATTCATTATCAGTTGTAGGGTATTTTCTATTTTTCCATTTATGCCTTCCAGGTTCTTGATTTCCCTGTGATCTCCCTGTGATTCTTTGTCATAATATGCTTAATGCTTTGGAACATTAACACCATTTCTTTGAAATTTCACTCATTTTCCCCTGGTGGAGTATTTTGTCTTATTTTAGTAAGTCCTGCTTTTACTCAACAGTCCAAAGCCAATATATTCAAGCCTAATATTGCTTCTCCAAGAGTACAATAATAATAATTCTTTATATCCCAGGATTATTCAATCAGTTCCATTTAGGTAGTCCAGGAAGCTTTCCCAAAGTCAAAAGTCACTTTACTTTACTTAAGAGTCTTCCTTATTCTCACACTTGAGTCTCCAATAATCATAAAGTAGATAATTATAGAACAGAAGATATCACTGTAGTCCTCCAGATGAATATTGTTTATTTCTCTTATTAGAAATTTTCATAGGGGTATGGTATATTTTCCATTCATCAGTAGGTGGTGCCGTCAGCTTCAGTTTCAGCATTGTTTCAAATATAACAAGTTATTTAATCAAATTTTAATTCAATTTATGGAAGCAAAGTCGGTTATTCAAGTAGATAGTTCCAGCATTTTATAATGCCTTTCCAAAACAACGCCTATCCAGTTCGAAAGTCCAATTTTCAATCTTTTAAAAAGGTTTTAACTTTTCTCTCTTTGGTTCCTTTCTTTCGGGTCTAGGATTTTTCTCTGTATAGTTATTCGTCACTTTAACAAATAGTTCTACGAGTCTCTTTTCCTGGATTTTTTTTTCTTTCCTTTTAGAGTTAGGTTTTAAATAAAAAAAGGAATAATCTCACCCAGCTCCAGTCACTGTTCATCTAGTTTAGTTTAGTTTAGTTTATTGTTATTGTACCTCATGCAACCAAATTAAATACTATCTTCAGTGTACATTATGACTATGAAAATAAACATAAACACACATCTTTCACATTCTATACATTGAATTGAAAACCCAACATTGCATTAATATTGCACTATATAGTAGAATTCAGTAAAGTTACTGCCCTGGGATAGAAGCTGTTTTTCAGCCTATTTATCCTTGTTTTTATTATCCTTGTTTTTGTTATCCATTTTATTATCTATACTACTCCTACACATTCTTTGTTGCCTCGGTTGTTGGCTGCCTCTTCTCCTCATCATGAATGAGAGGGAAGAAGCCCTTCTTCTCATCGTGAATGAGAGGGAAGAAGCCCTGAGTCAAGCGGAAGAGTTGCAGCTCTCTGCAACCTATAGGGTGTCCCTCTTTACTTCACCACCCCAAACAGGGTGACTTTAGCTCCTTTCGGAGCCCTCCAATGGGGAGAACTTGATGTGGGAGCACAGAGACCCACTCCTCATGTCCAGTCTCGCCATGACATCAGCCAGAAGTCTGACTGACCCAGCTATTGATCACAGCTTATTTGTCAAGTGTAACTAAAAATTCAAAACAAACATTTCCACATTTTACATTTTAAAAGAAATTCACAAACTTTGTAAACATTGGCAACTCGTACTCCACTCATTCCATTGGTAAATCTTAACCATGAATGAGGTGGCATACCTACAAAAGAGCAGGTCTGCAACTTAGGGGGTTGTTTTGGAGTCACAACTACAGCAAGGCTGTGGCTAGGGGAGCATTTGGCAAACTAGATTATATAACAGCCATAACCCTATCTGGAAGAAGAACTAGTTACTGCCCTACCTGGAACAGGATCATACATGTTATCATAATCATTTACTTTTCATGGGGCTGTCTTTGAAAATCATCCAAAAATTGCAGTTGGATAGCATGTGGGTAGGTGAGAGTCATTAGAGTCACATAATGGTATGCTCTGCATTGGTTTCCAGTAGGCTTTTGAATATAATTTAAAGAGCTATTTTGGGTCCTAGAACCACCTTTTCCAGACAGAACCCACCTTTCCAAAACAAATATCCCAGGTGGGAAAGCATAGGAAACCCCATAACCTGGGCAATGTCTGAAAGCAGTGCTTTATTGTTCTGGACCCACCTTATGAAAAAGCCTTTTCCCAGCAAACATTGATTTCACCTACTTTGCATCATTTAGAAGGCCTCTGAAAACTGAACCCATCTGCAGGGCAGATCTAACAGTTATGAGATTATGTAGCACCATGGTTCTTATTTCTGTATGTATAGCTGCTTTTATACGTAGATATTATATTATTGGAAACCACTGAGAAATTGCTCACAGCTGGTGGTAAATAAGTCAGTAGATGGAGCTATCAGCTTTGCAAGCATTTATAGGCCCAGCTTAGTTACATTATAAATATTCATGCCATGCAGGGTGGGGGGAGATCTGCATTTTTTTCTTTCTAATCTCCATTCATGAAACAGAATTTACTGTTGAAACTTACTACAAAGATGAGAAATTCTCAGGAGTGAAGTTGCACTTAGTTAATTATGAAGTGACTGTCTGAATATCCTGTCTGTTACTATACCATCCTCTCTTCAGTGGTCTGAAGCTGTCCTGACATTCAGCACTTCAGCAATCCCAAAGGGGGAAATTGTGAATATTGTCTTTTCTTCCCAATTTTTCAGCTTAGACAGCCCAGGATCTTCAAAAAGATGGCAACAGAAAACAGTTATCCTAGCAGTAACACCTTTCACACCTTTAGCTCTAAGTAACCTTGTAAAGCCTACCTAGATAAATTCAGAAGAAATGCTCAAGCCAAGGGGGGGGGGGGAGAAGATGCTTCTTTCAAAGTGAGAAGGGAAAAAAGGGCATTTTGAGAAACCAAGAGACAGATTATGGCAAATTTCAGAAAAAAAACAGCTTGGCAACCTAGCAACCAGTTTTGAAGATGTCTTTAGCTCCATATGAATATAGGCCTCCTCTATAAGCTCCATTGTCTGACCTTGTCATGAAAGAGACAAGGCGAGTTTTTCTTCCAGAAATGGATACAAATATTGCATTTAGAAATGGAATCAAATTAAAGCCTTCATTTGAGCATCACTATTCATATAAATAAGGTTATTTAAACTTCAGTAATTTCTCAAGTTCTATTTTCAATAATACCTCATATTTTGTTACTATTCAGTAGCGGTATTTTAATTTTAACACAACATTCTAATGTACCTCCTACTGATATAGAACTATATAAAGCAAATCTGAACTCTTCAGATATTTCTTGTGATTCAAATTGAACTTTATATCTGATGCAAAAAGATAGGAATATGCACTTTTTTAAAGAAAAAAGGTTCATAATTAAGCTATTTATAATGGTGTTACTGGGAATATAGAGTCTTGATTACTAGAATGATGAGAAGCGTCTTTTATTCTACGTGAAAAGAAGAAATAAAGAGAACCCTTGACACACAAATGAAAAAAGTAAGTGGACATATTTTTATTTTGTAATAATGAAATCTTGCAAGTTATACTTCACAACTATTTATTTTTCTTGACTTCTTTCTCTGCTATAAAATAAATTATTCTAGATATGATCCCTCCTTTCTGAAGTGCCCTGCTTCAGGATTCCGGCCATCCATTCTGTCCAAGTGAGTGAGGCATGAAAGTTCCACTTGTCTTGGATATTTTTGTTTTCTTCTCTTCCCTCATGCCAGATATTCAATACTGAAGGTCTGCTGAGAATCCTTGTCCTCCCTGGGGCGTTATTCTTCTTCTTTTTTTTTTTTCTGTAGTTTTTTGTTAGGAGTTGTTGTTGTGAAGAGATATCACAGGGAAGAAGAAATGTATTCCCTCTAACACCTAAGGGGAAGACAAAAATTAACAGATGGAAGGTTTAGAGTGGGAGAGCCAAACTTTAACTAAGGATGAATTCCTTGTCTGTAAGAGCTATTAAGCAATGAAAGAACCTCCCTCCAGAAATTATGGATGCTCCATAACTGGAGACATTCAAGAAAAGACTGGACAGTCATTTGTCTCCTGCACTAAAGTCTCCTTCCCTGAGCAGCTGATTGGAGTAGGAGACTTCCAATTCTAATTTTGTGGATCTATGCATTTAACAAACTGCAGATTCCTTCTGAATAAGTTGAGATTCTCTTTTTCAGTGGTGGGGCTTTAATTTGAATATAGTCAGGATTAATTTACTGGAGCAGTTGTTTTCTGAGCAATCTTACTACACTTGATTAAGCTGTATGTCTGAGAAAGGTTGTTTATAACTTTAATAAAAATAAATATTTAACTGTTCATACGTAATATTTGATCTCTGAACAAAATAAATAAATGCAAAGAACAATACCATGAAACTATTCAAAAAAGAGATTCCTTCCCATCTACAAAGACAAAGGAATCTTATCATACTACATGTGTTAATTATCTTGATAATGTCAAAATATCAATTGCCTTATGAATGACCCCTGTCAAGTAGGTAATTATCACTCTCTGTGCCTTTTGTATTTTAATTCTGTATATCTCTCAATTATTCATTTCCACATAACACCTCTCAGTCTATACCAAATTAAAACCTGTTAAAGATAAGGATATACAGAAATGAAACAGTACACTTCTGGATCTTCAAAATTTAGTGGATTTACTCTAGAACATTTGGGATAATTCAGCTAAAGCCCATGTCACACTGCACCAATGGATGCAAAGAGGATGTAAAACAGACAAAAAAGCTTGCCATCCGTTGGTTAACGCGATGTACTCACTGCCTCCGTTTTGCTTCCTGTCTATCCGTCCAGCATCCATCTATTGACGTTTCATCTGCTCAGAAAGTTTTGAGCTGCCCAAAACTTTTGAGCGGAAAATGTATCCAATGCATCCGTTCTGCATCCTCTAGGCATACGGGGGACATCCATTCTGCATCCATTACGCATCTGCTATATCCACTAGACATCCGCTGTGCATCCGCACAACTCAAATCCGTTCCAGCGGAAAACGGACGCAGGGAGGAAGCAGAACGGACGCGCAGCGTTAGTAGCACGGATGGAGAAAGGATGAAAGTGGATGCAGCTGATCCGCTCTGCATCCTCTACACATCCGCTCTGCATCCTCTACGCATCCTCTACGCATCCGCTCTGCATCCGCTCTGCATCCGCTCTGCATCTGCTATGCATCCTCTATGCATCCTCTATACATCCGCTCTGCATCCTCTATACATCTGCTCTGCGTCCTCCCCACGTCCGTTCCTTTCCGTGTTATCCGCTCTGCTTATGCAAATTTTTTCCCCTTTTGAGAACGGATAACAACGGATGGAACATTTTGCTCGTCCGTTGTGTCCTTTTTGCATCCGTTGGGCAGTGTGACATGGCCTTAACTTGTTGCATAGAAAAATGTATCTTCACTGTCCCCCCAAAATATGGCTCTAAGAGATGAAATGTACAAAAAAGGCAGAAATTTCAGTAAACGGGAACTGAATAACTGAATGTTTAACTACAAATTGCTATGGATGATTCTGAGTTATAACTACCTGTAAGTTTCATATTTGGGTACAGAACTAGATGAAGATTAAGAACAGATGAATTGTTCATATTTGCACATGGAGGTAGTCCTCAACTTACAACCAACAATTGGGATTAGAACTTCTGTCACTAAATGATGCAGTTGAGTGAACTGTGCTCAATTTAACCACTAAGACATTTTTACCATGGTTGTTAAGAGAATCATGTGGTCATTAAGTGAATCTGGTTCTTCCCATTGAAATTGCTTGTCAAAAGCCACTGGGAGAAACACAAAGGCAATTACATAAGCCCAGGATGCTACAACTATTATAAATATATACCAGTTGCTAAGCACTCGAATTTGGATCATGTGACTGCAGTGGTTTTGATGTTGGAATGGTTGTAATTAACACCAGGACTGGTGTTATTTCTTTCAGCATTGTTGTAAATTCAAACAGTCACTAAGTGAATGGTCATAAGTCAAGGGCTACCTGTACATTTTGGATGATATATCTGAGGTTGAGAGATATTTGTAGCAGATTTTGGAAACATGGTTTGATATCTGTGTGTGCAAGAGGAAGATAATGGCACTCTCTGAATGTGGAGGTAATTTCTGATTGTCAGGAGTGAAGGAGAAGTGTAAAGTATGAGTTGTGTGTCTTTTCTATCAATTAAATCTATTATTCAGCTGACCAACTAGGTAAAGCCCCTATCACACTGCACCAACGGATTCAAAGAGGATGTAAAACGGACAAAAAAGCTTGCCATCCGTTGGTTAACGCGATGTACTCACTGCCTCCGTTTTGCTTCCTCTCTATCCATCCAACATCTGTCTATTGATGTTTCATCCGCTCAGAAAGTTTTGAGCTGACCAAAACTTTTGCGCGGAAAATGTATCCAATTCGTCCGTTATGCATCCACTACGCATCCGCTACGCATCCGTTCTGCATCCGTTACGCATCCGCTATATCCGCAAGGCATCCGTTACGCATCCGCGCAACTCGCATCCACTCGGACGCAGGGAGGAAGCGGAACGGAAGTGGAACGGATGCAGAACGGATGCCTAGCGGATGCAGCACGGAAACAAAGTATTTAAAACGGAAAAAACGTTCACAGAGGGGACCTATCTCGGATATTAAGGATGTCTACAGGATGCCTAGAGGATGCCTAGAGGATGCAAAGGGACACCTATACTGCCTATAAAAAGGGGGAGCAACACATCTGGATCTCACTTTCAGAACAGCAGCCCTACGGTGCGGACCTCTGCAGCCTTCATCTGACTCTTCCTCTTCCACAGCATCCAGTCATGTCCACCGTGGATCGTAACACAGTCCTTTTGGCAGCCACCATTCTTCTGCAACAGGGCGAAGCCATCTACAGGCTCTGTGAACTCTACTACGGGAAGAAAAAGGGGCGGCCAAGAAGCGTCTGGGTATGAAGATGGTTCGCCAGAAGAGCAGAGGACTGATTGTACAACAAGCTGATGGTGGAGCTCAGGAGCGAAGACACTCGGGCATTCCAGAACTTCATGAGGATGCCTCCAGCCATGTTTGACGAAGTTGTGCAGCGGCTGACACCCAGGTTGACCAAGGCAAACACCAACTTCTGGCCCAGCCTGGAACCTGGGCTCAAGGTGGCACTCACTCTGCGCCACCTGGACTCAGGGACCACCTACAGGAGCATGCAGTACGGCTGGAGGGTGCCACACAACACCATCAGCATTGTGGTCAGAGAAGTGGTGCAGGCCATCATTGAAGAATACAAGGAGGAGCTCCTCCAGTGCCCCTCCACTGAAGAAGGATGGAAGAAAGTTGCAGAGCAGTGGTATCAGAAGTGGAACTTCCCCCCAACCGTTGGAGTCATAGATGGCAAGCACGTGGCCTGCAAAGCGCCAGCCAAGTCGGGGTCCACTTATTGCAATTACAAGGGCTTCTTCAGCATCATTTTCTTCGCCATGGTCGATGCTGACTACAAGTTCATGTACATCGATGCTTCAGGCAACGGCTCATCTTCAGATGCCCAGGTATACAATGCCAGTCACCTCAAGGAGGAGCTGGAATGCAACCTCATGGTGGGCTTCCCAGATCCAGAACCCCTGCCCAACGACACACAAAATGTGCCCTACTTCATCGTGGGGGATGACGCCTTCTCCCTCACAACCTACCTCATGAAGCCCGACACTTCCAGACTCCTCACCCGTGAAGAGAGGATCTTCAATTACAGGCTGTCCAGGGCAAGGTGGGTGGTGGAGAACGCCTTTGGAATCCTGGCCAACAGGTTCCAGGTACTTCTCACCACCATGCAGCATCGCCCAGAGACTGTGAAGAGGATCATGGAAGCTTGCTGCATACTGCACAATCTCATGCGCACCCGCTACCCAGTCTTGCAGAACAGGCTCGTGGACCTCCAACAAGGCAATGGGGACATGGAACCTGGGGAATGGAGGCAAGGGCGAAACCTGATAGACACTGAGGATGTGCAAGGCCCCAACAGAACCTCACGTGAAGGGAAGAAGCAGCGCAACCTCCTGAAACACTGGTGCAACTCCCCAGCTGGAGCAGTGGAGTGGCAAGACAGGATGATAGATGATTAATGGATGCGTCCTTCAGCCTGTCTCATCACACTGATGAGATTGGGCCTTGTATGTTGGGTGGGCCTACAATGAATAGGGCATTTAATAAAGAGTTGTGTTTATGTTCAAATGTGTGGATCAATGCTTACATTGTTATTGATAATAAAGGGCCAAAGGTGTGGCACCTGGGAGGGTGGACCATACAGTCCCACTATGCTTGCACTGGAGGTTTATCTATCCCACAGCTATTACCCATCCCAAAGGTATCCCTGCCCATCCCACTGCTATCTTAACCCATCCCTCAAGCATGCAAAGGCTTAAACCATTTCTAAAAGTTTCCACCAAGACTTTATTTAAAAAAAGAAACGAAGCAAGTGTATGAATCAAAAATAGACTTTACTAACAAGAAGCTATAAAACAAAAATGAGTCTCTGGCACTCCTCTTGGTCGCTCAGTCTCGGGGATGAAGGGTCCAGGTGCTGTGGAGGTGGCTGGTGCTGGAGTACTTGTCATCAGCTCCTCCAGAAGCCGAAGCAGCAGAAGCCCCAGCCCCAGAAGAGCGAGCCCATGCTGCAGAAGCCCCAGCAGAAACATAGTGAGTGCCAGGGGACGGGATGGTAGCCCTGTCCCTTTTGCAAGGGCTGGCAGCAGATGGCTGAGGCTTGCTGTGCTTCCGCATGGTTGTGGGGTTTCTGGCTGGCAGGGAGGCTGGCAGGAAGGCTGGCAGGGAGGCAGGCACAAAGGCTGGCAGGAAGGCTGGCAGGCAGGCAGGCACCAAGGCTGGCAGGCAGACATGAACCAAGGCTGGCAGGCAGGCACCAAGGCTGGCTGGCAGACTGGCTGGCAGGGAGGCTGGCACCAAGGCTTGCAGGCAGACATGCAGGAAGGACAGGCAAGGCAGTCGATGTGTCTGGAAGCAGGTCTTTCCTCTGAATGGTGACCTGCTTCCGAACTGCTTCCGTTATATCCGCGGAGCTGACGCAATGCATTCTCCCCGCATGTGCAATTAACGCTCAGCATCTGCTAGGCTTCCGCTCTGCATCCACTCTGCATCCGCTTCATCCGCTGTGCATCCGTTTTGCATCCACTGTATCCGTTCCGCATCCGCTTTGCTGAGGCCCCCCGGAAGCCCTGCGGATGTGCCATCCGCTCCCATCCGCTTCCATCCGCTAGGCTTCTGTTCCGCATCCGCTTTCCATCTGCCCTGCGTCCTCCCCCCGTCCGTGTTATCCGCTCCGGTTATGCAAATTTTTGCCCCTTTTGAGAGCGGATAACAACGGATGGAACATTTTGCTCGTCCATTATGTCCGTTTTGCATCCGTTGGGCAGTGTCACAGGGCCTTAAGGCAGCTCCTAAAACATCATCACAAACTGTTAAAAATGAGCAGAGACTGGAGCTTCAAGGAAACTCATGTTTAAAACAGGAGAAGGATTTATCCACTTCACAATGGTAATTTAAACCGGTTTGCAAATTATACTGAAAAATTCAGCTTCAACTAATTCCAAAGCATACCTTTAACACAGAGAGAGACAAAGACACAGGGGGGGGGGGGGGGAGACAGAAATTTTCTCCTTATTTCCAGGTTAAATCTCTCCTTGTTCAGTTTTCATCCTTTATTCCTTGTCTGGCCTACAGGAGCTTTAGAAAATAGCTTGACCACTTCCTCTCTGTGGCAGCCCCTCAAATATTGGAAAACTGCTTTCATGTTTCCTCTGGTCCTTCTCTTCACTAGACTAGCAACTTGCAATGAGTACTTGCAACCGTTCATCACATGTTTAACCTCCAGTTCCCTAATCATCTTGGTTACTCTTCTCTGCACTTTTTCTAGAGTCTCAACATCTTTTTTATAGTGTGGTGACCAAAACTGGATGCAGTACTCTAGGTGTGGTTTTACTAAGGCTTTCTCGAGTGGTATTAGTACTTCCCTTGATCTTGATTGTATCCCTCTGTTAATACAATTTAGGATTGCATTAGCTTTTTTTGCTGCCACCACACACTGCTGGCTCATATTTAGATAGTTGTCCACTAAGATTTGAAGATCCTTCTCACAATTACTGCTATTAAGCCTAATTTCACTCATATGTATACTTTTGGTTTTTCTTGCCTTAGTGTAAGACTCTTAATTAGTTGACTGCACATTGGAGAGTGGATTATCATAATTCTGCCTGATTGTCCCCTTAAATGTTTTGTCTGTTTTTCTAAACAATGGGCGGTATTTTCTGTGGTGCAGATTTCTTACAGTAGCAGTGTTCATATTGGATAATCTATGAGGTCTCTTCTATCTCAATCCGTAGCCCTCTGAGATGTTTTTCAAGCTGTTGACATCTTTAAAATATGTGGACTTCAACTCCCAGAATTCCCCAAAGTTGAAGTCCACACATTTTAAAACTGGCAAGGTTAAAAAAAAAAAAGTTAGCTGTGTGATACTCTAGTAGTTATACTCTATAAAGAATTAGAGCGAAATTGGAGTCACTGCAATTTTATTTAAGAATTTTAGTTTGTTTTATATAAGCTTTGTTACAGGTACTGAATTTCTCTTTCTCTTAGAGAAAATTCATTAACTACCTGTTTGAAGTATAAAATTGAACAAACTGTGTCATTAATCTTGGAAATCCTTAGATCAAAGACTTCTCTCAATTATAGTTTACAAGACAGTTAATACTGTTCACATGCATAAACTTTCCAAAGAAATAATTACTTCAAAAATGTATCTCTGCTCTTCAAGGATAGTTCAGGATATATATAGTAGTGCACCTCACTTAGAGTTTATATATGACAATTTTCCGTATCTCATATCCACTTTATTTATTACACACACACACACACACACACACACACACACACACACACACACACATTTGTGTGGATAGCTATATACTATTTGAACTCTTGTTCCAATAACCTTTAACTGGGTGAAATGACATATTATAAGAAAATTCAAATAGGATAACTTCAACATGTATTCAAAATCTGAGATCCATAATTCCTGAGGGAATGAAGTTTGGGAAACCTGTGACTGCCTTAGTGCTGCTAGGTGGCTGCTAGTGCTGCTGCAGTATTGCTGGGCTGCTGCAGCTGCACTCATGTGATGCTCATTTTGAATGTGCTGTGACAGTTTCCCAGTCACTCTCACAATCTCTGACTCTCCTCTTCCCTCCACCAGAATCAGCAGTGGAAGGGAAAGGAAAATAGAAAGCAAGGCCATACACATGTGCACACTTCTTGGCCTACACTGCCCCCCTGCACAATTCTCAAACTATGCAGCACTTCTTATACACCTCCACAAGCCAAAGTAGCAGAAGGAAGGGAGGGAGAGAGGGAAGGAAGGAAGGAAGGAAGGAAAGAAGGAAGGAAAGAAGTTGGGGAAAGCTGACAAGAAGTTGGAAGTTGCTTCTGTTCCCACAGTTTTTTTGTCCATCCATGGTCATTCTGTTTTCTGTTTTGGATAAGGAAATATCTCTCAAATGGCTTGTCTAGTTTACACCTATTAGAGGATTATGCAATTCCATTTATCCAATCTTTAGGAGATTAGGGATTTAAGAGCTGATAAAATAATCTAAAGACGTTTCTTTATTTGAAAAGGAACATTCCCTTCATCAGCTTTAAGTGCTAGTTGAAAGCAGTTTACAACAATAGCTTTTTATCAGCTAATTCTTCCCAAATATTATAACATTAGTAAATTCAAGAAAAGTAGAATAATGATTTTATGTATGAAGTATATAAACATATGTAATAAGTACAGCATGAGTACTGTATCATAACTATAGGGTTACTGGAGGATTTAACCATCACTTCTACAAATGGAAGTCTTGTGGTACAAAGAGTCAAAGTAGTTGACCAGCTTTGGACTTCGTGCAAGATGAAATATAAATTTATGGGCTTCCTGGGCTTTTATAAAATCTAGGAAGAAGAAACTGAAAATTTGAGGATCAGCATTCCAATCATATCTGCTACTTGAGGGAATCCAAAAGAAGTGAGGCTTTATCTTCAAGCTGAAGAGAAACATCATAAATTGCATTTTCAAGATTATTGTGTCTTGTCTATTGAGACATAATGCTGTTTCCCAACATACTCAGCCATAATCAACACAATCCTTTGAAATTTTCTATACTCCTTCCTACTGCGTCAAAACTCTGCATTCTATTTTTTTTTTCACTTTTCCCCAGTTCATACTAGTTTTTGCCATTGTGGTTGTAATTTTTAATAAAATTGTAATTTTTAATAAAATTACTATTAAAAATTAAAAGAAGTCTTACTTTTGTATGTTGAACCACTCAAAAATTAGAGAGAATATAAGAAGCAATAGATCCTTCTAATCAAGGAGAGAAGCAACCTAGAACTAAGGAGAAATTTCTTGACAGTTAGAACGATTAATCAGTAGAATACTGGAAGTTTTTAAGAAGAGATTCAACAACAATTTATCTGAAATGGTACAGGGATTCTTGTTGGAGCAGGGTTTCTAGGGTTAGACTAGAAAACTTCCAAAGTCCATTCCAGTTCTGTTATTCTTTTAATATACCAGCATACTCGTGGCTCAATTGAGTTAGAAATGGACTGATTTCCTCTGAGTGAAAAATCAGATTGAAAAAGACTGATTTTAAGAATTTCATCTGAAACAGCACGTTGGAGACTGTTGCCCAAATGTCCATAAGACTTGATTAGAAGCCATTCCACCTTTCACAGTGTAATAGCAGGCTTAAAAGAGTTAGACGGCAGCTTTTTTTTTTTTAAGATCCCCATATGTCTCTATGTACTCTAATGCTTAAAATGTGCAAAGTTATCAGATTAGTTTGTCGGAGACCACTTTTTATAAGATTTTTGGCCTTTCTGAGTTTGCCTCTCAGTTGTGTGAGATTTCTGAGCCTTCTCCACTCTTTTTTCTTACTTCCCTTTCAAAGACTTAAGTTCAGAGATAGGGACCTCCTTTCCTCTGTCGGCTATTTATAAGAGGCATTTCATGCACAAATCATTTGTTTTGGAAAAATGAATAATTTTGTTATTGTTGGCTGTTAATGAACTTTACAAGATACTCTTTTGAAGCATCTAGTTTATTTTTAACCATAGTGTACAAGTGGGAGCTTGAAAGAACAGTTTGTGCCAGTAAGAAACAATGTCTTGTCATCTGAACAAGTGTATTGACTCTTTTCAAACATTCAAGATTTAAATCCCCATCCCCAATCTATGTGAGCCATATGGCCACTGAGCAAGCAGCCGCAGTCTGAGGAGAAAGAATATCCTCTCTCATGGAGGAGGAAAGATCTATAAATAGCTGGCTTTCAATTGGAGCTTGTAAATCCCACTCCCGGGAATCATACCTATCAGACAGCCAAAATGGAATGATGTTACCTACAAGAGAGGCTTGCTTGCTTACTTGTCATATATCTGTCAATTTTCTGTTTTTATAGTCTTGGATGGAGTCTCTGATGCAGATGCAGCCTGTATCTATTTCCTTTCCCCCATAGTAGTAGTATAAATATTCACACTTGCAAAGAGATAAACCAATAATGAATGTTGTAAAAAAAGGAAGATAAGGGAGGATAAAGTGATGTGAAAACAAAATAATAAAATGGAACAGAAAGTAATTGAGAAGACTTTAGAGGACATGTTCATTATACCTTGATGACCTTTTTCTGCTTTCCTCCTATACTGGATATATTGAGTTGGTGAGGTATATTTGTTCAAGAAGGTGTAACCAACATCAGGTCAAAGAATGCTATTTCCACCACTTTCATCATCTATTTCATTCTATTAGGACCAGTCTTTTTCAACGAATCCATATGTGATCTGGCTTGCTGAGCAAACAAAGGAAAAATATCTCTTAGGTCATTCAGTCTACCAGTGATTTTTCCCGAAGGGATTGGATCATTTCTTTTCCCACCAAGTGGCCTAATTAGATGATAGTCTGAAGTTCTCAAAAGCATTTTTGTGATTTGTTGTAGTGCCAGCATCTTGGAAACAAATACATTCTGCTGCCAAGCATGGGAAATGTTCCTGTGGATCCTAATATTTCTGAACCACTGAATAGCTAATATTGATTTTCTCTCAAATCCTCTTAGGTTTTTACATCTTTGGCACCTAGTACTTGGGCTAATTAGTCCAGGGCACAAGTTTGGTGTTAATTAATCAATATGATCCTAAATTGCTATATGTACAGCCTGTCCTGATCCATCTGTAAACCCATCCACAGAGATGATCTTAGAGAAACTATGCAGATTCCGTTAAACAAGCAAAAGCATACTTTTAAGTCAGGACAACAGAAAAGGTAGATTTAGAAGGGCTGTATCAGAGCAAGAAATAGACATCACACAGGCCTAACATTACTTAAATTAGAATGGCTACAGCAACATCATTTTTCAAGTCTGGATGTTCTTCCCCTCTTTTTTCTTGAATTGCCATGTGAATGAGGGACTACCAGTCTTAGGAATTTTTGTAAGTCTTTAAAGGGGCTTAAGCCATGTTTATCTGATGGTTCCCTTGGCAATGGACCTTTCCCCTCTCCATCAGGGGCATCCTTTTTACTCTCTACAGCAGGGGTGTCAAACTCATGTCGTCACCGTATTGTGTCTGTTTTCCCCTTTGCTAAACTGAATGTGGGTGTGGCCAGCACATCATGCATCCAGCACACGGGCCGTGGCTTTGACAGCCCTGCTCTACAGGCTGACATTAGCCTGATTCTTGACTGATTCCCATATAATTCCAGGTTTGTTACCAGTATGGCAGGGGTACCAGAAGAAGTAAGGAATAAATACATTGCTATAGTGTGAGTAGTTTGCTCAAGCCAGATAAATCAGATAGCAATATGAAGATGGCGTAGATAGTAAAGATGGATAGCAAAACTGAAAATGTTCTGCCCAAGTGATTTTTTAAATATGCCAGGTAATATTATCTTCCCATCATTGCCATTAATTAATGATGGGAAATATTTTTTCTTTTTTCTTTTCTTTTTTTGGTGGTAGAGAAATAATTGTAATATGTTTCTATATTCTGTAGAAACATGCAGTCATAAGTTATTGTTTGTCTTTGTACAATAATGTGCAATATAATACCGTATTAAAATGTTATTGCAATTACTGCTGGCTTACTTATTAGTTATTCTTGATGAAGGTTCTCCAAAGAAGCCAGTATTGACAATTGGGATCAGTGGGGTTATTTATGGTTCATACAGTCACCCAGAAATTTAGATTGGATTTGGCATTTTTATCTACTTATTGAGTCCTTCCCAAGGAGCTGGGATAGGCAGATGTAGATGTTTGGTGGTATTTAAAGGTATCATCTCAAGATGCAAGTTGTTCTAAGTAAAGTTGCTTTTTGCAATTGACTGGTTGTGATTTTGTCAATGGCAATGTTGGTCAAGTGGTGCTTCAGTTGTGTTAGGATTACATCCAAATTTGGTATTCACCTGTTACTTGTGGCATTATCTTTGCTTGTTTTGCCAGTCATTCTACTAGATTGGGTGTTGGCAACCCGTGGCTCCAGAGTCATATGATGCTCTTTGGGCCCTCTGCTGCGGCTCCCTGTCAGATGATCCCACCACTGGCTGGTCCCGCCCCTCACCCTCTCCTCCCAGTCACTTCTCACCTAAGATAAGGGTGACGGCGGCAGACTCACTCCATATTCCAGAGCAGGACTGAAGTGCCCCCTTCTTGCCTCTTCTTTCGGTCCTTGTTGGTGCTGCATGCACCTCGTCCATTCAGGGAGATGTGCGACTTTCTTTCTATCCCAAGACACTGGCTGGTCTGACTGAGGCTAATGCCGTTGCTTGCCACCTTCATGGCCTGCCCACTGCGCCTTGCACAGTACACTTAAATTTAGCAGACTCCACAATGGGGGAGACAGCATCCCCTCCTCCTCCTGGAGCCCATTACGACATGGAGCATCGGCTGCAGCCAGGCTTGGCCAATGTCTCGGGGTGCAGAGAAAGTCACACTTCTCCCAACAAGAGTTTCGCTCCATCTCTGGAATATGGAGTGAGTCTCTATCTGCTGCCATTACCCTTACCTTCTTAGGCGAGAAGTGACTGGGACAGGACGGTGAGGGGTGGGCACAGCCAGTGGTGGGTTCAGCCAACAGGAAGCCACAGAAGGGAGACAAAAGAGCTTCATTTATCTGGGAACCTAACATGAGTCTTGATTTAAATCAGTGGTTCCCAAAGTGGGTGGTACTGCCCCCTGGGGGGCAGTGGGATGCCTTAGGGGGGCTCTAAGAAGCAAGGGGGCTGACAGGGGGGCACTAAGAGGCAGTAGGAAGGTGCTGGCACTATGTCCGGCAGCCTCTGGGGGGAGAAACAGGTGGCATGCAGATGGCTACCTCTCTCTCCCCCCTTGTCATCCAGTACAGCAGCTGTTCCCATGGAAGAATCTACCCATGAGATGAACGTGTGTGTGTGTGTGTGTGTGTGTGTGTGTGTGTGTGTGTGT
>BLBF01000007.1:69187077-69228182 GCA_015471245.1 Laticauda colubrina
TATTATTTCACCTAAACCAGTTAGGGTAAACAATGTTATCCCTAACACTAGGTCATGTGTCCAGCAAGCCATGCTCAGCCAGCAAGCCATGCCAGCCAGTCACGTGATGAGCAAGCCACACCTTCAAATCAGGCCATGCCCACAGAAATTTGAATCCCACCCCTGGGTGGTGGGCACTGAGAATGAATTTGTAGTACCAAAGGGATGGTGGGAACCACTGATTTAAATCATATAGTAAAAAGCACCCAAAGAAGAAGAAAGAACAACATCAGCCCCCAAAAATATGTTTCCTGTATTATAGTCAAATAGAAGTACTTGTGAGCATCAAAATCCTGTAACTGTTAGCCAAGGAAACATGTTTATTATTCTTTGGCAGCCATTCAGATGCTCCTTTCCCCAAAATTGGACATGAAGTTAAATATACTGTTGCACATAATTCAACAATGAAAAAGAAAAAGTTGGTTAACTCTTTATCTATACATTACAAATATATCTTTAGTAATAATTTTAATACAACCAGCAACAAGAATTGATATAAAGGCTGAGTATTTTCATATTGATCCCTCTAAGTGCTTGCCTGTATAATGTTCTACATATTGACTGCAATTTGTTTTCCACTGATGTTATAGGAGTACATTAAAATAATTATTGTAATAGCATTACCAACCTCCCTTTATGTTTAATAACCAAATCCCGTAATCAGTTAGCAGTTCTGGATTTTTACAGTAAATGTTTTGTGGCAAAATAGATATTATAGTTAACTCCTTCTTTGTCGGAGTTGCCTCGCTTATTTTTATTTCTGTTTTTTAATACCAATATTATTGTTATCAGATAATATATGCTATTATAGTATCATTTTATATTATTATTAGTTTTACAACCTCCCACAGTTCTTTTTTAAATTTCAAAGCAGACTTTTTAAAAAAAAAAAAGTTCCAATCACTGGAATCAAAATGGATTCCCTGAAGGATTCAACTTTTTAAGTTGCATCTTATTAAGATGCCATCACACTTTGTGAGGTAGGATCAGCTGAGAATGAATGACCTGCCCAAATTCCCATCCAAGGAACATCCATAGTAGACTTGAACTTGTGTCTTGTTAATACCAAACTTAACCACTTTATGATTTTAAATTATTGTATTATTTGGATTGTCCTTTTGAAAGCAGTTTGCCTAAAAAGGAAAATAAAAAAAAATACTGCATGTCTCCTTAAAAATCTGCAGTTTGCTTTTATAAAACATCACTCATATTTGTTCCATAGTTGGGTAAGCAATAATAGCTATCAAAAACACCACTTCCTTTATTCTTTCTTCCATTATTTTTATAAAATAGTGTCTACACTAAATTCATTCGCTTGGATTTTTGACTAATAGTGCTACTGATCACTCTTCTCAATTGCTTCTGTTTCTTCTGGTCTTCACTAGACATATTTAATCAGATTTGCCTTCCCTTACAAAGAGTTCTCAACAATATTTTTCACACTCTGAGCAATAGTATCCAGAAAACAAAGGCCATGAACTTTATGAGCCAATCTTACCTCTAATTTTTTTTCACAGAGCAATTTAATAAGCCTCATGGCAGAAAAACTCCTATTTCATTTTACACTCAACAAATGTATGTGAGATTCTTGTTTCAGGATTTAACTCTCCAATGCCCACAAAATTAAACTTCTTCTGATCAAGCAAATCATACCAGACATACTTTTATGAAACATCATTTCTCTTAAGATAGCCTTCTGGAGATAATAAGCTCCAAATAACTTTTCCTTCAGATCTGATTTTATAAATCACACAAAACTTCACTTAAATAAGTCTGATTTTAGACCTTTTTGTAACTTCAGAATTCAGAATTATTCCTTCTTTTAAAATTTTCAGGAAATATGAGGTTTCCTATAAGTTGAGCTCTTTCTGAAACTGGGATTTTGAAGTTGAAAATGCTTGAAGTTTTATCATAACAACAGGGTATGGCTTCACATCATCTCATCAATTGGCTTTCACCTGTTACCTTTTTTCCAACCTTTCTGGAGAAAAATAGTTTTTTCACTCTCAACTTTTAGCTGTGCTGCTCTCAGTTGCAAATCAGCCTTCCAATTTGTCTCTCTCCACTATAAATTGGCCTAATTGTAATTTTCCTACTGATATTCTCCAACTGCTTAATTGATCAATTCTCATTTTTAAATCTTGGCCAGATTAAGATAGATGTACTGACTTTAGTATGGTCCAAATTTAACAGAATAACAGAGTTGGAAGGGACCTTGGAGGTTTTTTAGTCCAACTCCCTATTCAAGTAGGAACTGTATAACATTTCAGGCAAATGGTTGTCCAATCTCTTATTTAAAACCTCCAGTGTTAAGAGCATCCACAAGTTCTGGAGGCAATTTGTTCTACTGATTAATTATTCCAAATATCAGAAAATTTCTTGGTTGTTTCTCTCAAATTTCCATCCATTGCTTTAGTCTGCCTTCGGGCTTGGTGTCATTAATTAAATCTGAATTCTTCTCAACATTTATATGAAAAAAATGTTGAATGAAAACCCCAAAATTTAAATAAAATTGTGCATTCTGGAGGCAAAGTGTCAGTAGTTAGTTCTTTAATGCCATGAACATTTTCAGGAAAAGAACATCAGCCTCTTGATCTACTACTGTCAACTTAAGCCCAATTGAAGCAGTTAAACTGCATATTGAAAGGTTTGCTGTGGGTATTTCTGCTATGTGCTATATTCCTTGCTGAAATTACAGTTCTTATTATCTGTGGTGACTAATACAGGGAGCCCTTGACTTACAACCACAATTGAGCCCAAAATGTATGTTGCTAAGGGAGACATTTGTTAAATAAGTTTTGCTTAATTTTACAACTTTTCTTTTCACCGTTGTTCAGTGGATCACTGCCATTGATAAGTTAGTAGCAGGGTTGTTTAGTGAATCTGGCTTCCTCCTTGAGTTGGCTTGTCAGAAGGTCATAAAAGGTGATCACATGATCCCAAAACGCTGCAAAGGTCAAAAATATCAGTCAGTTACAAAGTGTTTGAATTCTGATCATATGATTATGGAGTTGTAAGTGTGAAAAATGGCCACAAGTCACTGTTTTATGTGATGTTGTAACTTTGAGCGATCACTAAATGAACTGTTGTAAGCTGAGGATGCTGCTCTGCCTCCTGAAATATTGGGATAAATTGCTATTTTGGGGGAAATGCTTTAGTCTATGGGGTACTGTAGGATAATTGTATGACCACATGGAAGACATAGAAGACATATGAGATCACATAGATTTGCAGTACTCTGGACTACCAGCTGACTTGTCACAAGAGAACTTAGGCCTGATCTGAAATGAAGGATGCTCAGCAGGGGTGGGATTCAAATTTTTTAACAACCGGTTCTGTGGATGTGGCTTAGTTGATGGGCATGGCTTGGTGGTCATGTGACTGGCTGGGTGTGGCCAACTCAACATCACTCATATCGTGGCATGCATCTCCTTGCCTGGCCTCTTGTGACTGTGGGGATGCTGCAACAGTCATAAGTGTGAAAAACAGTCATAAGTCACTTTTTTCAGTGCCATTGTAACTATGAATGGTCACTCCATGCAAGCAAAGTACCAGCAAAGGAGGGGGAAAAAAAACTCCAGAGAAGTTCCAGAGACAGGAAGTCTAGTCCTACCAAGAATGTAATAAGGGGTAATGGAGAGGCAGTTTCTGGAAGCAACACCAGAATGTTTCCTTCCTGCCTTCCTTACAGAATTAGGCCAGTAATTTCTTCTAACAACTGGTTCTCCGAATTGCTTAGAATGTTAACAACTGGTTCTCACGAATAGGTGCAAACTGGTAGAATCTCATCCCTGGGCTCAGTATCAGTATTCAGAATCTCTAAGTCACTCTCTTGTTCAAACAGGCCTACTTGGGAGTTCAAACAGGCCTACTTTTTTCCCACCCTGAATATTTCAGCAAACATGTAAAATGCGTGTGAATCCTATCCACTATCACATTTTTGTCATCCTTGTTACTAGAAAAAAAGATCTAATAACATGCGAGCCCCTTTTTATTGGAAGAAATTAGAAACAATCCCCACGTGCTTTTGGTAGCCTTTTTCATTCAATAAAACAAACTGACTTAATAATACTTTTCCTAACCCATTTTCATTCCAGTTCAGAGAAGAATACTGTACTCTTTTGCGATTGTCAGGACAAATCTCCAGATATTTTCAGAACATTTGCCAAATTTATTGCAATTATTATTGCTCAATCATCTGCAATTTGGACAACTTTGATGCCCTTTTGTATATAGATGTACAAATATATTAATATTTATAATTGGTTGTATCGTTTTCTTGTATCTGGTCTGTTTGTATCCTTGGCTATATATAGAAACAAACAGAACATTCCAGTATTTAAATACTGACTTTCCAATATGAATCTGCTACTATATGGAATTAATTAGAGAAAAAAGTAGTTGGCAGGTAAATGGGACAACACAATGAGGTCTTATTTTAATACAGTGGAACAGTCCAACATGAATGCAGACACATATGTCACCTTATTCATTGATTATGATAGGTATCATAATATCAATTGCTAATTAATTGCTTCAGCATCTTCCTATAATCTCTGTCTAATCTTAGAAACTGAATTATGGACTTCTGGTGGCAAGGCAAGGATGAACAGAGATGCAGAAGCCCATCTGTGGTTTCAGTCAATCTCTTTTTGCGGTTGGTGCGATCCTTTGAGGGTGCTCAAATCCTGGAGAGATTCGTGTTGGTGTGGGGGAGACTCAGGCTGCAGTGTGGGGAAGGCAACCCCCCTGCAGTGAAGAGGATCCCTCTAGAGCCCAACGAGCAAGAAATAGCCTCCTGTCAATGGCAGCTCCAAAGTCCAGACTGCCACCGATGCAAAAAAGCGAGTGACAGTTTGTGAGATCATTGGAGAAGAGTGTGGCAGGGGGAATTAGCGATGGAGAGGAAGATTGGCAAAGTTATAGAGTTTGGTACAAGTGTCTGTCTGAAGCCTGAAAGGAAAGCGGCTAAAAAGTGGAGGCGAGACAAGCATGGGCGAAAAGGTCCAGCAGACTGAAGAGAAAATGTGGATTATAACGAATGAAAAGGGAAGTTTATGAGGTCGGAAACTATCGGTAGGAAAGAATCTGGAAGTTGTGGAGGATTTGGAATATTTTATCTGATTGTCACTTTGATAGACTTTTTCTGATAGACTTTATTAAAGTGTGGACGGGAAGAGGATCGAAGCTGATGGAGAAGAGACAGCGTGGTGAGATACTTCAAAACCCCGAAGATATTGCAACAATATATTTGACATCAACTGTTTAATAGACCTTTTAATAGACCTTTGGGAGAATTTTATTCTAACGGAGGAGGTGGTCGTACTCGAAGAAAATTAAGAAAATTGAATTTAGGAACGTTCAGAAAAAAAAAAGTAAATTGGAGGATTCGGAAGATACTGATTAACTGCAGTCATTATTCAGCTCTTCTTACCTCCCCACTTCTGGTGCGTTTGGAGAGAAAGCGTTCAATGTAGAGACAGAGAACTAAAAACTGACCTTAACATTTCTTTTTCCCTTTTCCCATTGCCTTCCTTTTTTCTTGTATAAATCTCCTTAATTCTTTTATTTCTTTTTTACTTATTTTCTGATGATATGAAGAACTATCTCTCATTTTTTACTTTTTTACTTTTTTTCTATGACGATAATAAATTTGTATATTGAGGAAAAGAGTATTGATTGTTATATTAGATTGTTAAATAACTTAATCAATTGATTTAATGAACTAATTAATAACAGTGATAGCTACATTTTGACTAGATATATAGGGAAAATAGTAAGAACATTAAGAATTATTTAATCAATAAGGATAAGATTTTATATTTAATATTCAACATTTTAATAGTATAATTTATTGTGTGATTATAATTAATCTACTTGGGATGAAAATAATACTGTTTGTGTTTAAGAATATTTAATATTTCAGATAAGGTTAGATAAGATTAGACAAATACACATATATATTTACAATACTTACAAACTTATAAGATTTAAATATAGTTGGATTTGTTATATTATTTATGATTTATTATACATATTTATTATATGGTGTGTTGTATAGTGTTGTATAGTGTTGCATAGAAGTTGAGCATAGACCCTACAAAATTATATACGCGATTTAGAATTAGGATTTAAAATTATATATAGGTTTTTTTAAGTTTTCGCGGGTACTTACATGTGTGTACTTCGTGGGTACTTCGTGAGTACATGTGTGTTTCGTGGGTACTTTACATGTTTCAGCAGAATCTCATCTGCCATCATCAGGCTTCTGTAATACAGAAAGCCTGATGATGGCAGATGAGATTCTACTGAAACGTTGCTACAACTTTAAAAGCACAACTACAATGACGTGGGATAATACCCGAAGGAAGCTGAACAGCATATATATATGCTGGAACTAACTCTATACAGAAGCCTGAGGATGGCAGATGAGATTCTGCTGAAACGTTGCTACAACTTTAACAGAACTACAATGACGTGGGATAATACCCGAAGGAAGCTAAACAGCACACATGTAAGTACCTGCGAAAGCCTAAGAAAATATATATATATATATGCTGTTTAGCCTCCTTCGGGTATTATCCCACATCATTGTAGTTCTGTTAAAGTTGTAGCAACATTTCAGCAGAATCTCATCTGCCATCCTCAGGCTTCTGTATGGATATGGGTCTTACAGCTCCTGGTTTTAAATTTGAGGCTGGTCCATTCTGATTGGCTGGGAGTCTTGGTCTGTGTTTACTGGACTTGGAGTTTGATTGATTGGTGTTTCTGGTTTCTGTCTGTTTTGTGGCTTTGATTGGCTGGCAACACTCTGTTCTTGTGTTGGAGGCTTTCAGTGCATTTTTGTGTTCATCTAGGTGGGTACTTATTCTTCTATTGGTCTGTCCAATGTATGTGGCCGGGCATGATGTACAGGGAACTTCGTATATGCCTTGGTTTTCCAGGTCAATTTTGTCTTTGGGGTTTCTAAGGATGACTGCTATTTTTTTGTCTGTTTTGAAGGCAGTCTTGATGTGATGCCTTTGTAGTATCTTACTGATTTTATCTGTAGTACCTCTTATGTAGGGCAAGACAGCTGTTCCATAGGTCTGTTGATCTTCTAGGTCTCTGTTATGTCTTGGTGTGTTTTTGTGGATCAAGTTGGTGATTTTGTTTTTGTGGAAGCCATTGGCTGTCAATACTTTAGTCAGGGTGCATAGTTCAGTCTTTATATGTGTCTTGTCTGCCAGGCGTTTGGTTCTGGTAATTAGTGTTTTAGCCACGGAATTTATCTGTGCTGGGTGGTGGTGGGATTGGGCATTGAGGTAACGGTTGGTGTGTGTTTTCTTCTGGTATATGGTGTGTCCCAGTGTACCATCTGTTCTTTTGTAGATTAGTACATCTAGGAATGGTAGCCCCATGGAAAAGAAAACCTAAACAATTTCCTAACACACCTAAACAGCACACACCCCAAAATCAAGTTCACCATGGAAATGGAAATAAACAAACAACTACCATTCCTAGATTGAAAAAAGACCTGAAAGCATGAATAGCAACATTTCAGCAGAATCTCATCTGCCATCATCAGGCTTCTGTATGGATGTGGGTCTCACAGCCTCTGGTTTCAAATTCGAGGCTGGCCTATTCTGATTGGCTGGGAGTTTTGGTCTGTGTTCACTGGACTTGGAGTTTGATTGATTGATATTTCTGGTTTCTTCTGTCTGTTTTGTGGCTTTGATTGGCTCCCTGTACATCATGCCCTGCCACATACATTGGACAGACCAATAGAAGAATAAGTAACCGCCTAGATGAACACAAAAATGCAATAAAAAAGCTGGAACACACCTCCTCACTAGTCCAACACATGAAAACCACAGGTCACAACATCAACTTCAATGGCACTAAAACCCTAGCCACTATAGAAAACCCCAGCCACAGAATTATCAGAGAAGCCATAGAGATTGAAAAAAGACCTGAAAGCATGAATAGAAGAGATGATTCCAGCAGACTGTCAATCATTTGGAAGCCTGCACTCTCAAATAGAAAGATCTCCACACCACAAACCAGGCAAACACCTGAGCACCAACAGACTCCCTCTGATGCCTCCAACTCGAACACCCCCCCACCAGGCACCCAGGTGAAACCTAGCTTCCTAATGGATAGCAGCCGTCCTTTCACACGAAGCCAAGCTGCACTGAAAGCCTCCAACACAGGAACAGAGTGTTGCCAGCCAATCAAAGCCACAAAACAGACAGAAGAAACCAGAAACACCAATCAATCAAACTCCAAGTCCAGTGAACACAGACCAAAACTCCCAGCCAATCAGAATAGGCCAGCCTCGAATTTGAAACCAAAAGCTGTGAGACCCACATCCATACAGAAGCCTGATGATGGCAGATGAGATTCTGCTGAAACGTTGCTACAACTTTGAAAGCACTACAATGACGTGGGATAATACCCAAAGGAAGCTGAACAGCACACGCACACACACACACACACACACACATATCTATATCTATATCTATATCTATCTATCTATCTATCTATCTATCTATCTATATATATATATATATATATACACACACATACATACATATATTTCAGTAACCAGTTAGAATACAACTGTCCAGCAGATAGGTGGATTAAGCAATTAGATACTAGTCAATTTTAACACAGAGATTACAATACTGAATGTTAATCTGGGATAATATAATTAATATAGTCCAACAATAGAAACAAGTTTTAAAAGAAATGAGCTCCACAAGTACTACAGCTTTGAAAACTGGAAGAAAGGCTACCCCAACATTAACAACCACATTGGCAACAGCTTTGCCCATGGCTCAAAAAACCATAGAAGAAACGCTAGCAGTGAAAAAACAAGTTAATGTCTCGAATGCCAACATTCAATAAATTTTGCTGACCTTACAGGAATTGGTGACAAAGCTACAAGAAACAATGATGAAAAACCATAATGAGACAAGAGCAGACATCAATGAAATAAAAGAGGAGATGGGGAAATTAAAAGCAGAAATGAAAGCAGACATCTCTAAAGTAGAGAATAAAACTGGAATATTACAACAGGCCTTAGAGAAAAAGGAAGCAACAATAAAAGAAGTAGAGAAAAGGACTGAACGAACCAAAAGGAAATTAGAAAGGGTAGACGAAGAATTAAAAAATGCGAGTAAAAAAATGGGAGATTCATTGGTCTACCCAGAGATCGACAAGGTGGCTACATACTTGAGATTCCAAAATGTAGAGGAGTCCAAGGAAGAGGACTTGGAGCAACTAATGGCGGAAATACTGGCTGGATTATTGGAGAAGGATAAAGATAACATCCTAAGGGAGTTCGACGAAGTTTACAGGGTCAGCACCAACTATGCGAGACGCGATAAATGCCTGAGAGAAGTCCATATACAATTTGTGAGAAGGAGTGTCCGTGATATTATATTTAGGATGTCCAGAGATTGAACAATTATGTACAAAGGCAAAGAAATTCTGATTCTTAAGCAAATACCAAGAAGAGTAAGGGAAACAAGGCGAGACTATAAATTCTTAGCAGCTTATTTAAATCAGAAAAGAATTGTATTTAAATGGTTAATCCAGGAGGGGATGTTAGCCTCATGGAAAGAAAGGAATATTGAAATAGATTCCGTGGAAAGGGCTCAAGAATTTTATGAATGGCTGGTAGGTCCGGAAGACCAGAGTAGCAAAGAGGAACTGGAAATAAATTCACAGGAAGATCAAGGTTATCACAGAAATAAAGAAGGAACTTCAAGAATTCAAGGGAACACCTATTCACATCAGGAGAGAGAAGAAACTTTACTTCAGCAAGCACAAGGAGAGACCGGAATTATTACGAGACAAAGAGCGAAACAGAATTAAATAAATGGAAGAAGAAAAGAAACTTCTATCAATCAATATAAATGGTTTAAATTTGATGATAAAAAGGAAAAGGATATTATTAGGAAAAGGATATAAGAGAATTTTATTCTTAGAAGGCCATGATCTGCAGAGGGGGCGGCATGCCTTTTTGTGGGATGTAGGAAAAGTAAATCAGAAATATTTCCACAGACATCTAATTAGAGACTCATTATTAATTAATTGGGAAAAAATATGGAAAAAACACTATTCAAAAGTACTAATCTGGACATCAACAATGGAGGCAATGATTCACCCAAACAATTTGAATATCACTAAAATGATTAAATATAAAGATTTATTGGATACACAAGGAAATTTGAAATCGAGACAGGAACTGCAAGAGCGGGGATTAAAAATTAATCAGTGGGTATACCTCCAAATTCAAAGTAGATATAAACAAGATAGGAAAGAATTCGGAATTAACAATAAACTCCAGCAATTAGATAAAAATTTATTAGGATCAGGCAAAAAAAAATATAACAAAATTTTATAATTATTTATTAGATGTAGAATTAGAAGAAGAAATGGTTAAAGGGAATATGATAGCCTGTAGTAGGAATGTAGGACGTAGCATCACTTTAATAGAATAGGAAAAGGTCTGGGATAGAAATGATAAGATCACAAAATCGGCAGCATACAAAGAAAATGCCTATAAAATGTTTTATAGATGGCACCTTCCTCCTTCGAGATTAGCGAAGATGTGCTCAATATGAGTCTGAAATGCTACAAATGCAAATAAAAAGAGGGAACCTTTTTTCATATGTGGTGGCCTGTTCAGAAGCCCAAAAATTCTGGCAGAAAATTGGAAATTGGCTGGAAGAAATAACAAAAGAACAGATCGAGTACAAACCAGAGTCCTTTCTGTTAGGGATTTTTGATAAACAACTACCCAAAAAAGTGAAATACATGATAATACACATTTTAACAGTGGCCAGATTAGCTTTTGCTCAATGTTGGAAGCAACCTCATATACCTACAGAGGAGATGATAACGCAAAAAATCTCAGATTGTGCAGAAATTGACAAATTAACCCTAGCATTAAAAAATAAAGACACTTCAATATATTATAATAGTTGGAATTGCTGGTATAAATGGTTAGAACAAAGACACTATAAGGCAAAAATGAATAGGACACATTTATATGAGTGATATACAAACATATGTAAGGACAAGGTGTGCGTATATGGCATAAATTAAGGAAAGAAAAGATCTTATAAACTGTTGAAAATGAGAATGTTTTTAATTGCTTTCTATCCTTTTTTTCTCTTTTTCTTTTCTCTTCTTTTTTTTCTATTTGTGCATGTGTTGTTGATTTGTTTTTAATTGTAAAAACAATAAAAATTTGTTTAAAAAATACTGAATTATAGTGAAGGTAGCTTTCAATCCAACGAAAGAAAGAAATTACTATTTTATTTTATTATTTATTATACATTGTCAAACAGAAACAAAAACAGGAATAATATAAAAAACAATGATAGGGACAATCGGCACGTTTGTGCACTTATGCATGCCCCCTTTAAAGACTTCTTAAGCATGAATTAAGGTCCATGGAAGTCAGTTTTCGACTAAAACTGAGAAAATTTGTAGCTGAGACAACTGAATCAGGTAGAGCATTCCAGACTGAGAATTCTGGTCCAAAAACATATTTTTTACAGTCAAGTTTAGAATGATTTACAGAGAGTTTAAAACAGTTGTTCGTGAGCATATTATTGCGATTAAAACAAAAAAAGATAATTTCAGGTAAAACATTGCTACATACAATTTTGTATGCAATACCTAAGTCTGACCGCAAGTGATGCAGTTCCAGGTTATCCAAATTAAGAATTTCAAGCCTAGAAGCGTTGGGAATTCTATTATGTACAGAAGAGTGCCAAACTTTTCTTGTAAAGTACTTCTGAACCTGCTTGATTGTACTAATGTCAGATATATGGTAGGGATTCTAGACAGTTTATTTTATTTTTTTAAATATTTTATTAATTTTCCAAAGTTTAAAAACATGAAATAAAACTATATTCATTGTTATCAACATCAAGACATCTTTTACATTTCCTTACATTTTTCAACATATGAATACTTATTCTATTACCATTACATCTTATTCTTGTTACAAATCAATATATTTCATCTTACACTTCAATCTTTTCTATAACATATATACATATTTACATACTTCCTCATTCTTTTCCTAATTGCCATTTTTTTTTCTTTTTATTTCTAAACCACTCATACCAGACATCCCAGGCTCTATAATATATTGAATCTTCTTTGTCTTTTACTTTCAACATTAGCCTATCTCTATACAATTTATTATTTTCTTTATAATCATGCCCTCTGATGGTATCCTTTTCTCCTTCCAAAGTTTAGACAGTTTAACAGAACTCTAAGATTGTTCTAGTGTAAAGGCCCGGTCCCACTGGCCAATGGATGCAAAACGTATGCATAAAGGACACAGCAGATGAGCAAATTTTCGGGGGTGGATCCATCCGTTGTCATCCGCTCCAAAAAGTGGTGAAAATTTGCATAAACAGAACAGAAAAGAATGGAAAAGAATGGACATGGGTAGTATGTAGTGGGGATGTTAAACGGATGTTCATCGGAAGCCTAGGGGATGAAAGTGGATGGAAGTGGATGACACTTCCGAAGGGGTTCCGTTGGAGAATTTCAAAGCGGACGCATAGCGGAAGGGTCGGATGCATAGTGGATGAAGTGGATGCATCACAGACGCCTATAGGAAACAAAGGGGATGTCGCGTGGATGTATATCGGATGCAAAGCGTTCACTGTGCATGTGGGGAGTATGAATTGAGTCAGCTCTGTGGATATAAAAGGATGCAGCACGCATGCAGTCAGCATACAGGGGAAAGACGTGCTGCCACATACATCCTGCAGGAACACCATGGTTCGTCAGTCAGGCAAGAAGAGGAAGCCCATGCCGATTTGTTCAAGCCCCAGAACAGTTGAGCTTAGCCAAACCCAGGCTCCTTGCTATCTCCTTGCTCACACAGCAAATACCTTTTCAGTTTCCAAACAGCCCTCAACTCTCTTACACACTGACAAGACATTAGCCAGATGAATACCAATGGATGCTGGTAGGTAGAGCCAGAATTTTCCCCCCTTATTTTTCTCCCCAAAAACTAAGCCTGATCACGTAGTTTCATAGCGAAGCACAGGTGTAGAACTAGTGTCTAATAAAATCATACCATATTACTGAGGGCAACTGTAACAAAATATTAGGATGTGATTCCATACCTTCCTTAATCTTCAGTATTTTGAAGTTTATCTGTAATTAAAACTTTATAACACCACAACTTCATACAAATTTTATCTGCTCTGAAAAGAACCCCTAAGTAATTGGTAAGCCTTCCAAATAAGGAGATTTAAGATTGCAGACTCAGTGCTGGTATTTTTCAGCTAAACAAATGAGGCACATAAGTTCTTCCCTTAAATCACAGGATTTAATCTTAGTTTTGCCTTTGAAAGACCAAGTGTAATAAGGTATAATATTTTTCCCTATTAGCAGTCAGAAAGGATAACTGGTGTTTCTTAATTACAATACAATCTCAGTCCTTCCAGAAGAAAACACCAGGAACATATATTTGTGCCTCTTGGTGAAAAATGAAAACACGCATAAAGACATATGCTAGTTCCCTGTACATTCCTCCTAATGAGAACTGGATGTACAAAAAAGTGTTATATCAATTTTGCACAGCTTGTGTAAGGTACAAAATTGGCAGTTCTCTTTCTTTCCTTGAGGAAAGTGTACATGTATTATATAGTTGGATATAAATGATAGATAGCAAGATTAATTATGAAGCCTTTATCATTTTCTCTGGGAGAAGGATTTAGTAAAAGCCAAGGGCGAATTTTGTGGATAGCAACCAATAGATCAACAATTGTGAAAATTAAAGATGCACTTAGGAAACCATTTACTAAGAAGCGGTCCAACTGGCATTTTGCAATAAACAGTTTTAGTAAGTAAGAGTAAATAATGGTTTCGTGATTGCAGGCTAAGTAGGGGTAAGTATTATCAGATGAGAACTTAAGGCTCTAATGAAATACTTTCTGGAAGTGTTAAACACAAGAAATACCACAGACTTTGCCTCCCTTTTGTATTCTTACTAAATAATTCAGACCATATCTATATTAGAAAGGTACAGTAGGAACCAGTGACATGTTGTGGATCTGATATTAGACTTTAGATAGTGAAAACCAGTGTTCTAATTCCAATTTAACTATGAAACTCACTGGGTAATATTGTTCATCTACAGGCTCAGTTTTATTCAACTCATAGTGTGAATAGGGATGTCATCAAAAAAGGATTTTCTCCACCCTTCTCCCAGCATCCCATGAAAATCCTTTCTGGAAAGTCAAAGAATTTCTCAACACAGAGAGGATGAGATGTAGGAAGATGCACAGCTGGGGAATTCAGAATCCTTATATATGCCGTGTATATTATCTCTTCTTTTTCCCGTGGCTGCTATCAAGCTTTACTTTACAAATGATTCTGAGTTTTAAAAAGATCAATTTGCCAATCCTTAAAGAAAAGAGAATGTGCAACATCATATTTTAAATTTACTTAATTTATAATTATGTAATAACTGTGAGGAAGGAATACAGGTTATTTCTGTGGGCCTGGGGTTAATTGTTTTTTTCTTGGTTATAAGCAGAATATTTCTATAGTAAAGGCAAATATACTGTAAAAGTACCAATAATAAAATGAGCAGCTTCTTTTTTACTTAATGAGCCAGGTTTCCTTGGACTACAGATAGTCCTCGACTGGGACCTTAATTGGGACCAATATCTTGGTTACTGAGCAAAGCAATTAGTAAACAAAATACTGCACAACTGCTTCACTCAATGACTGCAACCTCAGCACTCCCAGTTGCAGTCATTAAGCAATTGTATAGATCATTAAGACTGTGGAGTCCCAGCAGGATAGGGGAAGGTCTTTGAAGGCATGACCGAGGCCATTCTTGAGTGGGAGAGGTGCTTCAGTGTTGTGCAAGTACAAGAAGGCCAGGAAAAAAGTGGCAGTCTGGGAAGCTGGAGCTGCTCCATTGTTTCAGGACAGGAAGGCAGGATGAGGCAGCCATTAAAACCACCCCAATCTGAATCTTTCCCTATTCACGGTAATGGCAGCTGAACCACTCCTAGCAGTAGCTTCCTTCATAAACACCATGGCAACACTTACATCAGACTTTGCTGCCCCAGCCCCACCCCCCACTGCCAGAGTTAGGTTTATTCCTCTTGCTGGACCAGTCAGGGCCCTGGAACCTACCTGGCTGAAGGTGCCAGGATCTTTGGCTGGTGGGGCAGCTTCCTTTCTCCTGAGTGGCGCTGTTTCAAACAGGCCACCAGATAAAAAGGAAGGAAAAAACCCTACTAGAATCCACACCCCAAGCAAGCCACTCTTTGCAGCAGCAAGCTCCTCACCTCTCCTCTCCCATTCCCTCCTCCCCTCCTCCCCTCCCTTCCCTGCCCTCTCCTTGTTTCCCCTTCCCTGCCTCAATTTAGTTTACAGTGCTCATCACAGTGCTCTCTAAGCAGTTTACAGAGTCAGCATATTTCCCCCAACAATCTGGCTCCTCATTTTAAAGCCCTGTCACACTGCCCAATGGATGCAAAACGGACACAACGGACGAGAAAAATGTTCCATCCGTTGTTATCCACTCTAAGAAGGGGCAAAAATTTGCATAACCGGAGCGGATAACACGGACACGGGGAGGATGCAGGGCGGATGGAAAGTGGATGTGGAACGGAAGCCCAACGGATGGAAGCGGATGGGAGCGGATGGCACATCCACTAGGCTTCCGGGGGACCTCAGCAAAGCGGACACGGAACAGATACAGCGGATGCAGAACGGATGCACAGCGGATGAACTGGATGCAGAGCGGAAGCCTAGCGGATGCATAGCGGAAGCCAAGCGTTAATTGCGCATGTGGGGAGGATGCATTGCATCAGCCCCGCGGATATAACGGAGCTCGGAAGCAGGTCGCCATTCAGAGGAAAGACCTGCTTCCAGACACATCGACTGCCTTGCCTGTCCTGCTTGCTTGTCTGCCTGCAAGCCTTGCTGCCAGCCTTGCTGTCTGCCTGCCTGCCAGCCTTGCTGCCAGCCAGTCTGCCTGCCAGCCTTGGTGCCTGCCTGCCTGCCTGCAACCCTTGGTTCATGCCTGTCTGCCAACCTTGGTGCCTGCCTGCCTCCCAGCCTTCCTGCCAGCCTTGGTTCCTGCCTACCTGCCAGCCTTTCTGCCAGCCTTCCTGCCAGCCTTCCTGCCAGCCTTGGTGCCTGCCTGCCTGCAAGCCTGCCTGCATGCCGGCCTTCCTGCCAGCCTTGGTGCCTGCCTTCCTGCAAGCCTTGGTGCCTGCCTCCCTGCCAGCCTTCCTGCCAGCCTTGGTTCCTGCCAGCCTCCCTGCCAGCCAGCAACCCCACAACCATGCTAAAACACAGCAAGCCTCAGCCATCTGCTGCCATCCCGCCCCCTGGCCCTCACTCTGGTTCCGCTGGGGCTTCTGCAGCATGGGCTCGCTCTTCTGGGGCTGGGCTTCTGCTGCTTCTGCTTTTGGAGGAGCTGATGACAAGCACTCCAGCACCAGCCACCTCCACAGCACCTGGACCCTTCACCCATGAGACTGAGCGACCAAGAGGAGTGCCAGAGACTCATTTTTGTTTTATAGCTTCTTGTTAAGCCCTGTCACACTGCACCAACGGATGCAAAGAGGAAGTAAAATGGACAAAAAAGCTTGCCATCCGTTCGAAAACGCGATGTACTCACTGCCTCCGTTTTGCTTCCTCTCTGTCCGTCCAGCATCCGTTTATGGACGTTTCACCCGCTCCAAAAGTTTTAGGCTGCCTAAAACTTTTGCACAGAAAATGTATCCAGTTTCTCCATTCTGCATCTGCTACGCATCCGTTACGCATCTGTTACGCATCCGCTATATCTGCTAGGCGTCCGCTGCGCATCCGTGCAACTCGCATCCGCCGGGACGCAGGGAGGAAGTGGAATGGATGCAGAACAGATGCAGAACTGATGCAGCACGGAAACAAAGCGTTTAAAGCAGAAAAAATGTTCGCAGAGGGGATCTATCTCAGATATTAAGGATGTCTAGAGGATGCCTAGAGGATGCCTAGAGGATGCCAAGCGGAAAACCTATACTGCCTATAAAAAGGGGGAGCAACTCGCCTGCTTCGCACTTTCAGAACAGCAGCCCAGCGGTGCAGACCTCTGCAGCCTTCATCTGCCTCTTCCTCTTCCACAGCATCCAGTCATGTCCACTGTGGATTGCGACAAAATCCTTTCGGCAGCCAACATCGTTCTGCAACACTACGAAACCATCTACAGTCTCTGTGAACAGTACTACGGGAAGAAAAGGAGGCACCCAAAAAAAGTCTGGCTCTGAAGATGGTTTGCCAGAAGAGCGCAGTACGTACTTTATGACAAGCTGATGGTGGAGCTCAGGAGCGAAGATCCTCGGGCGTTCCAGAATTTCATGAGGATGCCTCCAGCCATGTTTCACGAAGTTGTGCAGCGCCTGACACCCAGGTTGACCAAGACAAACACCAACTTCCCACCCAGCCTGGAACGTGGACTCAAGGTGGCACTCACTCTGCACCACCTGGCCTCAGGGACCACCTACAGGAGCATGCAGTACGGCTGGAGGGTGCCACCCAGCACCATCAGCTTTGTTGTCAGAGAAGTGGTACAGGCCATCATCGAAGAATACAAGGAGGAGCTCCTCCAGTGCCCCTCCACTGAAGAAGGATGAAAGAAAGTTGCAGAGCAGTGGTATCAGAAGTGGAACTTCCCACACACCATTGGAGCCATCGATGGCAAGCATGTGGCCTGCAAAGCTCCAGCCAAGTCGGGGTCCACTTGTCAGAACTACAAGGGTTTCTTCAGCATCATCCTCTTCGCCATGGTCGATGCTGACTACAAGTTCATGTACATCGATGCTTCAGGCAACGGCTCATCCTCAGATGCCCAGGTATACAACGACAGTCACCTCAAGGAGGGGCTGGAAAGCAACCTCATGGTGGGCTTCCCAGATCCAGACCTGCTGCCCAACGACACACAAGATGTGCCCTACTTCATCGTGGGGGATGACGCCTTCTCCCTCACAACCTACCTCATGAAGCCCTACACCTCCAGATGCCTCACCCGTGAAGAGAGGATCTTCAACTACAGGCTGTCCAGGGCAAGGCAGGTGGTGGAGAATGCCTTTGGCATCCTGGCCAACAGGTTCCAGGTACTTCTCACCACCATGCAGCATCGCCCAGAGACCATGAGGAGGATCGGGGAAGCTTGCTGCATCCTGCACAATCTCATGCGCACCCGCTACCCAGTCTTGCAGAACAGGCTCATGGACCTCCAACAAGGCAATGGGGACATGGAGCCTGGGAATGGAGGCAAGGGCGAAACCTGATCGACACTGAGGATGTGCAAGGGCCCAACAGAGCCTCACGTGAATCGAAGAAGCAGTGCAACCTCCTGAAACACTGGTGCAACTCCCCAGCTGGAGCGGTGGAATGGCAAGACAGGATGGTAGATGCTTAATGGATGCTTCCTTCAGCCTGTCTCATCACATGGATGAGATTGGGCCATGTATGTTTGGTTGGCCTACAATGAACAGGGCGTTTAATAAAGAGTTGTGTTTATGTTGACATGTGTGGATCAATGCTTACATTGTAATTGATAATGAAGGGCCATAGAGGTGGCACCTGGGAGGTGGACCATACAGTCCCACTATGCTTGCACTGGAGGTTTATCTATCCCACAGCTATTACCCATCCCATAGGTATCCCTGCCCATCACACAGGTATCCCTTCCCATCCCACAGATATCTTAACCCATCCCACAGTATCCCTGCCCATCCCACTGCTATCTTAAGCCATCCCACAAGCATGCAAAGGCTAAACCATTTCTAAAAGTTTCCACCCAGACTTTATAGAAAAAAATTAATGAAGCAAGTGTGTGAAACAAAGATAAACTTTATTGAACAACAAGCTGTAAAATAAACATGACCCAAGTCAAGTGTCCAAATAAAGTCCACAAATATCCAGGCAGCCAGTCTCTGGCACTCCTCTTGGTCACTCAGAGGTGTGTGCCCAGGCTAAGATTTTAGGGAGCAGGTGCTGTGGAGGTGGGTGCTGCTGCAGTGCTGGTCTGAGGTGTTATTGGAGTGCCTAGCCCCGAGAGGAGAACAGGGGACTGTGTGTTGAGGAAGGTGTCGGACAGCTGGCTCAGCCCCGCAATGATGAGAGGTCATTCCTCCATGCCATGGGGTGTCAGCCCCAGTACTGAGGACAGATGTACTGAGGCCGGGCTTGGCTGTGGGATGGAGTTAGGAGCAGTGTAGTGGGGATGCCTGCCCTGCAGCAGGATGAGGACTGTCAAGGTTGGCATCGGTGGCATCATTGGAACCGGTGGCAGCGGTGTCGCCCGATGACTCTGTGCCTGCATCTGTAAGGGCTGCTGTCTGTGCTGCTGGACCTCGGGGTAGCTGTAGCCCTGGTAGGTGAGGGGGTGTGGGAAGCCTTGGTATGGGAGGGACATCACCTGGGGTGGAGGAGCAGACCTGGACTGGGTGGGAGCAGGTGCCTCTGGGTCTGGAGGGCTGTTAAGCAGCGTGGTGATCCGGTCCTTCACCACCTGGTACTGGGGATCCGCCATCTCCTTGAGGGTCTGGTTCACATAATTGAGGAAGGGCTTGCGGTTGGAGGAGGAGGATTCGATGGGGACCAGCTGAGAGAGGAGACCTATGCTGGTGCGGATGGTGTCCCTGATCTCCACCAGGACTTTGTGGCTCTACCCCACCGGCTCTCTGCCTTACTGTGGTGGCGGAGGTGTGGGTGGATGCGGCTTCGGCAGCGGTGGACTCAATGTTTCCTTTCTCCCACCGCACCAGGGAGTCCTCCTCACTCTCCACCACGCTTTCAACATCTGCCCGGGGGTTCTCCGCCATGGCACGCTCCACAGAAACCTGCATGGAGACTGGGACTGACTCTCGGCCGCCAGAGGACTGGCTCCCAGCAGGCTGCCGGAGAGAGAGGGTAGAGATTTGGGCTCCTGGTGCTCCTCGGTGGTGGACCTCACCCTCCAGGAAGCTGCACTTGGCCATGATGTAGTTCTCTCTATCCGTCAGCTAAACCCTGGCCTGGCCAGATTTTTTGCAGTGCAGCTTCCCATACCAGGTGTGCATGTGCTTCCACCAGCCGAGGAGCACCTCCAAAGTGTAGCCCAGACTCTCCGCCCTCTCTCTCCAAGCAGCCTGCTTCCGCTTGGTGTCCCTGTACAGCCGGTGTCCCTTCCGCCACAGATAGTCGTTCTCTCTCAGCCACTCCAGCACCACATCCTCATGTGCTTCCTCGATGTAATACTGCCTCCTCTCCCGTTGTTGCATACACCTCTTCCTCCCTTTGGCAGGACCAGATGGGCCCTCATCAGAGGGGCTTCCAGGTTGTAGGGGCTGCTCCTCCACACCAACTGCAGCAGCAGCAGCAGCAGCTGCATCCTCACCAGCAGGATCATGATCAGCAGCAGCAGCAGCAGCAGCAGCATCATAATCACCAGCAGGATCATAAGCAGCAGCAGCAGCAGCAGCAGCAGCAGCAGCAAGACCAGGATAAGCAGCAGCAGAGTAAGCACCAGCAGCAGGGTCTGCAAGACCAGGAGCACGAGCAGGACCAGCAGGACCAGGAGCAGCTTCAGCAGAGTACGCAGCAGAAGCACCACTGCTAGGAGCAGCTACAGCAGAAGCTCCAGCAACAGAAGAGCGAGCCCAAGCAGCAGAAGCCCCAGCACAAGCAGAGTCAGGGACGTGGGGCGGTAGGGTGGCCCTGTCCCTCTTGCCAGGGATGATGGCAGGTTGCTAAGACTTTCGCTTCTTCCTCATGGTTGTGGGGTTGCTGGCTGGCAGGGAGGCTGGCAGGAAGGCTTGCAGGCACCAAGGCTGGCAGGAAGCCTGGCACCAAGGCTGGCAGGAAGGCTGGCAGGAAGGCAGGCACCAAGGCTGGCAGACAGACTGGCTGGCAGGGAGGCTGGAAGGCAGGCTGGCAGCGAGGCTGGAAGGCAGGCTGGCAGCAATGCTGGCAGGGAGGCTGGAAGGCAGGCTGGCAGCAATGCTGGCAAGGAGGCTGGAAGGCAGGCTGCCAGCAAGGCTGGAAGGGAGGCTGGAAGGCAGGCTGCCAGCAAGGCTGGCAGGGAGGCTACCCAGGAGGCTGAGAGGCAGGCTGGGAGGCAGGCTTGGAGGCAGACTGGCAGCAAGGCTTGCAGGCAGACATGCAGGCAAGGAAGTCGAAGTGTCCAGCAGCAGGTCTTTCCTCGGAATGCTGGCCACGTGCGAGCTGCTTCCCTTTATATCTGGGGGGCTTGCGCAATGCATCCCCCCCGCATGCGCAATTAACGCAAGGCATCCGTTAGGCTTCCGCTGTGCATCCGCTTCATCCGCTGTGCATCCGTTCTGCATCCGCTTTTTCCGTTCCGCGTCCGCTTTGCTGAGGTCCCCCGGAAGCCCTGCGGACGCGCCATCCGCTTCCATCCGCTGTGCTTCCGTTCCACATCCGCTTTGCATCCGCCCTGCGTCCTCCCCGCGTCCGTGTTGTCTGCTCCAATTATGCAAATTTTTGCCCCTTTTGAGCGCGGATACAACGGATGTAACATTTTTCTCTTCCGTTGTGTCCGTTTTGCATCCATTGGGCAGTGTGACACGGCCTTTAGTAAAGTCTATTTTTGATTCATACACTTGCTTCGTTTCTTTTTTTTAATAAAGTCTTGTTGGAAACTTTTAGAAATGGTTTAAGCCTTTGCATGCTTGTGGGATGGGTTAAGATAGCAGTGGGATGGGCAGGGATACCTTTGGTATGGGTAATAGCTGTGGGATAGATAAACCTCCAGTGCAAGCATAGTGGGACTGTATGGTCCACCCTCCCAGGTGCCACACCTTTGGCCCTTTATTATCAATAACAATTTATTCATTGATCCACACATTTCAACCTAAACACAACTCTTTATTAAATGCCCTGTTCATTGTAGGCCCACCCAACATACATGGCCCAATCTCATTAGTGTGATGAGACAGGCTGAAGGAAACATCCATTAAGCATCTATCATTCTGTCTTGCCACTCCACTGCTCCAGCTGGGGAGTTGCACCAGTGTTTCAGGAGGTTGCACTGCTTCTTCCCTTCACGTGAGGCTCTGTTGGGGCCTTGCACATCCTGAGTGTCGATCAGGTTTTGCCCTAGCCTCCATTCCCCAGGCTCCATGTCCCCATTGCCTTGTTGGAGGTCCACGAGCCTGTTCTGCAAGACTGGGTAGCGGGTATGCATGAGATTGTGCAGGATGCAGCAAGCTTCCATGATCCTCCTCACAGTCTCTGGGCAATGCTGCATGGTGGTGAGAAGTACCTGGAACCTGTTGGCCAGGATGCCAAAGGCGTTCTCCACCACCCGCCTTGCCCTGGACAGCCTGTAGTTGAAGATCCTCTCTTCACGGGTGAGGTATTTGGAGGTGTAGGGCTTCATGAGGTAGGTTGTGAGGGAGAAGGCGTCATCCCCCACGATGAAGTAGGGCACATCTTGCGTGTCGTTGGGCAGGGGTTCTGGATCTGGGAAGCCCACCATGAGGTTGCGTTCCAGCTCCTCCTTGAGGTGACTGGCATTGTATACCTGGGCATCTGAAGATGAGCCATTGCCTGAAGCATCGATGTACATGAACTTGTAGTCAGCATCGACCATGGCGAAGAAGATGATGCTGAAGAAGCCCTTGTAATTGCAATAAGTGGACCCCGACTTGGCTGGCGCTTTGCAGGCCACGTGCTTGCCATCTATGACTCCAACGGTTGGGGGGAAGTTCCACTTCTGATACCACTGCTCTGCAACTTTCTTCCATCCTTTTTCAGTGGAGGGGCACTGGAGGAGCTCCTCCTTGTATTCTTCAATGATGGCCTGCACCACTTCTCTGACCACAATGCTGATGGTGTTGGGTGGCACCCTCCATCTGTACTGCATGCTGCTGTAGGTGGTCCCTGAGGCCAGTTGGCGCAGAGTGAGTGCCACCTTGAGCCCAGGTTCCAGGATGGGCCGGAAGTTGGTGTTCTGCTTGGTCAACCTGGGTTTCAGCCGCTGTACAACTTCGTCAAACATGGCTGGAGGCATCCTCATGAAGTTCTGGAATGCCCGAGTGTCTTCGTTCCTGAGCTCCACCATCAGCTTGTTGTACAGTCCGTACTCTGCTCTTCTGGTGAACCATCTTCATACCCAGACTCTTCTTGGCCACCCCTTTTTCTTCCCGTACTAGAGTTCACAGAGCCTGTAGATGGCTTCGCACTGTTGCAGAAGGATGGTGGCTGCCAAAAGGACTGTGTTACGATCCATGGTGGACATGACTGGATATTGTGGAAGAGGAAGAGTCAGATGAAGGCTGCAGAGGTCCGCACCGCAGGGCTGCTGTTCTGAAAGTGAGATCCAGATGTGTTGCTCCCCCTTTTTATAGGCAGTATAGGTGTCCCTTTGCATCCTCTAGGCATCCTCCAGGCATCCTGTAGACATCCTTAATATCCGAGATAGGTCCCCTCTGCGGACGTTTTTTCCGTTTTACATGCTTTGTTTCCGTGCTGCATCCGCTAGGCATCCGTTCTGCATCCATTCCGCTTCCTCCCTGCGTCTGAGCGGATGCGAGTTGCGCGGATGCGGAACGGATGCCTAGCGGATATAGCGGATGCGTAACGGATGCAGAACGGATGCATAGCGGATGCGTAGTGGATGCATAACGGACGAATTGGATACATTTTCCGCGCAAAAGTTTTGAGCAGCTCAAAACTTTCTGAGCATATGAAACATCAATAAACGGATGCTGGACGGATAGAGAGGAAGCAAAACGGAGGCAGTGAGTACATTGCGTTTTCTACCAGATGGCAAGCTTTTTTGTCCATTTTACACCTCTTTGCATCCGTTGGTGCAGTGTGACAGGGGCTTTACCGACCTTGGAAGGGTGGAAGGGTGAATCAATCTTAAACCGATAAGATTTGGCTGTTGGCAGAATTAGCCTGCAATACTGCATTCTAACCGCTGTGCCACCACGTCTCTAGAGCCAAACTCAAAGCCGCCTCCTCCATTGTCCCAGAGACAAATGAAAGGGCATGTATCAGTGGCTTTGTTGCAAAATTCCTTGTTGCAACATGAATTGATAGCTTCACTGTAAGATTTAGGTGCGTACAGTACAAAAACCAATAGTTCCTTCAATCAAAGAAGACAATTGCTAAGGAAAGGAACAACAAACCTACTTGGGTCTTTTACTATAGGTTGGACATCACAGATCATATGCTTGCCTTTGCTTCATATTAGTTTGCTTTATATTCGTTAGTTAAGGATTGATATGTTTGCTTCATACTGAGCCTAAATTGTTCATTTTTCTTGTTTTGTCACCATCTAATACTACATTTAAATTATTTCTAATACATGGTCAGACAATAAATTTTTCAAGCTTTTAAGTGATTCCACCCTAGAATCAGCATTTAGATTTTATTAATTCAACATATTTATAGCTAATTTTATTTCTGAAACAAGCAGAGACACCACAATTTATTAATAATCATCAATGGATGACAAGGCTTTTATTTTATGGATAGAAACTATTCAATCATTCAAAGTGAAATAAAACCTTAGAAAGAAGAAAGTGCTAATGTGTATTGATAATACTCTTTGACATGTTTAAAATCTTTGATCTGGATCAAAGATCTAAATGACCTTTCAATTAAAAGGGCTTGTATTTGTCCTATGACTCTCAGTGCAAGAAAAAAATTCCTTCTTTTCACAACTTTTGGTTGTATTTCCTATATAGACATGGATCCTCATTCAGTAAATTTGCTTTTTTGTACAATAGTTGCTAGATGGAAGAATGTATGTGAGCATGGTATAATATGGAGGGTAAGCTGAAATTAGTAGCTATTTGAAACACTCATTGAAGTTTTATTTTTAAATTGTGACACTGAAATCTTTTTGAACTTAAACCAGTATGAGCTAGTCTCCTGCTTAGTTCTTTTTAAATAATTCTATCTCAGCTTAACTGACTTTACAAGGTTATTGTGAGCATATTGTTTGAAATGTAACATATACAAATAAAAAGCTGATTGCTAGGATATGAGAGTATCTGACTTACTCACTATGTTCTTATTTATAAAGAAAAAAATTATTACAAGAATTTGCTCCCATAACAGCAAAGTTGTCACAATAAATAGATAAAAAATTACTATGAAGTAGAATTTTTTCTATAGTACAACTCTCAGAATGTGTGTGTGTGCGTGTAAGAGAGAGAGAGCATTCCTTTTGTCTGCTTTTACCTTTCAACTTTTTAAACTACAAGCTAACTTAATTGACTCCTTCTCCATGTTGTCAATTGATGAACCAATATGCTAATTTCTCAGATTAAAAAAAAAAGAGGAACATTATTTGAAACTGCTTACATTCCACTATAACATACTGGGGCATCTTTCCTCTTCTGAAAACATATGGTGCTATGTGCATAAAGACCGCTCTAGAGATTTACTGTAATTATGTCATGATGGGCTTATTGTTATGGGTTTGACAGCTTTTCTTCCATTTCTACCTGCTTTGTTTGAGAACAGCTGCTCACTTCAAGCAGCCTGTCACTGTCTGTTTCTAACACCAAAGCAGAATGAAGAAATGCTTAGGAGGGAGGGCAAAACAGAATTTTAAAAAAGAGCCAATCTAACCCCATTGTGGAGACCTGGTGAAATTAGTAACAGCTACTTGATTATTTACTGATAGTGATAGCAATATAAAAATGGATCCCTGAAGCCTTTATAGCTGATAAAAGGATGAACATTCTCCTATCTCTTCATTGATTTTACTTCATTTCCATTTCTGTGGGAAAATGTGGAGGCTCTCTTTGAAACCCATGCTGAATTCCCACTCGCCTTGCAATGACCACAGGGAAGACTTAGAGAATCATGCAACTTGGCCAAATTTCCTCTAGCCCAGTGTTGGGGACCAGGGCACAAATGGGCATCTGCCTTTTTAGTAGTAATTTTATTAAACATTACAGTTAAAGAGATAAAAATAATACAACTAAAAAAAGATAAAATAATAAAAATTGAAGAAAGGAAACAATAGAGAAATTGAAAAGAAATAAAGAATTATAATATAAAAAAGGAAATAAATATATTAAAAAACTCCCCCCTTAATCACAATAAGTATAAACTATTTTAGTAATTTATCCCCTTCCCTTAAATACAACAAATGTTCTCTTCTTCCCATATCCCATCTCTTATCTCTAAATAAATCACTAAACCAGATCTGATCAGCAAAAATCCATTAAGGGTTACCAGAGATAAGAACATATCTATTTTAACTTTGATCAAATAAGCCAACTTTATATTCCTGGATTTTTACAATTTTGATCTTTAATTCCTTCAAATAATGTCCTAGAGCTTGATTTTTTTCACTTTTTCTTTGTTCCTTCTCATAAATTTCTTCAAACAACTCTCTTTTCTAAATACAATATAGGAAACAAATGTAGTATCTGGGTTTCTTATTTATATATTCTTTTTAATTATTATGACATCAGCCAGTTTCATTTGAATATCCAGTGCAGCATCTTTTTCCACATCATTCTTCTTGCCCAGAGGTCTACAAACTTGGCAACTTTAAGACTTGAGTACTATAACTCCCAAAAGTCTAAGAGTTGAAGCCTATCATTTTTAAATTCACTTTCAGATTAATCTCAGTCATGTTCGGTAAAACTTCATCCACTTCAATAACATCTTTTGAACAGAATCTGTCTATAGAGGTTGACACTCTTAAAATTAATATCTGGGTCCATTGTTCACAAATATCCTTCAACATTTCTGTCATTCTGTATTTGTAAGTTGTGTTTGAATGTTGTTCTCCTTTAATTGTAATTGTTAGTTCCTTCTACAGTAGTTCCCAATTTTGCTCTTATCTTGTTTTTTAAGAATCCAAACAAAAGTATTTTTCCCATACTTCTTTATAATTAACTCCAAGCTCTCATTTCAAATTTATCTGGTCCCTTACTCAATTGGTAACTTTCTAAAATCAAAGTTTTAATCACTCATTTTCTATTGCTTTGTCTATGTTATAGTCTCAATAATTCTTTCGTGCTAGACAATTTTATACATTGGCACATTACATTGTGCCAAGGTGAAAACTCTTCTAATTATTTCATTGGATGCACAGAAACACTTTGATAAAATTAATTGACAGTGTCTGTTTTTCAGTCTTTCAAGATGTTCTTTTCTTTGACACCTTTTAAGTCAATTTAAGACCAAGGTTAAAATCAATGGGATTTTATTGAAGCCCTTTTTTTAAAAAAAAAGTTATCTCCTTTCTCCATTAAAGTTTTATGCTTAGAATATTAGCAAGTGAGATTACATGTAATAGTGAGATTCTTGGTTTCAATCATATTGCCAAGGAATATTAAATAATCTTGTTCACAGATGATGTGTTGACACTTGTAATTTTTTATACCAGAATTAATACAATGAATTGAGTTACGCATCTCACCAGAAGTGACTATTAATATTAATTGATCTTAATCAAAACTGATGCCATTAGAGGCTGTCAAGATCAGTTTTATTCTAACAATGCACAGAAGCAATAATTTATCTTACACAGGAAGGGATATACCTAGAATATTTCAAAACTATTCACAAGAAATAGTACTAGGTTCAGATAGGTGGGCTGTACAAAAGCTGAATATTTGGAGTAAAATCAGTATTTTTAAAACATTTTACTAGTGATTATCCATGCCATATGACAGATATTGAGACAAAGAGAGAAAGTTCCTAAAGCATATTTTCAGTAATTTAACACATCATTTTGGAAGTGTCTGGAGAAATTTCCTCCCTCTTTTTTCACTCAACAAAAAAGTTTTAACTTTATATTATATTGTGTAATTTCTGTCTCATATCAATAAATGCATGGTTTGTCCTCTTGAAATTTTTCTTGAGTTGCTGCTTTAAATAGGCATGTTTCACCCATCCAATAAATGTATATTTTCTCTTGTTTATACTGTAGCTGCCAGAGTGGTGTGGGTTGCAATAGCACACAATCTTATCATGCTAGATTAATGATATGATATGGGAGAAATCTCATTAGAAAATAGAAAATATCTATTTTACTGGACAATACAGATCGAATGAGGAGCATAGTCATTTGATTGAATCAAATGGTGATGATGCTACTTGAGGTTTTGCAACATAAATGTTATTTGCCAAAATCCAAGAAATAGAAATACTTGAAATCAAACACTTTGTGACATCTCTATACTAAGCTCTATGCTATTCAAAATTGCCTCTGCTTATAGATTTAGCAGAATCTCTGCAATATAATAAGCTTGCAATTATAATTTATAAATGCTTATTAGTTTGCATTATTAGATATTCAAGAATATAGGGAGATACAGACTAAGGAATTATAATGTCCCATACTTCTATTCCAAGGAAAACTAGATATCTTATTTGTCTAGTATTAAAAATTTTATTTTGCTCTGAAAGTGTCCTTAGTTATTGTAGAAGGTGATGTTCTTTCGAATTAACATGTCCAGTGTGGAAACCAACAAGAGGACAAAGAAATGGACATTGCATAATTTTATAATTGCACAGTGGTTTTTATTAAAAGATCCCAAGATACTTTATATATGTCAGTCACACCAGAATTTGAACAATTTATCCAATTCTTGATTTGAACACAATAATTTCTCCCTGGAGTTTTCAAGGGAAGACTGTTGAGAAATGAACACTGTTTATGCTCATTTATATATTTAATCCTACTTTTTTCTTCTTATGAAGCAGGTAAAATGATTTAAATATAATACATGAATTATATAATATGATATGATTTATATATAAACCTAACTGAATATGAAGGATATGTATTATTATAAATGCTTCCTTTTGTTTTGTTATTTAATAATAAAAATAAATGGTTTATGAAGAAAATCATTGCAATCATGCAAATATATGATTTCAGTGTGGACCAAAGTTATTAGAATTGAAAAATAAATCAGAAATAAAAACTTTTAATCAAGGCAAAATTAATCAGAAAGATATAATAATATGGCACCTTTATTTCAACATAAAAAGGCAGGTATCTTCTGGATGACCCAGAAAAATTAGTTGGAACAAAATCAATATTCTAATCTTAGAAACAACATATGCAAGAATTTGAAGAGGAAGATCAGAATAAGTGATATTACAATGAATAAATATAGTTACAGGCAAGATGGGAATTGAGTTAAGAAAACACAGAGAGGATTGAAGGCTGAGAGAAAGCATTATCAACAAAAACAAACTATGCCAGAAAGTGCAAAATGAACACAAGCAGAACAATTATATGTAATTTGCACTACTTAGAAGATCTGATAAATTAAATCGAATGTCTATTTGGTCTATTAGATACTAACAGATGCAACAGTAACTTATTTATGACATTAGATCAAGGTTGCTATCTAATTGAGGAATCGTAACTTCAAGGAGAATATAATATAAGAGGAAGCAGTTTCATGGGACAAAAATATGTTGGTGAAGAAAAATAGACCTAGACTCTATGATGAATGATAGAATTGTACAGTACAATATTACATTTATCTCAGTGGTAGTATTCAAATTCTTTTACTACCGGTTTTGTGGGCATGTCTTAGTGGGCATGTCTTGGTGGGCATAGCAGGGGAAGGATACTGTAAAATCTCCATTCACACCCACTCCAGGGGAAGGATACTGCAAAATCTCCATTCCCTCCTCACCCCACTAACCTGCTTTCCAGCTCCGTTCTCCTGTGCAAGGCAATGAAAGAAGTCCCAGCCAATCAGCTGGGACTTGGGAGGCAGAGAATGGATGGGGGCGGGTCCAGTCAGAGGTGGTATTTGCCAGTTCTCCAAACTATTCAAAATTGCCACTACCATTTTCCAGAACTGGTCAGAACCTACTGAATAACACCTCTGACTTATCTGAAAAAAACACTCCTTGCGTACAGTGGGACATACCCCCAGGAACAGCACTTAAGATTTGAAATCTTAAAGGAATCATCTGTATTAGCAACACATCACTCTCAAACCTTAAAATCAATGTGGCCTTCACGAATAGAAACTTATTTCCTCAGCAAAGAAACAAAAATTGTTTATTCAGGCACGGAGACTAATCATCTGATACCTTACCATGGACTTCCTTTCATATGTAAACTTCAAAAGCTAACTGGAAAGAAATTACAGCTGTTAGCTGATTAACTTTAACCTAATTAATTAAGCAATTAAATTTGCATATGCATAGAAGCAACCTTTCTGAAAGAAATGCATATTTGTTTGAGTTTGGATACGTTACAGCAGGCATTTATTTTTAAACGTTTCTCCACTGTGTGAAAAAGAAAGTAGGGCCTTTCTTGAGATAGCATTTTTCTCCACAACATAATTGCTTGCATTAGAAATGTTGTCCAAATAAGACCATATTATTCAGTGAAAAGGATATTGAGAAATTGATCTGATTAATTGATTAAATGTGGATTCCTAGAAATACATGCACCAGGTTAAAAAAAGTAGACCAAAACTAGTAATAGAATCCCAATACATAAAAACACAATAAATGAAAAAAAAGAAAATGAGGATGAACAGAAAAGAAAAATAATATAGTTTAACCAATTGTGTCATAATAAATTTTGAAGTGCAAGTCTCATACTCCCTGGTTGTCCCATTTTAATCTTCACCAATTGTCCACTATAATCAGCTCTTGTTAAATGCTAAACATCTTAATTGACTGCTTGCCAATAGGTTGCACTAATCTACCGTGTTTCTCCAACAATATGATCTCCACCAATAGGAAGGCTCAGCATGATTTCTAGGCATAAGGTGAAATTAAGCCCCACCCCCAAAATTTAGGCCTATTTAATCCATGTGTTTCCCGCCATTTCTCACATTGTTCGTTAGAATTACATGAAGTGAAGAGAAATGGGGTGAAGGGTAGGGGTGGGGAGGAAACTTGCCTTTAGGAGTGCCCTGCAGGTAGCCTAGGCTAGAATACCCCAATCTACCAACAGAACATCAGCTGATAGAAGCTCCCCGAAGGCAGAGTCCCCAACTACTTCAGAGCGAGGCGTGGTTGCCCGTGTCCCCTTGCCATTAGGCAGTGTCTTTTGGGCAATGAAAGTTCCCCAAGTGCAGTCACCAGCCACTTCAATCGGCTAGTAGAAGCGGCCTCGGGGTGAGCACACACACACACTCCCCTCACCCTGAGGCCGCTTCTCCTGGCCGATCAAAGTGGCTAGTGACTGCACTTGGGGAGCTTCCATCACCCGAAAGACACTGCCTAATGGCAAGGGGACACAGGCAACCACGCCTCACCCTGAAGCGGCTGGGGACTCTGCCTTCGGGGAGATTTCATCGGCCGATAGAAACAGCCCGGCCTTATTTTGTGAGAAACACGGTAGACAATTACTACATTGGTGATTATTAATATGATGTCCTGCTTCAAGTTTGGATTACATGGGAGACTAGATTCAAGTCCAGATTAAACCATGGAATGTCACTGGACAATGGTGGGCCATACATTTCTCAGTCTATCATAACTTTCAATGTTGTTCAGTGAGGATAAAATCAGAGGAAGAAATACCAAGTAGAGAAGAGTTCCTCAACCTTTCCAGCTTTGCAGACTGGGCTGTGTATGTGTGTGTGGAGAAGAGATAGTTCCATGTGAGTGGCCAACAAGCATGCATGTGCAAAGTGACACCAAGTACAGCTCACATGGAAAAGGTATTAAATGCACCAACCTTGGGTGCCCCAAATTGCTTACGCTGCTGCATTTTGTATTAATTGTAGCTTCTGGATATTCTTCAAGGATAGCCCCATATATAGTAGCATATTGCAGAATTCCATACAGGAGATGACTAGGAAATGAGTGATTGAGAGAAGGGTCCTCCAATCCAATATCTTTTAAAATATTAGCAACCCCACCCAGGTTGGTGTCATGTGCACATTTGATGAATGTCCCTTTAATCTCCTCATCTAGGTTATTTATATGTAATGCATTGATGCATAATGCAAGCTTGGAAGAAAACTGAGATATCATTCAACATGGTTTCCATGCGCAGTGCAAAACTGGAGTTGTGCTACATAACAATACATGACTTTTTTTTTGTTTAATGACAAATAAACAGTTCTAAAGATACAGAAAAAAGGAAGCCAAATCATACCATTATTTTGTTATTGGATATTTGTTCAGTAAGGAAATTTCCATGCTGTTCTCCCAGTAATGCAGCTGTGGCCACAGCAGCTGATTGGAATTGGTAGGGAAGGGATACACAGATAAATGGATTAGAACATAATTGCGGGCATTCCCCGTCTTTTCCTTGATAATAATGTTAACAAACTAACAAGTGATTTCTATTTCTTCAAAACAACGTTCAATCGAAATAAGTCCCAATGGGAGTACAAGGAAAAAGTAGATGGATTCGTCCCCCTCTTTTTTCTTTCTTTCTTTATATGAGCTCATTTGCCTTATGAGGACTTCAGACAGTTGCTGTATGAAAAAAGCAATTAGCTGTTTTAGTCTTGGGTACCATTTAAAACATCCAGGTCGGTGTGCTTCATCATACAATTTGACCTTTTTAACTTGTGCACTTACTGCTAAAAGACTTCACACACAACCATACATACACATGTGTAAATGTCTGTGTGTGTTTGTTTGTCTGTGTTCAGCTTCCTTCGGGTATTATCCCACGTCATTGTAGTTGTGCTTTTAAAGTTGGAGCAACGTTTCAGCAGAATCTCATCTGCCATCATCAGAATTCCGTATTGAGTTCGTCTGTGGGTCAGGCTATCACAGCCGTTTAGTTTTAAATTTGAGGCTAGCCTACTGTTGTGCCAGGATGGTTTTTTCTTCATCCTGATTGGTTGGGAGTCTTGGTCTGTGTTTATTGGTCTTGGAGTTTGCTTGATTGCTGTTTCTGGTTTCTTCTGTCTGTTTTGTGGCTTTGATTGGCTGGCAACACTGTGTTCCTGTGTTGGAGGCTTTCAGTGCAGCTTGGCTTTGAGTAAAAGGACGGCTATCATCTATTAGGAAGCTAGATTTCATCTGGGTGCCTGGTTGGGGTGTGTTTGAGCTGGAGGTATCAGGGGGAGTCTGTTTGTGCCCAGGTGTTTGCCTGGCTTGTGGTGTGGAGATCTTTCTGTTTGAGAGTGCAGGCTTCCAAATGATTGACAGTCTGGTGGAATAATCTCTTCTATTCATGCTTTCAGGTCTTTTTTCAATCTCTATGGCTTCTCTGATGATTCTGTGGTTGGGGTTTTCTATAGTGGCTAGGGTTTTGGTGCCATTGAAATTGATGTTATGACCTGAAGCTTTCATGGGTTGGACTAGTGAGGAGGTGTGTTCCAGCTTTTTTACTGCATTTTTGTGTTCAACCAGGCAGGTACATATTCTTCTATTAGTCTGTCCAATGTATGTAGCATGAAGCACAGGGGACTTTGTATATGCCTTGGTTTTCCAGGTCAATTTTATCTTTGGGGTTTCTAAGGATGGTTGCTATTTTTTTGTCTGTTTTGAAGGCAGTCTTGATGTGATGCCTGTATAGTATCTTACTGATTTTGTCTGTAGTACCTCTTATGTAGGGCAGGACAGCTGTTCCATAGGTCTGTTGATCTTCTAGGTCTCTATTATGTCTTAGTGTGTTTTTGTGGATCAAGCTGGTGATATTGTTTTTGTGGAAGCTGTTGGCTGTCAGTACTTTAGTCAGGGTGCATAGTTCAGTCTTTATATGTGTCTTGTCTCCCAGGTGTTTGGTTCTGGTGATTAGTGTTTTGGCCATGCAACACCAACTTGCTTCAAATTAACATTTCATCACAGCACAGCAGCTACTAAACGTATCCTGAAAAGAACTGAAATGGCTCTACTTAGGAACAAGCTCCACAGAAAGAGATTCCAATTGGATCAGTTAAACAAAGATTTGCTAGCACTACACCTGGAACTGAGCAGCATAATCCACCATCTACTTTGGGATAAGATAAAACAACTTACAACTTGGAGAGCTGAAACTGAAACCACTTACAAAAATGAAAAACTCTTGAAGAAACTAATGAAATTAGAACATGACAAGAAAACCCCAAACAACTCACAACAACACCTGACAAAATTAGTATATAATGTTTTCAACAGAGAACTCACCAAAACAGAAACAGATGTCCTAACCAAAGGATTCAATTATGCCATAGCACCCAAAAAAGTCCCCACAGAATCCATCACATGTGCAGTAGAATCCAGCCTAACTAAATAAAATACAGATGAAGCTGACAGAATAAGACACCAGGTTACCAACATCCTATGCACAAGCAAACCACCCAAAAGCAACTTGCAAGGAGATGAATTCAAAGCGCTACAAACCCTGAAAACCCTGTAAAATGATAACAGCATAATCATACTCCCAGCAGATAAAGGGAATGCCATAGTAGTAATGAATAGAAAAGACTACGAAACAAAATTGACAGACCTACTCCAAGACTCCACATACGAACCTATAAATACAGACCCAACCACATATCTGGAAAAATTAACCAAGAAGAAAATTATAACTAGCCACATAAGCAAAGAAATCCAACAGACGATCATCCCAAGAGAAAAATCTTCCAGATGCCCCAAACTATATGGGCTCCCAAAAATACACAAAGAAGGCATACCTCTCAGACCCATAGTCAGCTCCAAAGGAGCACCATTACAAAACCTAGCTAAACACTTAACAAAACAAGTACAGCCCCATGCTGAAACCTCAGCTTCATAGGTACAAAACTCATACCTTTTCTTAGAAATGATCAAAGATCTACACGTGGAACAAGAAGATCTGCTTGTAAGTTTCGACGTGGTTTCACTATTCACTCAAGTCCCAACAAAAGAAACTCTTGAAATCATCAAAAATAAATACCAACCAGCTAAAGACCTCATGGAACTAACAGAACACTGCTTAACCAACACATATTTCATATACAAAGGACAAAGATACAAGCAAATTGAAGGAGCCCCTATGGGATCACCACTGTCACCCATCATTGCAAACCTGTTCATAGAAGAATTTGAATCCAGACCCCTGGCTAATGCCACCTACAAACCCAAACTATGGTTAAGATACATTGATGACACATTTGTGATTTGGCCCCATGGAAAAGAAAACCTAAACAATTTCCTGACACATCTAAACAGCACACACCCCAAAATCAAGTTCACCATGGAAACGGAAATAAACAAACAACTACCATTCCTAGATGTACTAATCTACAAAAGAACAGATGGCACACTAGGACACACCGTATACCAGAAGAAAACACACAACAACCGCTACCTCAATGCCCAATCCCACCACCACCCAGCACAGATAAACTCCGTGGCCAAAACGCTAATCACCAGAACCAAACGCCTGGCAGACAAGACACATATAAAGACTGAACTATGCACCCTGACTAAAGTACTGATAGCCAACGACTTCCACAAAAACAAAATCACCAGCTTGATCCACAAAAACACACCAAGACATAATAGAGACCTAGAAGATCAACAGATCTATGGAACAGCTGTCCTGCCCTATATAAGAGGTACTACAGACAAAATCAGTAAGGCATCACATTAAGACTGCCTTCAAAACAGACAAAAAAATAGCAGCCATCCTTAGAAACTCCAAAGATAAAATTGACCTGGAAAGCCAAGGCACATATGAAGTCCCCTGTGCTTCATGCCCAGCCACATACATTGGACAGAATAGAAGAATAAGTAGCTGCCTGGATGAATAGAAAAATGCAGTAAAAAAGCTGGAACACACCTCCTCACTAGTCCAACCCATGAAAGCTACAGGTCATAACATCAACATCAATGGCACCAAAACCCTAGCCACTATAGAAAACCCCAGCCACAGAATCATCAGAGAAGCCATAGAGATTGAAAAAAGACCCGAAAGCATGAATAGAAGAGATTATTCCACCAGACTGTCAATCATTTGGAAGCCTACACTCTCAAACAGAAAGATCTCCACACCACAAGCCAGGCAAACACCTGGGCACAAACAGACTCCCCTGATACCTCCAGCTCAAACACACCCCAACCAGGCACCCAGATGAAACCTAGCTTCCTAATAGATGATAGCCGTCCTTTCACTCAAAGCCACTGAAAAGCCTCCAACACAGGAACACAGTGTTGCCAGCCAATCAAAGCCACAAAACAGACAGAAGAAACCAGAAACAGCAATCAAGCAAACTCCAAGACCAATAAACACAGACCAAGACTCCCAACCAATCAGGATGAAGAAAAAACCATCCTGGCACAACAGTAGGCTAGCCTCAAATTTAAAACTAAATGGCTGTGATAGCCTGACCCACAGACGAACTCAATATAGAAGCCTGATGATGGCAGATGAGATTCTGCTGAAACGTTGCTACGACTTTAAAAGCACTACAATGACGTGGGATAATACCCGAAGGAAGCTGAACTGCATTCATGTAAGTACCTGCGAAAGCTTAAAAAAACAAATATCTGACCTCTACGGGGAGGAAATAAACAGCCAGATCAAAAGCTATGAGAAGCTGGAAGTTAAAAGAGCAGGAATACTATGTGACCTAAAATTCCTATGCAGCTGCAGAGACAACAATGTAACACCAACCTGCTTCAAATTAACATTTCATAAGAACACAGCAGCTACCAAACGTATCCTGAAAAGGACAGAGATATCTCTACTCAGAAACAAAGTTCACAGTAAAAGATTCCAATTATATCAGTTAAACAAAGATTTGCTAGCACTACACCTGGAATTGACCAGCAAAATCCACCCTCTACTTTGGGATAAGATCAAACAACTTACAAATTGGAGAGCTGAAACTGAAAACACTTACAAAAATGATAAACTCTCAAGAAAACTAAAAAAATTAGAAAATGACAAGAAAATTCCCAATAACCCACCACAACACCTGAAACAACTAGTATACAACGTTTCCAACAGAGACCTCATCAAAACAGAAACAGATGTCCTATCCAAAGGATTCAATTATGCCATAGCACCCAAAAAGTCCCAACAGAATCCATCATATGTGCAATAGAATCCAGCCTAACCAAATTAAATACAGATGAAGCTGACAGAATAAGACACCAGGTTACTCACATCTTATGCACAACGAAACCACCAAAAAATAATTTGCAAAAAGATGAATTCAGAGCGTTACAAACCCTGAAATATGATAACAGCATAACAGCGGGAGGTTTCACCTCATTTATTCATGCTGTGTGGGCTTTTTTTATCTTTAATAAGTGCATGCATTGAAGAACACAAGATCTCAATCAAAAAAGAAGAACTGACCTTTTCCCTGGTCCAACACCTCAAAGCCATTGGACATGAAATTGACTTTAAAAATACCAGTACTATCACCATAACCAAACACTTCAACAACAGAATAATCAGAGAAGCCATAGAGATAGAAAAACGCCCACACAGCATGAATAAATGAGATGATACCTCCCGCCTACCAACCATTTGGAAACCTGCCCTCATTAATAAATGAGTACCTAACATGAAGAATGACACCAGACCCACACCCACGAGTGCCACACAAGATGCTACCACCACATTTCAACGTAGAAGAAAGACTCACACCCAAACAGAAGATGAGACACGACCACGGACCAGAAGCCGTACCGCAGCTGCACCACTACCCGCTTCAAACCCCTCTGACCCATACAAGAAGCGAACTGACACTCACCATGAAGATGTGGCACGACCACGAACGCGAAGCCATACAACAGGATCACAGCTCACCAGCTCAAATCCCCCAGCGACTAAGACTAACCTGAGCAAAACCAAGCCCCCACCTGAACAGAACACACCCCCAGCCAATCAGTACACAGCCAACCCCCTTACCAATCAGAACACAGCCAAACCTCCAACCAATGAGAACACCCTCCCACCCAATCAGAACACAGTCAAGCCCCCACCCAAGTCACACCCCGACTAGCAGTTAAAAGGAAGAAGCAGCTGCAAGCTCACATTACTCTGAGAAGCACAGAGCCGAAGAAACAAGCCTGAAGATGATGAATGAGACTTCATCGAAATGTTGCCTAGATACTTCCAATTTTACGCGGTAGAAAACCCAAATAATCAAAGATCCACATACAAATACCAGCGAAAACCTCAGAAAACAAATATTGCACCTCTACGGGGAGGAAATCTACCATCTGACCAGGACTTATGAAAAACTTGAAGTCCAAAGAGCTTCCATTTTATGTGACCTCACCTTCCTACGTCACTGCCAAGATTAAAATTTAATCCCCATAAGCTTCCAATTGAAATTCCACACCAACACAGCAGCCACCAAAGGCATCCTAAAAAGAACAGAATTGGCCCTTATTAGAAATGAACTTCACACAAAAAAGATTCCTCCTAGACCAAATCAACAAAGAACTCCTCACACTTCACCTCAGACTAAACAACAAGATTCACCCCTTACTTTGGGACAAATCCAAACTACTTGCTGTCTGGAGAGCTGAAACACAGACCATTCTCAAGACAGACACACATACCAACAAACTCAGAAAACTACAACAACACCAGAAACAAACTCCTCCCCCCTCACAGCCACATATGAAACAAACAGTGCACAACATATCAGACAAGATCCTCACTGAAGCTGAAACCAGTGTCCTTTTGAAAGGATTCAACTTTGCTGTCGCTCCCAAACACATCCCCACAGAAACCATCATATGCAGAGTTGAAACCAGCCTGACCAAAACCAACCCTGATGATGCTAACAGAATCAGACTCGAAATCACCAACATCCTCTGCACTAACAAACCACCCAAAAGCAACTTATCCAAAGAAGAACAAACTGCACTACTTAACCTGAAAGAAGACACCAGCATAATAATCCTACCAGCAGACAAGGGCAATTCAACAGTGGTTATGAACACATCTGACTACCAAACCAAGTTAACCAACCTACTCCAAGACCCCACATACAAACCGCTAAACACTGACCCCACCACGTACCTAGAAAAAACCACCAGATCCAAAATAAAAGCCTCCCCCATCAGCGAAGAAATCCAGCAAAGAATCATACCCAGAGAAAAATCATTCAGATGCCCTAGGCTTTATGGTCTCCCCAAGATACACAAAGAAGGAACCCCACTACAACTAATAGTCAGCTCCATTGGCTCACCTGTACAAAATTTAGCCAAATTTCTCACCAAACAACTACAGCCCTATGCAGAATCCATCAACTCACATGTAAGAAACTCATTCCAGTTCATCGAGATCATAAAGAAAGAAAACTTACAACCCAGCGACCTACTAGTGAGCTTCGATGTCATATCCCTCTTCACCCAAGTGCCTATAAAAGAAGCCTTGACAGCCATCCAAAACAAATACAACCCCCCCCCCCAAGTACATCCTAGATCTTACCAACCACTGCCTATCCAATACATACTTCACCTACAACGGACAAAAATACAAACAAATAGAAGGAGCACCCATGGGATCACCCCTCTCACCTGTCATCGCAAACCTCTACATGGAACACTTTGAAACACAAACTTTAGAAAAATACAATCACAAACCCAAACTCTGGCTCAGATATGTAGATAACACCTTCATAATCTGGCCACACAGGAAAGAAAAACTGAACAACTTCCTCACACACCTCAACAGCCTACACCCCAAAATACAATTCACCATGGAAACAGAAGCCAACAATCAACTTCCCTTCCTAGATGTCTTAGTATACAAAAAATCCAATGGCTCCCTAGGACACACCATCTACCAGAAGAAAACACATACAAACCGCTATCTACATGCATTCTCACACCACCACCCAGCACAGATCAATTCCGTAGCCGAGACACTCATCTCCAGAACAAAATGCTTAGCCAACGAACAACACTTAAAAACCGAACTACACACTCTCGCTACTGTACTAACAGCCAATGGATTCCAAAAAAAGAAGATTACCCACCTAATCCGAAAAGAAACCCCAACCAAAAGCCAAGACAGAGAACAAGAGAACAGCAAAGCCCTCCTCCCATATATAAAAGGCACTACAGACAATATCAGCAAGATCCTCCAAAAACACAACATTAAAACAGCATTCTGCACAAACAGAAAAATATCCACCATCCTAAGAAATCCTAAAGACAAAATCGAGTTAGAAAACCAAGGAGTGTACAAATCCCTTGCACTGCCTGACCCACCACATACATCGGACAAACTAACAGAAGAATAAGTGCATGCATTGAAGAACACAAGAACTCAATCAAAAAAGAACTGACCTCTTCCCTGGTCCAACACCTCAAAGCCACAGGACATGAAATTGACTTTAGATACCAGAACTATCGCCAAAACTGAACACTACAACAACAGAATAATCAGAGAAGCCATAGAGATAGAAAAACGCCCACACAGCATGAATAAACAAGATGATACCTCCCGCCTACCAACCATTTGGAAACCTGCCCTCATTAAAAAACGAGTACCTAACATGAAGAATGACACCAGACCCACACCCACGAGTGCCACACAAGATGTTACCACCACACTTCCACGTAGAAAAAAGACTCACACCCAAACAGAAGATGGACCATGGACCAGAAGCCATACTGCAGCTGCACCACTACCCGCTTCAAACCCCTCTGACCCATACAAGAAGCGAAATGACACCCACTATGAAGATGTGGCACGACCATGAACACGAAGCCAAATAACAGGATCACAGCTCACCAGCTCAAATCCCCCAGCAACTATGACTAACCTGAGCAAAACCAAGCCCCCACCTGAACAGAATACACCCCAGCCAATCAGTACACAGCCAACCCTCCTACCAATCAGAACACATCCAAACCCCCAACCAATGAGAACACACCACCACCCAATCAGAACACAGTCAAGCCCCCACCCAATCAAGTCACACCCCCACTAGCAGTTAAAAGGAAGAAGCAGCTGCAAGCTCACATTACTCTGAGAAGCACAAAGCCGAAGAAACAAGCCTGAAGATGATAAATGAGACTTCATCGAAACGTTGCCTAGATACTTCCAATTTTACTCAGGAGAAAACCTGAATAACCAAAGATCCAGATAGATAGATAGATAGATAGATAGATAGATAGATAGATAGATAGATAGATAGATAGATAGA
>BLBF01000007.1:69228192-69317904 GCA_015471245.1 Laticauda colubrina
TATAGATATAGATATAGACATAGATATAGATATTCTTAAGTTTTTGTGGGTACTTACATGTATGCTGTTCAGCTTCCTTTGGGTATTATCGCACGTCATTGTAGTTGTGCTTTTAAAGTTGTAGCAACGTTTTGGCAGAATCTCATCTGCCATCATCAGGCTTCTGTATTGAGTTTGAACTCAACTCAATACAGACGAACTCAAAAGAGAAGCCTGATGATGGCAGATGAGATTCTGCCGAAACGTTATATATATAAAACAGCCTAGATGGAAGAAAAGGCGTAGTGGTGCTTGTAAATTTATTGAAAGAGATCCAGCCCCAAAGCCCTACTATAGCTTGTGCTCATTCCTATGAATATTATCGAGTATCAGATTGAAGACTTAATGTTTAAATATCTTTGGTAATTAAGTAATATAATGTTACTCATTATTGTATTTTACACATAGGCTATGCACAAGAGAGAGCCAGGCTTTTGATTATATTCCTTAGAAATTTTGCTGCTGTCATCATCGTATACCACATAGAAATTTCTCTGAGACTGCTGAGAATGAGAATAGCCTTATCAGTTAACCTTCCTGTGCTGTTCTAATAGGTATGACACAAGATTGTATATTTGTGCTTCATGTTAAAGTGAAAATCTGTGCAAGACATTGCTTCAAGACTACAGTATAGCTCATCAGCTATATGAAATAGCAAATTCTGAGAAAGATTTCCAGAAGTATCAATATGAGTAGTTAAATTATATGTAAATGCCTGGAAAAACAGTTGTGGACACATTTAATTTTTAATATTTGATAGCAGAAATATTTAGTGATAAGATACTTCTTACATTTCTTTATATGAACAGTCTACTGGTGTGAAGAAGAGGCTTCAGAATAAATTGAAAGAAAGAAAATGATGACATAAGCCTCCTTATAATTTAAAGAAATGTGGTATACTTTATTTCTAAGCCACCGATTGAAGCCTAGTTTGAGAAAAATCAGCTGCACTGTGCAACAATATTATTTCTTCTCTGGTGAATAATTGATAAAAACTTTAAACATTAGTTTATGCAATTACATTCAAAGTGAAAGTGAGATCACAAGAAAGCCAGAAATCAATCCTTGTCAGCAAGAAGAAAGGTTTGCCCCTACTACTGTACCCTAGGCAAGAAATGAGGAGAAGAAGATAGGAATTTAAATCTCATTTTTTGCTTGGAAGTGGGAAAATCATTCTGCCTGAGGCTGAACAAAAAGAACCACAAAGAAGAATCTTCTTTTGAGGAAGTAGAATAACCACAGTCTTTAAATAGTCAATGTGCGCTGCAGGTGTCTTGAAAAATCAAGAATTTAACAATATCCAAGAATGCATCACATAGAAAGCTATAAGATATTCATAAAAGTCAGGTTCCATGAGGGAAAAAAGTGAGAAAGAGAGGGGGATGGAAGGAACTTTGAATATTAACTAAGATGTTGGAAGGGACCTTATAGGTGATCTAGTCCAACCCCCTGCCCAAGAAGGGGGACTCTGCACTATTTCTGACATTTTTGATTCACTTAACTGTGGCAAGAAAGGTCGTAAAATGAGACAAAACTCACTTAAGAACTGTCACGCTTAGCAACAGCAATTTTGAACTCGGTTGTAAGTCGAGGTCTAACGGGAATAAATGAAGTCAGTTCATAAATGAGTGGAAATGGTCCTAAGGGTCGAAATCCAGTTCTCACCTGTTGTGAAGATGCTAGTTAGCTATGATTGCGTCTCTCCGATTCACAAATAGGATTTTCCTGCAAAGGAAATTAGAATAACAGAGTTGAAGGGACCTTAAAGGTTTTCTAGTCCATTGAGCTACACTAGGTCATGTAGTAAATCAACCCAAAAGGGAATTGGAACCTTAGGAAGCCAGGCAGACTCCAAATTGATTATCATGCCACTCTCCAATGATCAAGATAAAATATTTAATCTTACGAAGCTTCTCCTCTGGAAATATCGAATTGCTAACGAGAGCATACAAAACTTTTGCCAGACCAATACTTGAATACAGCTCATCAGTCTGGAATCCATACAGCATATCAGACATTAATACAATCGAGCGAGTCCAGAAGTATTTCATGAGAAGAGTACTACACTCCTCTGCTTGCAACAGAATACCCTATATCACCAGGCTTGAAATTTTGGGTTTGGACAACCTTTTTTTTTCTTTTTTTGTCTCTTTTTTGTTTTTTCTTTTTTTTTTCTTTTTTTTATAAATTTTTATTGGTTTTAAAATAAACATAAACAAACAAAACATGAAAACATTAAGCCATCTTCCATATATATATATATATATATACATACAGTGTGCTGGTTGGTTTACAAATTGTTTTGTACTACCATTTCGTAGTCTTCAATTACAATTACATTATATATCCTCTCATACTTTCAATTAAATATCAAGTACATTAATATCTTTATTAATCAATCGTTGACTATACTTTTATTCATTCAGTCTTATAAAATAATCATATTTTACTTAGTTTATTTTATAACAATTCTTATTATCCTCCCAGATCGATCCTAGAATCATTTTGTAGATATAATTTTAAAAAAGGGGAAAAAAAGAAAATACATCTCTATATATTTACCGGTATTATTTTCTAAAAATGTACATATTTCATTACTATGTTTTGTTATCTAACCATTGATAGAATAGATCCCAAATTTTATAAAATTGTTTATCATCTTGTTCTCTAATTTCAAATGTCAATCGACTCATTTCAGCTCATTCCAATATTTTCTTAATGATCTCCTCCTGTGATGGTGTCTTCTCATTTTTCCAGTTTTTAGCAAATACAATCCTAGCTGCTGTTAATACATTTACAGTCAGATATTTCAAATCTTTACGATATATTTCAGGCAAAATTCCCAATAAAAAAAATCTCTGGTTTCAAGTCTATATGCTTATTTGTCATTTTTTTCCAATCACATTTTAGTCCAATATTTTTTAGCGTCCAAAAATGTCCATCACATATGATAATATGAGCCAGGTGTCTGATGACATTTCCAACACTTTTCGGACTTGTTCTTGAACATTCTTGCTATTCTTGTCGGGGGAAAAGTGCCACCTGTAAAACATACAAATTTTCTTTATATGTTGTTGATATTGTCATTTTATAATTTTGAGACCACAATTTTTGCCATTTCTTGAAATCAATCCCCTATCCAAAATTCTTCCCCCAAGCAATCATAGTTCCTTTAACTTGTTCCTCTTCTAATTTAATCTCTAATAAATATCCATATAATTTTTAATCACCTTTTCATCAGCACCTATCAAAATCTTATCTAAATCAGTCAATTTATCATAAAAACCTTCTGTTTTAAAATCTTTATCATACTTTGATTGTATTTGCGCATATGAAAACCAGCTCATCTTTATACCTTGTTCTTCTAATTTTTGCATAGATTTAAGTTCACCCTTTTCATTCAGTATTTCACTAAATCTAACTGTTTGTTCCTTTTTGTATATTATAGGATAAGAAAATGCTTCAATAGTCGATAGCCAGACTGGACTTTTCAAATAACATTGTATTTTAGTCTTCTCCCAATTTAACCACAGAGACTCCTGTATATGATGTCTTCTAAAATAACCCTGTATTTTAGTTCTCTTATACCATAAAAAGGCATGCCATCCCAGCAACAAATCATGTCCTTCTAATAATGACAATCTAATATTTCTTAATGTTATCCATTGCTTAACCCATGTCAAGTTTGTAGCTTGGTAGTACAACTCCCAATTAGGCAAGCCAAATCCTCCTCTTATTCTAACATCTTGCAAAAGTTTTAACTTTATTCTCGCCTTCTTACCTTGCCATATATATTTCAACAAAATTTTATTTAAATCTTCAAAATAATCTTTTCCAAGCCTAATTGGAATGTTTGAAACAAATATAAAATTCTGGGTAATATATTCATCTTGATTGTTGATATTCTCCCTATTAGTGACAGTTGTAAATTTTCCCATTTCGCCAAATCTACCACTATCTGCTGCTTAAGTTTAATATAATTATTCTCTTTTAGTGTACTACATCTTGCTGTCAAATATATCCCCAAGTATTTGATTTTATTCGTGACCTGGATTTTCAATAGGTATGCTAATTCTTCCTTTTGTCTTGAGAACATATTCTTTGTCAGAATCTTTGTCTTATCTTTATTTATTTTCAAGCCAGCCACCTTTCCATATGTCTCTATCTTTTCTGTCAATTTTGATGCTGTTTCTAGTGGATCTTCTAAGATAAAAACCAAGTCACCTGCGAATGCTTGCAGTTTAAATTCTTCCTTTTAAATTTTCATCCCTTTTATATCCTTTTCTTCTCTAATATTTCTGTTTAACACTTCCAAGGTTAACACAAACAACAAGGGTGACAGTGGGCATCCTTGTCTTGTTTTTTTTCTTATATCAGTAGAGTCTGTCAATTCTCCTTCCATCATTACCTTTGCTGTTTGCTTATGATATGTAGCTTCCATTGCTTGAGTAAATTTTTTAGTAAAGCCCATCTCTTCCAGCAATAACAACATAAATCGCCAGTTCACATTATTAAATGCCTTCTGTGCATCTAGAAATATCAAAGCCATTTGTTTTTCAGGATGTGCCTTGTAGTATTCGAAAGTGTCCAAGATTACTCTCATATTATCTTTAATTTGTCTCTTTGGCAGAAATCCATTTTGATCAGGATGGATAAAACTGTTTAAATATTTTTTAAGTCTTTCTACCAATATTGAAGCAAAAATCTTATAATCCGTGTTTAGTAAAGAAATAGGTCTATCATTCTTAATTTGTAATGGATCGGCCTCCTCTTTTGGAATAAGTGTAATATAAGCTTCTAACCATGTTTTAGGTATCCTCTTCTTTAACATTACTTCATTCATAACTTCTAACAATGAAAGGTTCAACGATTCTTGTAATGTTTTGTAAAATTCTGCTTGAAGTCCATCTGGGCCTGGCGCCTTTCCATTCTTTTGCTTCTTGAGTATTTCAGTTATCTCCAACATCGTTATATTATTTTCTAACATTCTTTCAATCTCTTTAGGTATCTGGGGTAGATTAGCATTCTGTAGATACTGTTTAACTCTTTCCTCATCAATATTCTCTTGTGAATATAATTTCTCATAATAGTCTCATATGATTTCCTTCTTCTCTTTGCTACCATAGCAAATTTGGCCTTGTTCATCTATTAATTGCAATATTTTCCTTGATTCTTTCTCCTTTCTCAACTTATATGTTAACCACATACCCGGTTTATTTGCATCTTCAAAATAGTTCTATTTAGCACCTCTATTTTTTTGTGCTAGCTTTTCTTTTTCTATTAGACCCATTTTATGTTTGGTTATCTCCATTTTTAACTTGATATCCTTTTTCTATGGCATTTTCTGTAACTCTTTTTCAAGTCCTTTATACTCATCCTCTAATGCCTTAAAGACTAATCTTTTCACAGTATTTCTTTTCCTTGTATAGTTTATTATCAAGCCTCTGGAATATGCCTTCATTGTATCCCATACATTCTGAATTGATGTATCTTCTTTTTTGTTTTCTCTAAAGAAAAAAGCCAGTTCTTTCTCCATCAACTGTGTAAAGTCTTTTTCCTTTATAATAGTATTGTTTAACGTCCATCTAGATCTTCTTCTTTGTCCTTTCCATTTTTAATTGTCATTGGATTGTGATCTGCCCAAGTACTTATTTCAATGTTTACTTCTTGACTATTGGTTAACAATTCTGTTGACATCCATATCATATCTATTCTGGACCATGATAAATGTCTATTTGAATAGAAAGTGTATTGTTTGGTTTTAGCATTTCTTTCTCTCCATGGATCTTTTAAGTTTATTTCGCCCACCATTTTAAAAAAGATTTAGGGAGGATCTTTCTGCTTTGCTTTGTTGTTTTCTGTGCTGTATAATCCAGTTTATTGTCTACAATTCTGTTAAAATCTCCCATCAAAACTTTATTAGCATAGCCCAGTTCAATTATTTTCATGTGTAATTTTTTAATAAAATTCTTTTTGTTTGTCATTCGTGGCATAAATTGCAATCAGGAGTGTTTTTATATTATATTATTTCCACCATTAGTATTCTTCCATCATCATCAGTATACATCAATTTTGTTGGGATAATATCTTTAATATATAGGACCACTCCTCTTTTCTTGCATTGTGTCAAAGAAGTAAATATCTTCCCTAAGTTTGGCTGTCTCAGCAATTGTTCACGTTGCTTTTTAATGTGTACTTCTTGTAGACAAATTATATCAAATTTTAATTCCCTAATTTATGAAAAAATTTCCTTCTTTTAACAGCTGAATTAAGTCCATTTATGTTGATTGTAATTAATTTTTTTTCCATGGTTACATTTTGTAGTTAGGTTTAACAGCTCTCATAGATCTTGGTTCGCGTTGTTCTTTAGTCTCCTCCTTTCCGCCTGCTGCACCTTCTTCTTTTCCAGTCGTCATTTGGTAGTTCTCTTGGAATTCAATTAGTGAAATTTCTTTTTCTGCCTCTTTCTCCTCTTTAAAAAATTCTGCGTAAAACGATTCAGCTTTCTCAATTGAGTCAATTCTACATCTCTTTTCTTGCCATGTGAATATTAAACCTTCTGGAATCAGCCATCTATAATTCAACTCTTTTTTAAGTAACAATTTGGTATTTTAAGTAACAATTTGGTCAAAAATTGGTATTCTCTTCTCATCTCTCTCACTTTTCTGGGCACTTCTTTCAAAACCACAATCTCCTTATCTTTGTATTTCAATGTTTTCTCTCTTGGCACTTGCAACATTTGCGTTTTAATGGCTTTCTTTGTAAATCTGATGTGAACTTCTCTTGGTAAACTATTTCTCATCGCATATCTTGTAAAGACTTGATAAACCTCGTCTATTCCATCCATCATATTCTCTCAAGTTATTTCCAAAGCTTCAGACAGTATTTCATCATTATCTCAGCTAAGTTTTGTCCTTTTTCTTCCTCTGTGTTTTGAAATCTGAGATAAAATTCTGATCTGTCCATCTCCCATCTCAGCATCCCACTTTTATCTTGTTCAACCACAGTTAATCTGTTATCAATGTCTCCAATCTTCTTATCTCTTTGTTTACCTTCTTCAATTTTTGGGGGCCTCTCGTCATACTTCATCATCATTTGTTGGATGCTCTCCACTTTTTCATCAGTTTTCCCTGTTCTTTACTCAATGTTCTCTGTTCTTTGTTCAATATTCTCTGTTCTTTGTTCAATGTTCTCTATTCTCTTTTCAATATTCTCTGATCTTGTTTGAATATTTTAATTCCTCGCATAATCATCTGCAGGGTCACTTTTTCTTGTTCTTTTTCTTGCTTTAACATTGCCTGTATTGAGCATTGTCCTCCAGATGGTGGAGAGGAGGAAGCAGAAGTTGAAGAACCAGGAGTTGTTAACTTCCTACTCATTTTGAGAAATTCAAGATCTTTCAAATTCTTCTAGACCTTAATCCAGTTGTGAAATAACCAATTACAATTCCAAGTTAAAATAGTGGGAAAAAAAAAACAATTGGTAATAATAATTAAAAAGGAAAAAAATTTCTTCAGGCTCTTATATACCTTAATCCAATCAATTAATTAGATAACAATAAAAATTCAAAAGTAAAGAAAAAGAGCATAAGCACACCATAAACAGACATGAAAAAAAAAGAAAAATTATAAAGTTCCAAAAAAGGCAAAGAGGTGAGGAAAAAGACGGAAAAAAAAAAAGGAAAAGAAAAGGATTCTTCAGGTTCTTCAACACCTTAATCCAATTTAGAGATTTCAAATATTATAAGATACATAAAAAGAAACCATAAAGATACCAATATGAAAGGTAGACAAGTTCCAGAAAGCCAAAAATCCAAATAGCTATTACAAAAAGAACAAAGAAATAAACTGAAGAGGGGGGAGGTAGCACAGCTTAAGCCCATGTCACACTGAACCAACGGATACAAAGAGGATGTAAAATGGACAAAAAACCTTGCCATCCGTTCGAAAACGCTATGTACTCACTGCCTCCGTTTTGCTTCCTCTCTATCCGTCCAGCATCCGTTTATTGACGTTTCATCTGCTCCGAATGTTTTGGGCTGCCCAAAACTTTTGCGCGGAAAATGTATCCAATTCATCCGTTCTGCATCCACTACGCATCCGTTACGCATCCGTTATGCATCCGCAGTATCCGCTTGGCGTCCGCTGCGCATCCGCGCAACTCGCATCCACCCGGACGCAGGGAGGAAGTGGAACGGATGCGGAACAGATGCAGAACGGATACAGAACGGATGCAGCATGGAAACAAAGCGTTTAAAGCGGAAAAAACGTTCGCAGAGGGGACCTATCTCGGATATTAAGGATGTCTAGAGGATGCCTAGAGGATGCAAAGGGACACCTATACTGCCTATAAAAAGGGGGAGCAACTCATCTGCATCTCACTTTCAGACCAGCAGCCCACCTGTGCAGACCTCTGCAGCCTTCATCTGCTCTTCCACAGCATCCAGTCATGTCCACCGTGGATCGTACCACAGTCCTTTTGGCAGCCACCATCCTTCTGCAACAGGATGAAGCCATCTACAGGCTCTGTGAACTCTACTATAGGAAGAAAAAGAGGTGGCCAAGAAGTGTCTGGGTCCAAAAATGGATCAGGAGAAGAGCAGAGTACGGACTGTACAACAAGCTGATTATGGAGCTCAGGAACGAAGACACTCGGGCATTCCAGAACTTCATGAGGATGCCTCCAGCCATTTTGACGAAGTTGTGCAGCGGCTGACATCCAGGTTGATCAAGGCAAACACCAACTTCCGGCCCAGCCTGGAACCTGGGCTCAAGGTGGCACTGACTCTGCGCCATCTGGCCTTAGGGACCACCTACAAAAGCATGCAGTACGGCTGGAGGGTGCCACACACCATCAGCATTGTGGTCAGAGAAGTGGTGCAGGCCATCATGGAAGAATACAAGGAGGAGCTCCTCCAGTGCCCCTCCACTGAAGAAGGATGGAAGAAAGTTGCAGAGCAGTGGTATCAGAGGTGGAACTTTCCACACACCGTTGGAGCCATCGATGGCAAGCACGTGGCCTGCAAATCTCCAGCCAAGTCGGGGTCCACTTATTTCAACTACAAGGGCTTCTTCAGCATTGTCCTCTTCGCCATGGTCGATGCTGACTACAAATTCATGTACATCGATGCTTCAGGTACGGCTCATCTTCAGATGCCCAGGTATACAACGCCAGTTACCTCAAGGAGGAGCTGGAAGGCAACCTCATCGTGGGCTTCCCAGATCCAGACCCCCTGCCCAACGACATGCAAGATGTGCCCTACTTCATCGTGGGGGATGACGCCTTCTCCCTCAGAACCTACCTCATGAAGCCATACACTTCCAGACTCCTGACCCGTGAAGAGAGGATCTTCAACTACAGGCTGTCCAGGGCAAGGCGGGTGGTGGAGAACGCCTTTGGCATCCTGGCCAACAGGTTCCAGGTACTTCTCACCACCATGCAGCATCGCCCAGAGACCGTGAGGAGGATCGTGGAAGCTTGCTGCATCCTGCACAATCTCATGCGCACCCGCTACCCAGTCTTGCAGAACAGGCTTGTGGACCATCAACAAGGCAATGGGGACATGGAGCCTGGGGAATGGAGGCAAGGGTGAAACCTGATCGACACTCAGGATGTGCAAGGCCACAACAGAGCCTCACGTGAAGGGAAGAAGCAGCGCAACCTCCTGAAACACTGGTGCAACTCCCCAGCTGGAGCGGTGGAGTGGCAAGAGAGGATGGTAGATGCTTAATGGATGCTTCCTTCAGCCTGTCTCATCACACGGATGAGATTGGGCCATGTATGTTGGGTGGGCCTACAATGAACAGGGCGTTTAATAAAGAGTTGTGTTTGTGTTCAAATGTGTGGATCAATGCTTACATTGTTATTTACAAAAAAAGGGCCATAGGTGTGGCACCTGGGAGTGTTGACCATACAATCCCACTATGCTTGCACTGGAGGTTTATCTATCCCACAGCTATTAGCCATCCCAAAGGTATCCCTGCTCATTCCACAGGTATCCCTGCCCACCCCACTGCTATCTTAACCCATCCCACAAGCATGCAAAGGCTTAAGCCAATTCTAAAAGTTTCCACCAAGACTTTATTAAAAAAAACAAATGAAGCAAGTGTGTGAATCAAAGATAAACTTTATTGAACAACAAGCTGTAAAAAAAAAAATGACCAAAGTCAAGTGCCCAAATAAAGTCCACAGGTAGCCAGCTACCCGGTCTCTGGTACTCTTCTTGGTCACTCGGAGGTGTGCCCAGTTTCAGGGGTGAAGGGTCCAGGTGCTGTGGTGGTGGGTGGTGCTGGAGTGCCTGGCCTCGAGAGGACAACAGGGGACACTGTGTTGAGAAAGCTATCGGACAGCTGGCTCAGCCCCGTGATGCTGAGAGGTCCTTCCTCCATGCCATGGGGTGTCAGCCCCAGTACTGATGACAGATGTACTGAGGCCGGGCTTGGCTGTGGGGTGGAGGAAGGAGTAGTGTAATGGGGCTCTGCAGCTGGGTGAGGACTGGTCTGCTCTGCAGCTGGGTGAGGACTGGCGTGGGTGGCATCATTGGCGTGGGTGGCATCACTGTCGTCGGTGGCATTGGCGTGGGTGGCATGGCTGTCGTCGGTGGCATCATTGTCGTGGGTGACATCGGTGGCATCAGTGAAACAGGTGGCAACGGTGTCGCCCAATGACTCTGTGCCTGGACTGGGAAGGGCTGCTGCCTGTGCTGCTGAACCTCCTGGTAGCCGTAGCCCTGGTAGGTGAGGGCCTGTGGGAAGCCTTGGAATGGGAGGGACATCACCTGGGGTGGAGGAGCAGACCTGGACTGAGTGGGAGCAGGTTCCTCTGGGTCTGGAGGGTTGTGAAGCAGCGTGGTGATCCGGTCCTTCACCAGCTGGTACTGTGGATCCCCCATTTCCTTGAGGCTCTGGTTGACATAGGTGAGGAAGGGCTTGCGGTTGGAGGATAAGGAGTCGGTGTGGACCAGCTGAGAGAGGAGATCTATGCTGGTGCGGATGGTGTCCCTGATCTCCAGCAGGACAGTGTGGCTCTGCCCGTCCTGCTGTCCGGCTCTCTGCCTTTCTGCGAAGGCGGAGCTGGGGGGTGGTGGATGTGGCTAGGACTGTGGTGGACTCGATGTCTCCTTTCCCCCACCACACCAGGGAGTCCTCTACGCACTCCACCATGCTTACCACACCTGTCTGCGGGTTCTCCACCGTGGCACACTCCACAGAAACCTGCCTGTAGACAGGGACTGACTCTCGGCCGGAAGAGGACTGGCTCTCAGCAGGCTGCCAGAGAGAGAGGGTCATGAGAGGGGCTGCTGGTGCCCCTCGGTGGCGGACCTCACCCTCCAGGAAGCTGCACCTGGCCATGACGTAGGTCTCTCTGTCTGTCAGGTTCACAGTGGCCTGGCCAGATTTCTTTAGGTGCAGCTTCCCGTACCAGGTGTGCATGTGCTTCCACCAGCCGAGGAGCACCTCTGAAGTGTTACCCATACTCTCTGCCCTCTCTCTCCAAGCAGCCTGCTTCTGCTTGGTGTCCCTGTTCAGCCGGTGTCCCTTCCGTCACAGATAGTCGTTCTCTCTCAACCACTCCAGCACCTCATCCTCATGCGCCTCCTCAATATAGTATTGCCTTCTCTCCCGTTGTCGCATACGCCTCTTCCTCCCTTTGGCTGGACCAGATGGGCCCTCATCAGAGGGGCTCCCAGGTAGTAGGGGCTCCTCCACACCACCAGCAGCAGCAGCAGCACCAGCAGAATCATCATCATCATCATCATCATCCTCACCAGCAGGATCATAATCATCATCATCATCAGCAGCAGCAGCAGCAGCTGCAGCAGGATCATCATCATCATCAGCAGCAGCAGCAGCAGCAGAAGCAGCAGCAGCAGCAGCAGCAGCAGGACCAGGATCAGCAGCAGTAGAGTAAGCACCAGCAGGGCCAGCAAGTCCAGGAGCACGAGCAGGACCAGGAGCACGAGAAGGACAAGCAGGATGAGCAAGACCAGGAGCACGAGCAGGACGAGCAAGTCCAGGAGCATGAGCAGGTCGAGCAGGACCAGCAGGACCAGGAGCAGCTTCAACAGAGTAAGCACCAGCAGAAGCCCCAGCACCAGCAGAAGCACCACCGCCAGGAGCAGCTTCAGCAGAAGCCCCAGCAGAAGCAGAGTCAGGGGCAGGGGGCGGGAGGTTGGCCCTGTCCCTCTTGCCAGGGATGGTGGCAGGTTGCTGAGGCTTTCGCTTCCTCCCCATGGTTGTGGGGTTGCTGGCTGGCAGGGAGGCTGGCAGGCACCAAGGCTGGCAGGAAGGCTGGCAGGAAGCCAGGCACCAAGGCTGGCAGGAAGCCTGGCAGGAAGACTGGCAGGAAGACTGGCAGGAAGACTGGCAGAAAGCCTGGCAGGCAAGCAGGCAGGCAGGTAGGCAGGCACCAAGGCTGGCTGGAAGGCAGGCTGGCAGGCAGGGCAGGCAAGGAACTCGAAGTGTCCAGCAGCAGGTCTTTCCTCGGAATGCTGGCCACGTGCGAGCTGCTTCCCTTTATATCCGGGGGGCTTACGTAATGCTTCTCCCCCGCATGCGCAATTAACGCTCGGCATCCGTTCCGCTTCCGCTGTGCATCTGTTAGGCTTCCGCTGTGCATCCGCTTTATCTGCTGTGCATCCGCTGTGCATCCGCTTCATGCGTTCGGCATCCGTTCTGCATCCGCTGTATCCGTTCCGCGTCCGCTTCGCTGAGGCCCCCCCGGAAGCCCTGCGGTTGTGCCATCCGCTCCCATCCGCTTCCATCCGCTGGGCTTCCATTCTGCATCCGCTTTGCATCCGCCCTGCGTCCTCCCCGCGTCCGTGTTATCCTCTCCGGTTATGCAAATTTTTCCCCTTTTAAGAGCGGATAACAACGGATGGAACATTTTGCTCGTCCGCTGTGTCCTTTTTGCATCCGTTGGCCAGTGTGACATGGGCTTTAGAAAAAAATGAAAAGAAAGCACACTGCACTTTGTTTAATTGTCCAAGGCTCTTATTATAGCTCTCTTCTCCAAAGGCTTATCACCTTTTCTTTTCCTAAGTTTCAACACCAGACTCCAGCTGCTAATAGAAACTCAGAAGAGCACCTGCAATAATACTCTCCAATGCTCTTCCCTCTATCTTATCAACCAGGCAATGTCCTTGAAACAAAGTCTCAGTTCTTTCTCCGCTTTGTCTGGTAAAAAAAAAAAAAACAGGATACTGCCAAGCCTCTAATTGGCAGTGTTACAAAGTTTCTTTAGCTTTCACTTTCCTCCTCTCCTTTTCCAAGCAAAATATAATTAGAATTAATTAAAAAACAAAAAAGGTATTTAAAAAATAACTATAAGGGAATCTCTGGCTTAAAATATTATAAAATCAAAAAGGAGAAAAGAATAAATAACAAGAAAAAAAAAGAAATCAGTCCCATTTCAAAATATAAGATCATGTATAAAAAATCCAGCAATGAAAAAAAAATATTACTTTGACATTCTTGTTTAAAATCGCCGCTTAATCACTTCTGTCAAAACTTTTACAAATTCTTTCTTTCCTTTAGGGTGTCCTTTCAAATCTTAAAATATAAAAAAAGTGCTCACCAAACCGGCACACTCTCTCTTTCTGTTCTCTTCCGTTTCGGAGCTGTCCCAACTTCAGCAGCTTTAATGACTGCCTCTTTGCTGCTGGCAAAAAAGAGCTTCTCCTGGATCTACCAGGGATTTTGTGATATCCCTGGGATTGTCAGGATGCACTCTTTATAGTCGCCGTCTCTTCGGGACGGTTTAGATCCAATTGGACCACCCAGGAGCAAAGATATCAGCAGCGATCTCAGACCTCCAAGATCTCATGCCATATCATCACGACGCCAGCTCTGCCCTCTTGGGTTTGGACAACCTTGAACTATGTTGCCTACAGTTAGACTTGAGCGTAGTACACAAAATTATCTGCTACAATGTCCTACCAGTCAATGACTACTTCAGCTTCAACCATAACAATACAAGAGCACACAACAGATACAAACTCAATGTAAACCACTTCAAACTTGATTGCAGAAACTACAACTTCAGCAACAGAGTGATCAATGCCTGGCATGCACGACCTGACTCTGTTGTTACATCCTGTAAACCCCACTCCTTTAACCTCAAACTAACTACCATTGACCTCACCCCATTCCTAAGAGGTCTGTCAGGGACGTGCATAAGTGCATCGTCGTGCCTATCATCCCTGTCCTATTGTCCCTATTTATTTGTACCTATTTTCTGTCTTCTTACTCATGTTTATACTTGTAAGCGATTGACAAATCAAAAAAATAAAATAAAATAAAAATATTATCTGGGGGAAAAGAAGAAGCAGTGGAACTCAGTCCTAAAAGCCTGACTGGTTTTTGAGCTTGAGCAAATTGGAGATTAAAGTAACAAGCAACTCTTGCTGTCGATTTTGCTCAAAAGCTTGATAATATCAATGGCATATGCGAAGTGATGCACCCTAATAGCAATAGACATGGTAGCTGGTAAACACTTGGGGATGTAAAACGTATATAGACTATTTTTTATTGACAATGCCTTTGTGATTTAATAAAAATTGAGCAATGTTTATATATTGTGCTCTGACCCTGAAATATTTCAAGTATATAATGAAGCATTAAGTATTTATAGATAAAGCTATTTAAAAAAAACATAAATTCATAAATCTGAATAGAAGCTACTTCTTGATAAACTCATTTAGAATTTCAACCTAAACACCTTGGAATAACTATGTCAAACCTAATTAAGTCAAGCGGCCTTAGCTATGTGCAATTGAAAAGAAAAGAAAATACATTAATTATTTTCAGACCGTTTCTGGGTTTAGAACTACAATGCAATTACAGTAAGTGCATTGTATATCTGTACAATAAGAGTACAGTTATTATAAACCCTAGTTAATCTCTTTCCAGTGCATAATAATAGCTTATGATATTTGTTTTCATCATAAACAGCCTAAACAGTTAATTGCCTGCCAGGTCTAAGAAAAATTGATTGTGCTGTTAGAGTCAGTACTGCTGTGGTTTGACAGCCCATTCAGTGATTCTTTATAAAGTCAGATTTTATTGTATAAATTTAAGATTTTAAACCAGCAAGTCTCTCAGCCCTTCGCAAAGAAAATAATTGGCTTAAAAAATATTTTCAATACAATTAAGAAGGTAGAAAAATTCTTAACGTAACATTAAAAGATATATTGATTATCAGGTCATCATAAATAATAAATGGATCTCACAGATTTATTTAAAACTGTGATCAATACCCATTAATTTCTCACCAGGAAAGCAAAGCTTTCTTTTGAAAGTGTAATAATGAGTCATAGATACTGTATCTATGTATTCCTTTTATGTGTACCTGTCTCTTGGATAGGCATTAAGAGAAAATAGGGGCAGGCATGTAAATCATGGAATCCTTTGAAACAAGAAATGAAACCTCCTAACCTGGGAAGCTTTCAAAGAGATTAGTTAAAGTGAAACAGAACTATCAGCAATTACTTGCGATGATAATAACTATGTATTAGAGAAAATCCTCAACTTACAACCACAATTGAATCCAACATTTCTCTTACAAAGCAAAACTGTTGTTAAGTGAATTTTGTCCCATTTTTTTACCTTTCTTGCCACAGTTGTTAAATAAATCACTGTGGTTGATAAGTTAGTAACTTGATTATAAAATGAATCTGGCGTCCTCATTGACTTTGCTTGTCAAAAGGTGATCACATTACCTTGGGAAACAGCAATTGCCAGTTCCCAAACATCTGAATTTTGATCACATGACCCCTCGGGATGATGCAATGGTCATAAATGTGGGAAACTGTCATAAGTCATTTTTTTCAGTGCGTTGTAACTCCAAACAGTCACTCAACAAATGGTTGTAAATTGAGGACTATCTCTACTTCCAATAGTAACACTACCTGTCTGTGAAGTATCTATAGTTTCCTCGGTACAGTTTGGTAAATAGAGGGTGCAATCAGATTTAACTGATCAAAAATCTAGATCCTAAGCTGCCTTTCTCAAGGACTCAACCTTATGCTAAATAGATAAGCATCACATGGAAGGACTTGATCAAGTTATTGAGTTGGGTCAAAATTCCAAGAATGTCCTTTCCCTTTATTTCCCAGAAAAAACTGATGGGTGATGTTTATTTTGTCTTCTAACAGCTACAGAGTTATCTATATATGTTATGATGTCATAGGAAAGTCCTTTAGATCAGGGCTGCACAAACTCCTGGCCCATGGCCGGATGCGTCATGCGCTAGCCATACCCTCACCCCCTTTAGTGAAGGGGGGAAGTCCAATATAACATCACAAGATGCTGCTGTGACTTCGTGAGTTTGACACCCCTGCCTTACATATTTTGAAATATTTAGTTTCCTGATAAGTTTCAATAATGATGTCTATCTTTTCTTTGATTTTACATTTCTGATTTTTCTCATAAATGCATAGAAGATGGAACAGCCTTAATATTTATCCTAAATCTGGGAGCATCTTACCAGTGGGCCAGACTTCCAAGCATTCATGTTTATCTGTTTTTTAAGGAACATTCTAGTAAAAGGTCTTAGTTTATTAATGCAACACGTCTGTTTTTTTCTGCCTTCAGGCAGAGTTAAATTCAGTATTATTAAACAATAAGTGGTGATAGCGTGGCTACTTCTGAAAAAAATAAAATAAAGAGGGCTTTTAGCAGCTTGTCATCTCTCAGGACTGGAAGTGCGTGCATTGTTCATTGCTGGGAGGAGAAATGGGAGAAAGTTAACAAGCACAAATCCTAACTGTGGAGTTTTCTTAATGCAATTATCTGAACACTGTAAGAATACAGTTCCGGCTTTTGGTCTGAATCATCAGTAGTTTGAATCATAGGCTTTTGGTCTGAATCATCAGTAGTTTGACACTACATATTGTTTTGCTTGATGGTAAATAATATATTTCTACTACTTGTGATGTTCACTACAGCGATAAAAATATACATTTGAATGTAAAGTCTACTATGGAATCCCTGCAGAATTAGAAGTGAAACTTCCTTGTAGACAATGGAGATCAGAACTATAAAAACAATCTGTATTAAAGCTGAACCCAGCCAATCAAAATGATATCTCCTTGCCTTTAAACACAATGCAAATTTATGACCTGAGATAAATGTGCTAAAGGTAAGGTAAAGACATGGTGGCTTGATTGATAAACCAATCAAAAGAAATGCTCTGGGTGATTAATGACTGTGTCATATCTAATAAGACATGTTTTAATGGCCTTCTGGGTGCTGGCAAATTGCATGGCAACTAATTGTACTACCTTAAACTTGTGCATTCTTTCAAACCATAACAACAAAAATTTCCATTTGGGGCAGGTTGGAAATGCTAGCAAAGCCTTGCCTGTGTGTTGCTGATATTGTTGTTTTATACCATAGCAGATGTCATTATGCTTGCTTATTTTCAGGATTCTTATCATTAATGTCTTATTTCACTTTAAGCCCTTTCACTCCACATGGCAAGAAGTGGGCAAAAATGAAGGGTTTTGCAATCAGACAACAAAAGAAAACACTGTACTTATGAATCTAATTTTCATTTAAGTGTTGCAGATTGCAGCCTCCCTGAAGCAGTCCTTGATATCAGAAAATCAATTTCTTGCAGATTGGACGGGTTATTCCCCTTTGGTTTTCCTGCATCAGCAAGGAGATGGGAAGGGAAGACTCATTCTCAGGGGTTTGGCAACTTCACAAAAGAAAAAAACAGATGGGACCTGACAGGCTATTTCCAGGAGATGGAGGCTGTGAAGCAGGAAGCTGGGATGCCTGAGTGACTACTGGGGGCCTCTTGCTTTTAAACTGGGAGAGTCAAGAAGTCTGATGAGATAACAGCAGGCGACATTTTTTGTCAGGTGTTCTACAGTCTGTCTTTCACACATTTTTTCTCCTCCTTTCTAAGATATAATTTGCAGGTTGTCTTGTGAGTACTATATTATTTAACCCTGTATACCACCCTAAGCTGTGTTCCATGGATATTTATTTGCCTTTGCAGTTTTCTTGAATAAGATGCTGAGCTGGGTATGATTATTCTGTTCAGGTCTTTCAAGACTAAGTCTATCCTCAAGCTAAAATGAACCAACAGACAACCTTTCTCTTCTTCACTCCATCCCAATATATGCTCACAGATGCTTAATTTGGACAGTCAATTTCCCTGTTCCCTCCATCAAAATAATAACTCCTTCCATCATATATGCGCTTATATGTATTTATTTTTTCTTCCTTTGTTGTTAGGTATTTGAAATCAATGCATGTTGATCACGCATTACAAATTATTATTAGACCTGTTGGAAGATCTCTCTGATAGCCAGATGGATAGGAGGAGATTGTGTCTTGAAACTCACTGAGTTAAATTTTATAGCTCATACTTTGAAATATTTATAAATGACTTAATTCAACTGAGGCTTGATCTATTACTTTTTGCAGGACTTCAACAGATGAAACTGTGCTCAGCTACGAATAGATCTAAATATAATACCACTAATTTAGAGTATATATAGAAATGGCAACCCAGTTACTTGGCTACGATTACATTCTTTCTGTTGCTCAAAGAGAGGTTTAAGATTAATTTTTTCTTTGGTTCTAAATTCCTTGTAGGGAGCTTTATGCCAGTGCTAAAGCAAATGGTGGCTGGGGCCAGAGTCAGAATCTGTTTTAGATTTTTCACTCTCCATTTTTCTTTGAAAGCACACAATATATCAGGAGAATCTTCCAGAATTCTGAAAACATAATTGCTTAAAACAGGGGTCCCCAAACTTGGCAACTTTCAGATTTGTGGACTTCAACACCCAGAATTCTCCAACCAGGGCCCAGATTGCAATGATGTAACCATTGACTCCTGAGACAGCCAGACCTCCAAGGACAGGCAGTAAACAGCATTTGTTCAACACCATTGTTACTTGGAATGGGCATAGGTTGAAAACTATCTGTAGATTGGTAATTTTATCACAAATTTATTACAAATTTTAAAAGAACTATAGAGAAAACAATATGCAGAAACAAAATAATGATATACATAATATCTTACATTCTATAAATAGAGAGCTGCTCCCTTATTTCCTTATAAAATAATTCTCATTTTTCATAACTTTACACTTTCTATGACTCCTATTTTTTTGCACATTCTTTTACATAATTTCCTTTAGATGCTCACTGTTACTAATGACAATTTACTAATGTTTTTTGGATTTTAATTTTTTTTTAGTTTACCTGTTTTATTTTTGTTTCTTCTTACTAATTTTACCCATTCCTTTAGGCTGGTCTATGTACATAATAAAGATTTATTTGATTTGAATCATAATATGCACACATAGAATGAATTAATTAGTTAGAAAGTTAGAAAAACAAAACAAAGGAAAATTAAAAAGAATAAAATGAAATGAAAAAGAGAATCCTAAAAATTAACATACTTATATAAATCATTTAAATATATCACATTTTCATTTAATGATTTAATAATCATGTAACAAATCACAAACAAAAAATTATCCATGCTTCCAAATATTATGAAATCAGTTCAAATAGTAAATTTGTTGCATTATTTTTAATTAGTAGACATAATAGTCTTTTCAAAAATTGGCAATTTAGATATTTCTTGAATCCTGTCTTTGACATCTGGGTTAATGGTACCTTTTCAGTTTATTAGAATAATTCTTTTTCTTCTAGTTATTCTACTAATTTCCTAGTACGAAGGTAGTTTGGTATTAATTCTAGAACTCTTAGCCTCTTCTTTCTTCTTTTAATCCATTATGCTCAGTAGACTTTGCTAAATTGTCTGAGTTAATTAATTCTACAAATTAAATGGAAAACTGCTTTGAATAGCTGACTCACAACTATAGAATCTCATTTTCCCAAAGGCTTTCTGATGTTTATTTCTGGGCATCTTCATTAATTTTTCCAAGCCTTCTTGTTTCATTCTGGAATTTAATAACAAAAGTTAAGCCACAGTTAAAAGTATTTTATACACATGCACTATGCATGTATATAAAATACTTGAATATGTATGTATGTTGTGGATTCCCCTTCTTTTACAGGGTGGTCCTTGAAAATAGCCAACACAGTTCTTGGCTGCAAAGTCAATACAGTTCTAGACTGCATTAACAGATGGGTAGAATTACGATCATGTGAAATGTTAATACCACTTTATAATGCCTTGGTAAGGCCACACTTGGAATACTACAACCAATTTTGGTTGCCACCATATCTGAAAAGAAATTGAGATTCTACAAAGAGTGCAGAGAAAAGCAATAAAGATGATTAGGGAACTGGAGGCTAAAACATATAAAGAACAATTGCTGGAATTGGGTATGTCTAAGTGAAATGAAAAAAAAGGACAAGGGGTTACATAATAACAATGTTCCAATATCTCAGGGGTTTCCACAGAGAGGAGGAAGTTGAGCTATTGTCCAAAGCACCTGAAGGCAGGACAAGAAACAAAAGATGGAAACTAATCAAAGAGAGAAGCAACTTAAAAGAAATTTCCTGACAGAACAATTAATCAGTAGAACAATTTGCCTCCAAAAGTTGTGAATGCTCCAATACTGGAAGTTCTTAAGAAGATATTGGACAACAATTTGTCTGAAATGATACTTGGTCTTAGACAAGCATAGCCTCTTTCTACAATTCATTCAGGAAAACTGACCTTTCTATGCCTTTTTCCATGGCAGGAAAAAAAAAAATCCCATCCTATGTCATTGTTTTAAAGATTCCATTCATTAAAGTTACAACTCTCCATATAGCAGAAAGTGCAACATTCTTGCTTGCCCCAGGCTTGAAGTACTTGCAAGCCTAGTGAATAAACAGAAAGAGTGAGAGAAATGTCCAGAGGAAAGGAAAAACTATTGATTTCTTTCTTGTACTTTGGGAAAATTGAGCTGACTTACTTGTTTTCACTGAATTTCTTTTTTCCTCTTCTACCCATCTTCATTTTGCTTTTGTTCATCTGGAAGGGTTTCCACCTTGATTTTGGAATCTTGGGGCAACAATTGAAAATCCCTAAACAGATGTAAGTCTTAACATTAATTTGCTGAACAAAAAGTTCACTTGTAAGCATGGAGCAGGATTTGAAACAACTCTGGTCAGTTTTGTCATAGATAGAAATACAAAAGAATGTTTAATGCTGTGATTTTTATATCTTCTTCCTAAGAATCAGCTCATCATTCCAGTACACAGCTCTGCATGGTCTCGGGAGTTTCACTCAGCTGTTTACACTATAGCTGTCAAAGAATTTGTCACACATCATCTCAAAATAAAAAGATAATGATTTCTTGTCATTGAACTTCTGCAGGTTTGCCTTGACCAACTTACCCCTCAGCCCCCATTTTCACTCTTCTCTGAACATAGTGCTAGTTACAGGCATATCTACAGGTGCTTTCAACACCTTCAAATACACTTCAAAATAGATAGATAACAAAATTTTGGAACTGCAAAATACTTACACCTTTTTCTGGGTCCTCAGTCATAATATTATATTCTGATGTTTTATAACAATGAAAAATGAAAACAAGCCCTCCCAATTATTAATACACAGGCAAGATGAAATGCAACATCATCTGTTGGTATTATTTTATATCAACCAAGTTGGATTTTTTTCCTTAAAAAATGAAATACTTTTTTAAAGAAAAAAATGAATTAAGCAGTATTATGTAAAAACAGACTCCTTGAATGCAAACAACTAAAAAGACTGAAATCTAGGATCATATCTACATAATATGGAAAGAAGAGTGTGTTCCATGATATTTGGGAACTGCAATATCTTTCAGATGATATAAAATCATTTATTCTTTCTACTCTCCTCACCAATCTGTGTATTCTTTGGAATAATAATGATCCCATTTCTTCAACTTGCAATAAATGAAGGTTCTATTTTCATTCAGATAGTAATATTTATGAACCATGTTTTTTCCCCCCAACTTAGTGGGAGCATTAAGATTATCAGGGAATAAGAAAACTACACAGTAATGAGGCTTCTGGTTTGAGCTTCTTCAGTGACAGACCAAAACTTCATCTCTGCAAGGCTTCGATCCGTGCTCGCCGCTGGAGCGCCCTGAGCTGACTGGTTTGGGAGCTAAGCCATCTCGTAGAGGTGGTGAAGAGGAGGCAGATTGGCTGCAGGATTGAGGAGAGCCACATCTCTCCTCCCCAGCCGGCCATTTACTCCCTTTCCCAAAGGCAGTTGCAGCGGTGGTCAGAAATGGCCACCACAAAGAAGAACTTGACCAGAAAAGAATGTGCAGGAGGAAGATAGGAGGAGAAAGTTTTGGTTGACCGAGTAAAACAGCAAAAGCAACAAATAAGGTACCCTGGAATTGAAACTATTAAAAAACAATAACATTGTTCCCTAAGAAGATTTTTAAGCTGCGAAGGAGAGAGAAAAGGGAAAAGATTTGTTTTTTTTTCCTCCTTTTCCTATATTGACAGCTAAGAGACTTAAGTAAGAAATTGGAAAAAAATCCACTTTGACATCAAAGGCATTTAATGCTGAAAATAAAAAGTCAAAGGGATAATAAAGATTTCTGGATAATTAAAAGCTTTTGAAAACAGGAAAGGAGAGAAAAAAAATAAAAGGGCAGGATCTGGAAGGGAGGAGACTGCCTGGAATTAAAAAAGAACTTACAGCAAAATCTCAACAAGACTGGCAAAAGATAAATTCTAACTGAAATATTGCAACAAAAACCCCAGGAAGAGAAAGTGGAAAAAGAAATAAGAAGATATAACTCGGGACTATTTGGATTACTTGATGATTTCTGGATTCTTGGTTATTGTTTTTAATGCCAAAATCAATCGGGTGGTTGTTTAAAACTGTTTAAAATGGCTCCACTTTTAGAAGAACTGAAAATGGAACTTAAAAAGTACAGTGAAGATGCACAAGAAGGGAGAGGTTCTTTTGGCTTCGTATTTCAGTTTTTAGAAATGGAGATTTTGAATTATGAGAAACAACAAGAAATGCCTGCAGAACAAGAAGATTGCGACAAAGAAGAAGCCATTTTTAATGAACAAGTAATCTTAGATCGGGGGAAAAAAAGGAAAGGGGGGGAAAGAGAATGGGAAGTTTAAGATTGGGAAAAACAACTCCCCCCAAAAATAGAGTGAAAAATAGGTATAAAATCAGAAAGCAACAGAAGAGTGAAATGCAGAAAAGAGAATTAGAACTAGAGAGACAAGGGGGTAAAAAGGGGAGGGAGAAGATGAGAGGGAAGAAAGAAAGGAAAAGAAGTCATAAAGGACAGAAACAAAATACAGAGAAACAGGGCCTATTTAGAGATAAGGGGTGAAAATTTAATGGAAAAAGAGATTCTGCAAAGTTACATGATCTTATGGTTATATTAGAAACAGAAATAATTTTAGAAAATATGAAACAATGTATGATTAAAATGTCTGATAAAATAGCTATCATAATTCAGTGGAATGCTTGTCAATAATAAATGTAATAAAAGGTATGTTTAATGATTTATAAAACATGTGAAGAGAATAAGGGAAAAATTAATTATGGAGGTTACATGTGTTTTTTAAGGAAGTATGATATTTAACTGAAAAGAATGTTAAAGATTTTAATGATTATTAATGATAGAACTGAACTGGAATGGAATGGAATAATTACATTTTTTTTAAGAATATAGTATGTATTATAAGAATGTACCAAGCAGAATCCAATTGAAAGTTATGTATTATGTATTATATTGAAAGTCATAAATTTAAGGTTTATATTGAAGTTTAAATAAGAGTTGAATGGATGTAATTTAAAGATATAAAGGTGTCATACTCCAATTAGTAATACAGGAGAAAATTTATGAGAAAATTAATGAGAAAATTAATGAGAAAAGATAATATGAAATTGAAACAGAACAGACAAAAGTATAAATATAATGATTTGAATTGAGATGAGATAATCAAAATAAAATTGAGAAAATTAAAAGAGGGGAAAAACTATGTAGAAAATGTAAAATAGTATAAGATATGGAATAGAATACAAAAAGGAACATGAAATTGAGTTTTGTGTCTGTATAAAGAAATTCAACCCGGGACAATGCTATTTTCAAAAAATATGTTTTACTTGTATTTTGTATGTGTGAAAACCCAAATAAAAGTTTATTGAAAAAAAAAGAAAACTATATAGTAATGTGCAATTATATGTTGTCATGTTCTAAGAAATGTGAAGAACTTAATTTAAAATTTGTTGGCTGGCAAGACAATCTTCATTTCAAATCTTAAAATACATTAAAAATAGTTTATATGGCGCGCTTGCCAAAAATGTGCTGAAATCTACTAATTTTGTGGCCAGAAGATTATCAGGAAAGCATTCCATTTGTGTCTTAGATATGAATAGGACTGCTAACCTAGTTTACACTTTTCTTTTCTTTCTGAAAAAGAAGTGAAGGGTGGAAGGCGGATGTTAGTATTCTGTTGACAATGTATGGAAGCTTCCATGAATTAATTAGTAGATTTAAAGAAGGAAAAATCTGTACTTTAAAAACAAAAACAAAGGTAAAAAATTTACAAATTTGAATGAGGATGGATGAACTTGTGGAGGTGATGAATATTCCCATGGAAATGTAAATTTCAGATAAATTCTTAATGATAGGTCTAAAATCTCAGAAATTATGAGTTGGTATGATTTAAACTGTTACAGATTAATATTAAAGTGGATTGGTGATGTATTTTAGTTCTTAAACTGTGATAATACACTGGATCCCAAAATATTGATAATCCTTGCTTAACAACACATTGTCATGTGATTACATCACTGAGTGATGGCAATTCTGGTAGTCCCTGTTGTCATTGTTAAACAAAAACTGTGTGTTGTTAAGATAATATTTCACATGACTACAACTTGAGACATCTATCAGTTTTCCATAAAGAAAGTCAGTGGAGAATCTGACTGGATGTTGCAATTCCCAGGAGGCTTACAAGCAGACTAGAAGGCAGGTGAGTACTATGCAGTTACAACTGAATGAGGCTTGGGGAAGGGTTTACTGTAGCATTCTGTGAGTCTGTGCAGGCTGGGGAGGGGTTGTTAAGACCATAATGGGACTTTTCAGGAGTAAAAATGATGATAGCAACTTGCAATCTACCAATTCCCCAGTGACTTTGCTTGTGGGAAACTAACAAGAAAAATCACAAATAATGATCACATGACTGCAGGATGCTACAACTATCATAAGTGTGAACTGGTTGACATCACCTGAATTGTGATTAGGTGATTGTGAGGGTAGTGCAGTGGCCAGTATATATTATGATTGATCATAAGTACCAGTCATTCTGTTAGCGCTGAAACCATTTTGAGCTGAAGCCATTTTGAGAATCCTGACACATTCAGCACTACTGCAGGTTTGAATGGTCACTGACCTGAGGTCTTCCTGTAAATTAGAAGCTACTCAGATCTCTTCATTTCAGATATATTTAAGCCTATGCCTTTTCACACCTACATAGAGGTAAGGTTAATTTGATAGTTTAATGTAAAAGACTGAAAGAATCAGTGAAAGACGGAAGACTGATGAGAGTTTCTGGATGTGTGGAGGACCCAAATGATTTGCAATTAATATTTTGCTAATATTTGCCCACCCTCATTTCTAAATCTTCCGGTGGGGCATATCTCTCTCTCTCTCTCCCTCTCTCTCTCTCTCTCTCTCTCTCTCTCTCTGTGTGTGTGTGTGTGTGTGTGTGTGTGTGTTGCCTTCATCACACAAACCCTAATTTGCAACATGGGCCTTTAAACTATACCAGTTTGGTTACATTGATTTGATAGACTGATTATGTACCATGAGTCAGTGTTGACTCTTTGCAATTTTTCTTCTTGAATTTTTCTTCATGATTTTCTTCAGGATGATTTTAACCTGATAACCTCAGGTTTTCCAATGATATATCCATCACTACTGTAATTGGGTTTATCCACCTCGTTGCTGGTTATCCTCTTCTGCTCCATCTTCCCCAGCATTACACTTCTCTAGGAAACTAAATGTTTACATAATATGTATCCAAAGTATAATAATTTGCATAGTACAGTCATTTGCATCATGAGTGAGACAATGGGGTTGATTTGTGTGATCCACTTGTTTGTTTTCTTGGCTGTCCATGGTATTTTTAGGAATCTTATCCAACACCAAAGTTCAGAGGCATCAGTACTGTTCCTATCATCCTTTTTCAAAGTCCAACTTTTCTTCCAAAGAGTATCACGTGGAATACCATTGTTTGCACAATTGTCATTTTTGTATGTGTATTTGAATGTCTTTTGCAAGCCCTTCATGGCTGCTCTGCTGAGTGCTAATCTGCAACAGATTTCTTGTCTCCTTGTTCCTTTACAGTTTATGATTGATCCTAAAAGGAAGAATTCATTTACCATGATCATTGTCAATTCTAAGGCTCGTTTTTTTCTAATTATCATCATTAGTTTACTCCTAGTCTCACTTTTTTAAACATGCTCCTTGACTTTTGTTATTGCAACTTGCAGATTATTTGCATTTTCAGATATCAGAGTATATAACACAGGTAATCACTATAACACAGGTAATTGATGTTTCTTCCTGAAATTTTAAATCCATGGTCATCTTCTAATCCATCTTCCCTTAATATATATTCAAAATATAGGTTGAATAAATAAGGGAAGAGAAAACAACCTTGTCATGCTCTCCATTGTCATCCTGGAGCCAGTCTGTTTTGCCCTGTTCTGTTTTTACTGGGCTTCCTGACCTCTATGTAAGTTTCTCTTTTATGTTTATTAAGTAGTTGAAATGAGAGACTGCATTTTAATACCTTTATGCTTATTTGATGGCTTCAAAGTCTTTAGGAATAATTAGTGCTTCTGAAATTATGTATTATGCAATAGGAGTGGAAAGAGGAAAATATTTTTAGGCTCACTCTTGTTAAAAAAAAATATGGGAGAATAATTTTTATTTTTTTAAAAAGCTCAGAAGCAAATGTTCTTAATAAATATTGTCATATTACTCCTGGGAAAGTGACTAGCTGCTCACTTGAGCAATAAGTGAAAGAAAAATTATACTAGCTATTTATAGAGGAGTTAGATCAAGTCTATTGAATGAATAACTGAATTTGTATTTAATGTCAAAGTTTGTAAGATCTTGGGACCACAACTACAAATTTAAGATCACAAGTAAATTGTTTATGCTTTTAAAGTGTGCACGGTCAAGCATTTGATAGTAAGAAAGTCTGCTTTCTTCTAGATTCCAGCTTTTAAGGTTTATTTTCTCTTTAGGCTAAAATTTGCCTGCTAGCTGCAATGAATGCCAGTTGTAAGTTTTTTGGAAATAAGTTTCATTGCTCCTTTTGTGTTGAGCTATACAATTCATCAGACATCTGCAACTGAACTGTAGGATGAACTTGCAGACATCAAATCCATGAAAAAGGATTCTTTATTTTTCTCTCAGTTTCAATATATTTCCCTTTTTGGCAACAGCAAAGCTTATACCAAATGGAGCATTCAGCACAAGTTTTCTAATAAGCAAAAGCACCAGGCAAGGGGCTCCACTTTCTCCCTTATTATCAGTAATTGCTTTGGAAAGTTTATCAGATAAGATCTGGAGAGACAGAAGAATTTCAGGATTCAAATCCAAGGAGAAGAATAAAAGCTGAAATGCATATAATGTATGTTCCATTATGCAGCCACAGAGTGCCACAGTTGCTGAAAACAATCAAAAGACTTTGGTAAAATCCCCAGATACAAAATCTGGGTGGCTTACAGCATTAAAAGCATTAAAATGATAAAGATAACAATTCTAAAAGAATGACAATGAAAATTACAAACAAAATAGAATTACAGTTAAAAGATAGGGAGGGAGGGAGGGAAGGAGGGAGGGAGGGAGCAGGAGGAGGTGGGATTGGCTCTTAATTCATCAACCACCTCAAGTATGATGCTTCCCAGTTAGCCCCAGGCCAGCTGGCAGAGCCAGGTCTTCAGGCCCTTATAGAAGGTCAGAAGGATAGGAGCCGATCTTATCTCAGGGGACAAGGTATTCTAAAGAACTGGGGCTGTAGTAGAGAAGGCTGTTCTCCTGGACCCCACCAGCTGGAATTCCTTGATTGATGGGACTCCGAAGCATGCCTCTTCTGCCAGCTCAGGTGGGGCAGACCAATCCTACTGGGCTGAGATGGTTTCTCAATGTAAAGAAAACAAATACACAATATTTAAGCAAAAAAAAGTGGAATTGTAACTGAAACTCCACAAAATATTTGGGACTTTATCTGACACGATGTTTTTTCAGAACGATTGAAAATAAATTATGGAAAGTTTTTAAAATAAATCTTAAAAGGCTCTTAAAAATGCACAAATCCTAAACTTTCTTGATGAGGATTTATCCCAACTGTAAAAATGCAGTACTATCCAAGATGAGCTGTTTATTTCAAATGGCCCAAATTCCAGGTAAAGGCAAATATCATGAAGTGCTTTTAAAAAAAAAGAAAATGCCACACTTAAAAAAAAAAAAAAATCAGGATTCAAAAGAAAAGGGTAGTCTTGTATTTCATAACCTTAAAGTGTATTACCGTGCTGGTTGTCTATCGTGGATTAAATGGATTAAATCCCCAAATAGTAGGATATCAGTCATAGAAGGAGCCAATTTAACCAATGGACTTCATAGGTATTTATGACAGAAACCAACAAAAGAGGAAAAGAGTTTGAGAGCACATATAACTTTGATAAAAATATGGAATCTTTAAAAAACTAGAATAGGTCCAGCAACTTCACCATTAGATTCAGGGTCAAAGGCATTTTACTCCAGAGACTTGTAGTGTGAAACCATATATGTTATACAGATTCAATTATAACTTCATCCAACTTTTAAATACTTTTAGGAGATATTTAAAGTTTTGTGGATATCAGTCACTTCTACCCAGAAGGTGACCAATGTTCATTTTCCTTTTAGAAGAGAACACTTTACTGAGATTCACTGTCAGATAGCAATTGGGGGGGAAAAACATCCTTTCTACAGATCGTCCTTACTTATGAACATTTGTTTAGTGACCATTTGAGGTTACAATGATGCTGAAACAAATATCTTACAACCTGTCCTTTCAAGAAGCAAAGTCAATGGGAGACCCAGATTCACTTAACAACGATGTAATCCACATAACAACTATGGTGGTTCACTTTATGATGACAGCAAAAAAAAGATAGTAAAATTAGGTACAACCCAATTGACAACATCCTCATTTGTACTTTCTTCTAAATTCTTTATCAAAGTTTCATTATCTAAATATTTAAATAAGCATGTAATTGATTTTGAATACTGTCTTACCTGTAGTTCCCCATAAAAAAATGTTTCTATTGCTTTTTTAAAATAGAGCTCAGGTGAACTATTATTTAGCCCAATGATAAATGGACTTCAATGTTTTTCTCCTAGGTCAGGGGTGTCAAACTCAAAACCCATAGGCTGAATCCAGCCCATGGGGTGCTTAGTTCTGGCCTGCGCAGCTACCCTCGAAACAGCAAAGGCCTGGCCCATAGTGCCTCTGCCAGCTAAAACAGAAGTCGGGAGGGCGTGCGGTCCTTCCGAGCTCTGTTTTCACGGGCAGAGGGTTGCAGGAGGCCGTTGCAGCTGAAAATGGAGCTCAGGAGCCTGTTTTTGCTGGCAGAGTGCTCTGACCACCACAGGAGCCCCCAAGTGGCATCAAGCTGCCCATGCTTTCCCCACCACACCCAGCCCAGCCCCCTGGAGGTCAAAAACAACCTTGATATGGCCCTCAATGAAATCAAGTTTGATACCCCTGAACTAGGTGAACATAATGCCTAGCAAGACTTAGCTCAATCTTGAATGAGCTTGAATGGCTCAGTTGCTATTCACACTATTACCTCATGAAAGCTTTAATCAAAATGGTCCATGTATTATTCCACCTGTCATTCAAATGGCTAAAACTACAAAACATGTGAATGGTAAGAAATTAAAGTCAAAATAACACGGTTATACTTAACCTTTATCTTATGAATGTACAATTTCTGTGGCTACAAAAATGGTTTAGGAGGAAATATAGCTGGACAGCAGCCTGGGAACACAGCTGCCAAGCAAAGGAACAACTCAGCAATTAAGCAATGATAGCTATTTTACACCAAGAAAAAATTGGATCCGACATATCAAACACCTGGCACAGTAGGGGACTTGTTGGCCCCATTGCAACTTGAGTTCATGGTGGAATACATTTCACCATCATTACTAACAAGGATTTATAGTTGTCAGATTTAACTGTGCCTATGGTTTAAGTGGTCATTTTTTAAAGTATAATGGTCCATAGTAATGATAATATACTTTTTAATGGGAATTCTAGCTTTAAATAATGAAATAAATTAAACAGAAAATTAGTACTAATTTTATCAGTATTATTATTTTATTAAAATGTTGAAATGAGAGTTCTTCTACAGATCAAAACAACTCATGTAGTGCAGAAAATTATAAAAAATATAAAGGTTTCTCCTGTTTTAATTCTTGGCTGTAGACCAGGAGTGTCAAACTCAAGGCCCGCAGGCCTGGATTTGGCCCACAGCTTAATCTGGCCTGTGGGGGCACCTTGGAAACAGTGTAGGACTGGCCCACAATGCCTCTGCCAGCGAAAATGGAGCTCAGGAAAACCGTTCTGTTTTCACTGGCAGAGGGCTGCAGGAGGCCATCGCAGCTGAAAACCGAGGCCACCACAGGTGCCCCTGACATGAGTGATGCCAAGCTGACCATGCCCATCCCATCCCAGCCATGCCCACCCAACCCCTCAAGGTCAAGCACAACCCTGATGCGGCCCTCAATGAAATCAAGTTTGACAGCCCTGCTGCAGATAGTTTTAAAATGGTTGTCCAGCATTTAGCAGGCCATAACAGAACACTTGTCAGCAATGTTTATATGGTACCTTGCAAACTTCCTTACAGCCCTTGTAAAATAGAGCAATATTATTACCCCAAATGTCTAGCAGCAGCAAATATTACACTGGCATGCTGTTTCTTTGCAAGGAATGTGTTTTTAATCATATCAGGCCACTAATGAAGAAATAGCTTGAGAGCGACTTTTATGAAGCCAACCGATTTAAATGTTTGCAATCTGAGCACCATGGAAATGAAAGATAATCAGAGAGAATCAATAGGATGCTCTTCATGCTATACATAAAAATTGAGAATTTGTTTTATGAAATTATACTTAATTAACTATTCAGATTTGGGAGTAGGAATTAAAATATCATAACCTAGATCAGCAGTCACCAATCTTTTTGGCATCAGGGACCAGTTTCATGGAAGGGGAATGTTCTGGTTGCTTCTATATAAGAGGATCAGGAAAGAACAGCAAAAAAAAATCAGTATTTTTTTTTACTAATTTTAGACTAATTTCTGTGAATGTTGTTTTAAAAAATTGGGTAGGTTTATCCTAAAGAAAAGATGATGGCAATACATGATAGCAGTTTCTAATACTTGAAGGTAAGAGAATTTATTCTCCATACCATCTGAAGGTAATAACCAATGAATGGAAACTGCAAAGGAAGATCCACACTTAATTTTTTTATCATGTGTTATTAATCGGTGAGGTATCTCATGGACTCATAATACTCAGTCACTGGAAGTTTTCAATCACATGTTGGATAATCATTTGTCTGGAATGCTATGAAGATTCCTGCCCTGACCAGAGAATTAGAAGAATTAGAAGACTTCCAAAGTCCATTCTGACTCTATAATTTATTGTTATATAAATTTTTAGTTATTTTACCATTTAATTCCTAGTACCAACATGGCCTTGAGGTGGCATTCTCGTTTCCCAGCCAGGAGGCTGTGAGTTTAATCCTAGGTAGTGGCTGATATTTCTGTCTTTGGTGCAAAGAAAAAATATCTACTGTGAACTTCACATAGCTGTCAGGAAGGGCATTTAGCCAGTAAACACTCAGCCCCACTAAATCACCCTGACTCCATCCCAATGCGAAGGATTACAGGGTAATTAAAAAAAACCCATCTGTTTAATTTCTAGAAGAGTTTCTTTCTATAGTAGCTCAATTCTCCACGGAAACAATATATTTTGTACCAAGTTTAACATCATGTGCTAATACAGAAACATTACAATCTATTTGCAGTTATGTCACCTAGATTTGGAATTGTTAAATGAGCAGTAAAGATGTTGTGAACATGTATTACTGCATTCTCAACCATTTCTGCTGTCTTACTTGGCTAGTAATCTAGCCATTATTCCTATTTTAAAAATGGAATCAATACTTTGGAAGTCAACATGCTATTGATTTTTCAATTACATATACGTACATTTCTCCAAATACTGTAAATGATAGCCTGGGAGTCTTAAAACCTTGCTGTACCAGCCAATAAATGTAGGAGATTTATAGGGGACAGTGGGATCATTTTAATATTGAACTACCTGGAGTATATTTGGTGTTTGAACTATAAAAATAAAGTACATTTGGTCACTGATCAGTGCAATCATTGATTATTACTTGTTTTTTTTTAAAAAGCTAGCATTCAAAGCATGGGCATCTGGAAGGGGGAATCAGAAAAGTCAAATGACAAAACATATTAAGACATCACACAGCTATGTGGCTTATTTTCTTGTTTCTGATAGAAGATATCATGACACAACTATGAGATTTATCTTCTTGGGTTAAGAATACAAATATATCATGGCATCATTTGGTTGAAACATCAATACACATATGGCATAATTTTATTATCATGGTTTGCTATAGTTGTTGCTATTTCAGAGGAGTGTCTTTTGTTCCAGTCTATCCTACCAGTTTGTTTTGAAAAAGACCGGAAGAGATAATGTATATTGTTGCAAGCTCCAGGAGAAAAGGTAGAATATCAGTCTAACAAATGAATAAATAATTTTCATTTCCTTGGATTCAGATGTCAACAAAAGGCACATGGTACATGGTTCCTTCTGATTAAGCTCTGATTACAAATTGTTAATTTTAAACTGACCATAGTTCTGCCATATAATAGTTAGAGGAAAATCGCTAAGTAATTCTTCTTGTTCTTTTCTAGAACAAATATTTAACTTAAACTTCAGTGGTATTCTAGTAGTTGGGGGTCTCAGAAAGGCACTTATGACTACCATTGATTGAGATGAATTGAAATATACCCGCTTCAGAATTTATTGTGGGTAATATATTCTTTTGGGGAAGAATATACAGTATGTTTTAAATGTAGAGGACTGCAGACTTCCTTCTAAAGCTGTTACATATCTGGCCATATTTTACTTCAGCTAAACCTGGGTGGGGTTTTTTTCTGGGGAATGCTCTCACAGCTATAAGCACTACTTGACTAATCTCAGTTGTCTAATAACCATGATTTCCCCCTCTCTTTGCACAAGATTTAATTCTGTAAGTAGCATTAGAAATGTACCGCTGCTACCTTTTAGAAATAGATCCATAGATATTTTCCTTGCTCTGTATATGAGAAGGGTGAGATCTCAAAGCAGCTTTATTGCTTGGCTTTGCCTGGCATTTCTTCTTATCGTGCAGCTGCACAGATCATCTGTTTTTGAAGATGGCTACATGACTTCAAGCCTACTGTGTAATGTCATCTTGCATCTTCTTCTAGTCTCCCAATTAAATTTTCCTGCTTCAGCTTGGATTTAGCCAAGGCAATGAATCCAGCTATAATAAGGTCATACTTTCAGTTTAGCCTGATATTTCACTTGAATGTAAACTGCCCTTCCTTTCTCCTTCCCACACAGACTAATCATTCTACTCATTCCATCATACAATGTGTCTCAAACAACACCGTTTTGGCCCATAACATTTTTAATCAGTTTCTTGCTTATCTTTTTTTTTTTCTAATTTGATCAAGGCCTGTACAGTGTTCTCCAATAGACCGGGGGGGGGGGGGGGTTGGTGGTAGGCTTTATTATAATAGTTTTTTGGGTTTAAAGACATTTACATGATGTTTGTTACATAAGAAATGAAACTAAATAATTACCAATTAAAGATAGAAAACATGCATACATAGATTGCTCATATCAACATGACTACATTTATGGTCCTGTTTTGGCCAGAAATACCTATTTCAGTACAGCGTTGTTTTTTAAGTAGCTTTTTTTTTTTTTTAGCCATTTTTCAATATTTTTTCCTCCCTAGTTAGTTTAGTACTTTCTACCCCATATGGATGCTTCTTCTTACTGGGTTAGAAGGCTCTACTATGTAGTCAGTAAGACTTCTCTATGTAATTATATCACTGAAAAACAAGAAAATAAAATAGGCTAATTAAATCATACTCCCATAAGACCTACAAGTAATGTATGACTACACACAAATTACTAACCACTCGTTCATAGATAAAGTGCTTTCATGAGGGATTTATAGCCAACTCTTATTTATAGATGTATATTAAATTTATTTGCTGCCCATCTTGTTTCAAAATGACTCTGGATGGCTTAGAGCCTTGAAAGCATTAATATGATAAAATATAAACGTTTCTAAAACAATGACAATGAAAATTACAATCAAAATAGAATTATAGTTAAAAGACGGGAGGGAGAAAGTTGCATGGCAGGGAGTAGGGTTGGCTCTTAATTCATCAGGTGCTTCCAGTGTGATGCTCCCTCTTGGCCCCACGCCATCTGGCAGAGCAAGGCCTTCAAGGCCTTATAGAAGGTGAGAAAGATGGGAGCCCATCTCACTTCAGGGAGCAAGATGTTCCAAAGGGCCAGTGCTGTGGCAGAGAAGGCTGTCCTCCTGGACCCCGCTAGCTGGAATTCCTTGACTGATGGGGCCTAGCATACCTCTTCTGCCAGCACAGGTGGAGCAGGCAAGTGCTAGAGAATGAGATAATTCCTTAAGTATCTTAGATCTGGCATAATAATTCTTGGCATTATTCCAGGAAATAGAACTTATTAAAATAAATAAAACTTATTTCAGTCTGACTTAAGCCTAAATTCTGCTTTGAGACAGAGTCAATCATGATTTCTACATGGAATGAACTTTGCTGAGAACAAGAAATAGGAATAATGCATATGCTGATACTCTTAGACATCTCAGCAATTTTTGCAAACATGATTAGAGTATCCTGCTATACTGACTGTTTAAGTTGGATGAACTATTTTATAATAATTCTGTCCCCTTTCGATAGGCAGCTTTCAAACAGCGATGCATAAAAATTATAGGTCTTCACCATGGCAATGTCATAGGGCTCCTTAAAGATCAGTTTTACCCCCTCCCCCCTTGCTGGCTGCTTTGCCAACATGCTCTGCTAGCAGAGCCTTAATGCTTTCCATAGCAGTGCGTAGGCCACATTAGGCAAGCAGAATGGGTTGTTTTGCCCTTACTTTTAATAGTGTTCTGTATTTTGTACAGTGGTAGATTTTGTCTTCTGTACAGGTGCAGATAGATAAATTCAATAAAACATACATACAAAGTCTTTATTATTGGTTCATTAGGTATCCTCATAACTCACATTTGTGATGAATTTCTTCTTTAATTACCAGTCCTTTGCATATCTGTCTTGTAGGTAAAAAAATGGTTATCTCCTATCCTTTTTCTCCCTTCTCGTAGCAGAAGTAGAACAGTTTCCACAAGTCTGTAAGTTCAGGCAAGAGTGAGGAAACCTCCCCCAACCCATCGAAGGTCAATTTAGTGACCAATCAGGATTACAGATGTGGTCACATGACATGGACTACATTTCCCAGGATACCTTAACTACATTTACCATGATGCATTCCCTGAAGGGGACAGCTCACAATTGCTAACTAACTATCCAATTCCCATACCCTAGCTGCACAAATAGTAAGAAACCTTTTCCAGTGTTATAACAATGTAATTATGCCAGATAACTTTGGTTATTGTGAAGTTTGATTACATTTTTATATAAGAAAATGTTATTGGAATTTATTCTATCGATATTAGGTCAATTGAAGACCATAACAATAAAGTTTATTATTATTACCTTGTAGTAAGGACAGTATAACTTAAAATGATAATTTCACAAATGGTACTGAAAAAGAGAATTTTTTAGTACTGCTAAATGTTCAGTAAAAACAAATCTTTTGTCAGCTCTGTTTCTTATTATTATCCTTGCTGAAAATAGGCCTTCTGTCATTAAAACAAAAATTAGTGGGGATGAGGTAGGATCCAGAAAGTAAAAAATAAAGACCAAAATATAATTGAAAAGGAGAAATGTTGTTCAGAAACCAGAAATTAAAAACATTAGCCATCCAATTAGAAGGAACATTAAAACTTGGCTTTTTGTAGAAAACTGATTTTACTACAATTATTATATTACCCTTTCCACTACTACTACATTCAAAGTCTTTAACACAAACTGTAACAGAAATATAGCTCCCAAGGTGCCCCAGAAATATGTTTACAATCTATTACAATCTAGTCCAGTTTTTTAAAGATAGGAAAAAGATTATCCTCAAGTTAAAGCAAGTGAATTTGAGAACAAAGAAAGTTCTCAGTGCAAAATTCCATGAAAGCAGGTTGGGTGAAATAGATTACCTCTTCTCAAAGCCCACCTTATGCAGGATTCTTATAACATTCTACACTGAGTAGGGGAAGCTGTACTGGACTCAGTGAGCTAAATGATCCTTCCAACCTGGCTTTTCTGTCTTAATGTTCTCGAGATGACTTCCCTATATGGGCCTCTCAATATTGAGGCTAACTAGTTGATGGAAACTAGAACTGTAATTCAGTTACTAAGCCAGTCTCCATCCTGAGCTCCTTTCAGATTTATGGACTTGAGCTGCCATAATTATTTGCAATGACCATGCTGGCTAGGAAAATGACCATGCTGACTAAGGAAATATGAGAGTTGAAGCTCACAAACCACATCCTGAGGGCTTCTAGGTTGGGAAAGATTACCCTAAACTATTTTTTTGTACTGGCCATTGCAGTAAGCATTCAGGATTTTCGCAAACAATAGTTGACTCCAATTTGGCAATTATGGAACAGGTTTGTTGTGCCTTTCCCTGCCATAGTAGCCAGCAATGATTTCCACTAGAAATGTGAGTGATATTTTTTCTTTCAAGTTACCCTTGCATTCTGCAAAGGCCAAGCATACTTTTTGCCTTTCTTCTCTGTCTCAACTGTCAGATGCATTTATTAGCTATAATGAATTTTGTTATGGCTTGGTGCACTCACCTTGTTCTTAGATGTTTTGTGTAAACAAAACAGAAAGACAAGTGTCTTAAAATAAGGCGAGTGCATTAAGCCATAACATATTTTCACAATAATAATTGTTAGCAATTAATATTTGGAAGATAATGGCAGAGTAAGAATTAAATAACATATTTGCAATTATTTTGGTCTCCTTTAACCTGAATTTCATCCATGCAAATTATTTCCTTCCTTAAGGAACACTCCAGTTCATTGAACAATGGTTTTTATTATCATTTAATAACACAGATTACTGAATGCCAACTAGAGTACTCTAAGTATTCCACCCTGGGTGTGGATTAAAAAGTCCAACAAATAGCAAAACCTATATGCACACAGCATTGTTTATTTTATTTTGGTTTTTCTATGCTTCCTGAACTGACTTATGGTTCCATAAGCCATTAGGATATCTTCCAAATGTTAATAAAACAAGTTGAAAGTTACTACATACATTTTTAAAAAGTAAAATCTGATTTAAAGAATGTTTATTTAATTTAAGAAATTTTTGAGACATTTTTAAACATTTCAGTAATTATATTTGTATTTGTTGCTTTGGATAGTGAGAATGGTGGCATACACATTTAATAAAAAAATAATTTTGCAGATTAATCAACTATCCCTTGACCCATATATATGGCTTTAAAGTAACTAATTCAGATCATCCGATTCAGGAATTTGTAATAAATTAAATCCTCCATAGAACTGAGTGGATTCAAGGTCCACAGTTTTATTTCGGAAAACCATCGGGGTACAAACACTATTAACAGTAACAAGAGTAACAAGAGCTGAAAAGGACCTTATAGGTCTTGTAGTCTAAACTCCTGCTCAAGCAGGACACCTTATACCAGGGGTCTTCAAACTTGACAGCTTCAAGATTTGTGGACTTCAACTCCCAGAATTCCTCCTCCCATCATGTTAACTCAGGAATTCTGGGAGTTGAAGTCTACAAGTCTTAAATTTTTCAAGTTTAAAGACCCTTGCCCTATACCATCCAGACAAGTGCCTGTCCAATCTCTTCTTAAAAGCCTCCAGTGATGGAGCACCCATAACTTCTGAAGGCAAGCTGTTCCACTGGTTATTTGTTCTCACTGTTAGGAATTTTCTCCTTAATTCCAGGTTGCTTCTCTCTCCTTGATTAGTTGCCATCCATTGTTTCTTGTCTTGCCTTTTGATGCTTTGAAAAACAGATTGTTGGGGGCAATCAGCTGACTCTGTAAACAGCTTGAAGAGGGCTGTAAAGCACTATGAAGCGGTATATAAGTCTAAGTGCTACTGCTATGGTGTCCAAAGCAGAGATTTTTCAAACATTTTCAGGCCATGAAACTTTGAGTGTGGTGGTGGTGGCTTTTTTGCCCTAATTTCTTATAGAACTTAGTTTGAAAAACCCTGGCCTACAAGATAGCTGTAAGAACATCACTCTGCAAGAAAATAGCAGAGTCCTACCTAGGCTGAAATTCTGTATGCCAGACTGGATAACCACATGACAGGCCTCCTATAGGATTCATAAAATGTTTTTTCATTTTATTTTTTTACCCAGCAGCTCTCCTCAAGCAAAACATTTCTTTCAGGGCCAACAAATCATCCTTTGGCCTTCTCATAGTTTGTGGAGCAGATGACTGATGAATTAGGCTTCAGCAGATAAAAGTTCATGCCATAATAAATTTGGGGAATGTTTAAGGTACTGCAGAAACTTCTTTGCTTTTGTTACATTTCTATAGCTACTTCACAGATTTGTTAAATAAAAAGAATGTATTCCAAAAGAAGTATTTAGCATATTAATTTTAAAAAACTACTTCCTTCCTCCCTTCTTCAAATGCAGAGGGAGTTTGTGTGATCTTCTCCTTCCCAAACTTGGGTGGGAAAAGTCTGAAAAGAAAACTCAGAGTATTGCTTCACCTAATGAAGATTTTTCAATTGAGTTATAAAACATATGAAGAATGGTTGCAGGAACTGGATGTGTCTAGTTTAATGAAAAAAAGGACTAGGAGAGATGATAGCAGCGTTCCAATATCTCAGGGGCTGCCACAAAGAAGAGGGAGTCAAGCTATTCTTCAAAGCACCTGAGGACAAGACAAGAAGCAGTGGGTGGAAATTAACCAAGGAGAGAATCAACCTAGAACTAAGAAAAATTTCCTGACAATTAGAATAATTAATCAGTGGAACAACTTGTGTCCAGAAGTTGTGAATGCTCCAACACTGGAAGTTTTTTAATAGATGTTGGATAACCATTTGCCTGAAGTGGTATAGGATTTCCTACCTAAGCAGCGGGTTGGACTAGAAGATCTCCAAGGTCCCTTCCAACTCTTTCTAGTCTATTCTATTCAAACTCTACACTTTTGAACCACAGCTCAAAAGAACAAACATCACTATGGAGGGTTTCTTTCCTGACACAGGAGAGCAACCACCAATCATTTAAAAAAATGAACCAATGGTCTGAATTGACATAAGCTTCCTGTTATTTCCATGCTCCCCCTCTTCCCTCCTCTCAGGGGGCGGGGGAGCAGTTTAGTGCTACAAATAATTGTGCATTCAGGTCTATTGTGAGGTATACAAAGTCCAAGAGCTCCAGGTTGAATATTGCTGATTTGGCAGCAGAAGAGACAGTCTCAGCTGAAACACTTGGTGTTAAATGGGCCTCTGATTCCTGCCACCACTGGGGTCTAATTTTGACTTTCCTGGATCTTGCTAGCTGGCAATTTCCCAGATAGCACATTATATTAACAAGGCTCATAAACTGTCAGAAATAACTTGTCCACTTAACTGGCTACAGTGATGCAGTTTTAGAGAGAGAAAGAGACATCCCTCCCAAGAATTAGTCCTCTTTTTAATTTTTCGTCTCCCTCCCTGTAGCTACTAAAATAATTTTGTTAGATTTCCAGATATAAAGGCTTTTACAGCTTTAATATCTCAGGAGATTCCAGCTTCTTTGGACCAGTTGCCTGTAGGATGTCATATCATACCAGACTGTGAGGGTGTCACCCTCAAAGAAGACCATATTACGCCCCCTAACAAATCACTGCCTTGTCGAGTAGTGTATCATAATTCCCCCATATGTCTTTATAAGTATCAGAGACTGTGACATTCAAAAACTATCCTTTTCCTGAGGAAATGAGTATTGATTATTTTTAAACAAGCTACTTGGGGAAAGGCGGCCATGGTAGAGACACTTCATGTTTTCCTTTTCCATTCTTTTTTTAAAAAACCTTCCAGTAGCTTTCCTATCTAATCCCAAAGCTGAAATTGTTTACCAATTTCACCATTAATTGCCTAAATGATGAGTAAAATCTTCCTTCTTCTCTACAGATGCCCATACCTGTAAATCCCTAGCTTATTCCCAGTGCTTAAATAGGAATCAATCACCATTAATACAACTCACTGAAGTAGTTGCTTGGGTTGCAAATATGTTCAGGGGATGCTCATTAAAATATACTTTCCAGAGCTCTGATATTACATTGAAAATTTGAAGGAGAAAAATTTAAGAATAATGCAAAGATGGGCGTAATAGAGAAAGATAGCTGTTGTCTTCATGCTAGAGCAGGGATTGCAATAATGAAGTGAGGTATAAAGGTATATGGCTTTTAATTAAAAAAATTACAAAACTTTGTACTAGATTCCTTATTTTTGGTCTGCAAGAAAGTGAATGTAGAGACGCCTTTCACTCTTGCAAATGTTGCCTTGAATTGAATAGAATCCAGAAATTAGAAGAAGTTACAGACTAATTTATGTTCTATCATTCCTAAACAAACCCTAGCCAGTTATTAAAGGTGATGGAAGCTTTTAATTATATTTTAATGATAATGCTATTGTAAGGCTAATGTTAATTAATAAGACAGAGAAGAGAACAAGAGAGAGAGGGAGGGAAAGAAAGAAGGAAGGAAGGGACAAAAGAATAGAAAACCCCACTTTTCCTCTAACACAGAGATACATGACTATGACCCAGAAATGGAGATCATCCCATATGTTTTCCCATCCCTAAAGAATATGAGGTGTTTTTATTTTGGTACCTGGAAAATGAATTGGATTCTCAAAAGAAAAGCATCTGATCCTTTTAATGATTCATTTTATAACATAATGATTTCAGAAGCAGTACCATGTTAATGAACATTTTAACCATCATGTTATGTTCCTTTTGCTGTTTTTCCTGGATCATGAGACCTTGCGCAGTCACTCATGTCTTAGTCATCTTTCTGTTACATTACTGCAATGCGCTCTTACATGGAGCTATCCTTGAAGAGTATTCAGAAGGTACAACAGGCACAGAACACATAGCAGTACAGAAAGTTCCCGAGGCCCCTTGGGTTTCACATGTAGCACCACTGTTATAATGAGTTGTATTAGTTGCCAGTATGATTCTGGGTTCAATTCATAGTATTGGTGATTACTCTTAAAGCTCTTTATTGCATGGGTCCAGAGTATCTGAGAAGTCATTTCACCCCAGTGGGAGTAGCCTGCCCCACTCACTTCAGTGGAATAGGCCTACTTCAAATCCCATCTGCCAAAGAATTTCAGCTTGTGGGATGCAGGAGAAGAGACTTTTCTGCTGTAGGCCCCCCACGCACACATTCCTGGTCTTCTGGAAGAGCTGACTCTGCTATCTGGCCTGGAGCACATTTCTTTGGGATGGCTGAATAGTAAAGAAGATCCCACCACCATGTTACTCATCCTTTTGGTTTTTAGCTTTCTATTTAATCCTTTTAATTATAATCGCTTTGTATTGTCTTTATATTGTAAGCCTCCCAGAGTCATTTTATCAGAGAATTGGGCAGCATTTAAATGTAATAAATAAATAAAATTTAGTAAATAAATGTGATGTCTCTAGAGATTTGGCTACAATGTTACTACTTTGATTCTCCTTTTAAAATACCCTTTCTGGTCCTTCCTTCCCTCATCAGCTTACTATCTCTTGTCAAATTCAGATACCTGAGACCAGTGGTAGTCAACCTGGTCCCTACCGCCCACTAGTGGGTGTTCCAGCTTTCATGGTGAGCAGTAGGGATTTTGTCCCCTACTTTATAAATCACCATTACTGTGGAACTGCTGGGCGGTTAGAGAAAAATTTACTACTTACAGAGATACAGAAGTGGGCGGTAGGTATAAAAAGGTTGACTACTCCTGTCTTAGACCAAGAAAGTTCCTTTCTCGCTCCTGTCAGCCTGCCCAGCTGTCATGTAACAAGTGAACAGTAGACCATAGACATTAGCAGTGCCTTGTGGCTTAGTTAGAAAAGAAGCTGCAGATGATATATAAAGGATGCCCTTGGGAGAGATCAGCAAAATGGAGATGCCTGACAAGGTAAAGTGTTTCCTAACAGGTACAGTAGGTCATGGTAAGCAATGAGCACATCTCATTTACAGATTGTTCTTCCTTCAGTAAATAAAACAAATTATTAAATCACATCATGGATGCTGTTGTGTATCTGACTGTGCTTTCTAAAGCAGATTGATCTAAGCTTTTGTTAATTTCTCTCTTCAAGTTGTATTACAATTGTGAGGCATGCATGGATCTCCAAGGAGCCCTTACAGATGCTAAGCAATCCAATTGTTTAATTTGCATGCATTCAGAGTGAGAATAATGCACTAGATTTTATTTGCTTTAATAATCACAGATAAAGAAAAAAAAGACAATACAACTACTCCCCACTCCCCCCCCAAAAAAATCAGGACGTTTTGTTATATATGATCAAATATGACTAGCTGCATCCTGCTATGATATTATGACAATTATTTTACCATCTTTAGCACCTACAATTGCATATTAACAAGAACACAATGTTGTCCCCAATTTGGGTCTGAGCCTGGTGCCGAAGCCAGACACGAGGTGCAGGTTTTCTGATTGCTTTTTATTGGAGTACTCCAAGGAAAAGGGCTCTTGGTCAAAATGCCAAGAGCCAAGATCAAAGGATTGAGTAAGTTTTATACATTTTTCACTAAAGGAGAAGGTGGGACAAAGTGAGGTAATAAGAAATATCATCTGATAAACGTTTTAGTAATAATTCTACAATTTATTCTATTGGTCTCTAACTGTCCCTATTCCTAGGTCTTGACTAATGAAATCCCTAGGAGTTATCTAATATACATTTGCTGCAGGGAATTTTTAGCTGAGGTATGCAAGTTGGCTAACTGGTATTACTTTGATCAGCTTTCCAGTTAGCCAGAATTGCTACACGATTTAAATCAGCATATCTTCTGTGGATAAGGATTCTTTGTTCTTGTCAGGCAGACTCCACAATTACAGGATTCCTGATTTACTTTGAAGTGTGTGCCATGACATGTGCCTGGCTTTATTTTAGCAGATGGCCCATCAACAACTTTAGTAGTTCCACAGGATCAGATGGAGATTGGAATCACAAACCGGAACCAATGACTTGTTTTTGTTTCTTTTGAGGGAAAAAGAATGCAATCCTTTGAAAGCATGTTTATATCAAATCTACAAGAAATTTCTTCATAATCCATTTAGCCAAGTTTTGGCTACTGATCAGTTAGAATGGGAACTTGACTTCATTCATTGCTAAAAGAAGCTGGCAGTGGGCTGATGATAACTACAGTATGCCAAATTGAATGACTGTCATGCCCCTGGTGGAGACTGACTCTGAGGAAGAGGAGGAACAGCCAACAAGGAGTTGGAGTGTGGCTCCAGAGGTGGTGGAGGAGGCTGGGGAAGGGCAGAGGCCAGCTGAGCAATCAGAAGAGAATCCAGGCCCATCCCCTATCCATCCTAGGGCATGCAGAGAGGAGAGAATCAGGGAAAAGTGAGGTCAGGAGGAGATTACCATGATCCTCCTTGTGGCTTGCAGCTGGGAGCTATGTATATAAGTTTGCAACTGCATAGTCAGAATTGCTGGAATCAAAGTTTATTGTTTTCTTTGAAAGAGGTTTGTCTTTGCTGGCATTCTTCCCATGGACTCTCTTCGGTTATCTTCCTAGAATGTATGATTGATGATCTTGGCTTGCTTCGGAACTCTCGTCAATGCGGTTTGTTTTGGTTTTCTTTTTGCCTCATTATTTACTTTTGTGACTTTAAACTGTGCCTAATAAAACAGTGAAGTTAAGTTGAAGGCATTTCCAGACTTTAATGTATGTTTTGGGTTTTGGGTTATTTTGAGAGACTACGGGTCATCACAATGACAGTGTAAATATCTGTTGAATCTTTCTAGAAACTGTTCCCTCAAGGACAGGGATGTCGAACTCACATTATCATGGCAGCATCACATGATGTATCAGGACTCTTTCTCCCTTCACTAAATTCTGTGTGAGCTGGAAGTTTGACAGCCCTGCTCTAGGATGTTCAGAAATCTCTAAAAGCAATAGCACTTAGACTTATATACTGCTTTGCAGTGCTTTACAGCCCTCTCTAAGTGTTTTACAGACTCAGCAGATTGCCCCCAACAATTTTGAGTCCTTATTTTACCTACCTCAAAAGGATGGAAGGCCGAGTCAACGTTAAGCCTGGTGAGATTTGAACTGTCAAAGTGCAGCCAACCAGCAATCAACCTGCAGTACTGCACTCTAGCCATTGCACCACCATGGTTCATAATGCATTTATTTCCCTGGAAAATCCAGAACGGTTATAAATAACTAGGAGATGGAGCAAATGTCTTTTAAAGTCTTGTTAAAGTCTTTAAAGACTTTAAAGTCTTGTTAAAGACTACAGTCTTGTTAAAGACTGTAGTTTGGATGGTGATTATTCTATGATTTAGTAATTTTAAAATAGCTGCAATATTCTACTTTTACTTATCTATATATATAAAAGTAAAATATCACTCATGCATCATCACAAAATCTCCAGAACTGTGAAGCCTACAAAACTGAAATTTGGCATGTATGTTCCTCTGGGTTTCTAGGTGCTCACTTAGAAAGGATTTTTCAAAATGACCATCAGACCATTGGTATTTCCTACATTATTATTAACATACTCTGATGCTAAAGAATTCTACTCCCCTTCCCATATGAAAAGAAATCTGTTCCAAATGCAAAACACAAGCAGAGGAGAGGAGTTTCAGCTTCAGAGCACCAAGCAGCTTTAGCACAGAACAGTTGAGCCAAGCCACGCCCAGGCTCCTTGCTGTCTCCTTGCTCACACAGCAAATACTGTTTCAGTTTCCAAACAGCTCTCAACTGACTGGACACTAGCCAGATAAATGCTGATGGATGCTGGTAGGGAGAGGCACATTTTCCCCCTTATTTTCCTCCCCAAAAACTAAGCCAGATCACATAGTTTCATAGCGAAGCACGGGTATAGAGTTAGTAGTAGAATAAATATAATGCTTTCATTTTCATGTTTGTTTTCCTCAAAATCCTTTCCTTTTAAAATACACCTCCAGAACTTGGATCCAAAGAATAAATGAAAGATAAAAATGTTGGAGCTGCTGTTTCTTCCACTGTCTCCTGAGGTGACCATGCCAAGCAATTATAACAGCCTTGAGATGCTTAGAAAAGAATACTCTCAATTCAGAACCCATCCTTCATGCAAATAGTTCACCATATGGGTTTCTGGCTTATGAGGCAGTTTGTACTCAGCAGAGAAGAGCTTGTCAAAGCTTGTCTTTGTTTAACAGAAAGATTCTGGCTTGTCCTTTCTGCTATCAGAAATAGATCTCAGCAAACAGTCTTCCCAGTCTTCAGGATATGCAGATGTTGTCTGCCCCAAATAACTGCCTAACATTTATAATCAGCTACTTGGTCTAATGCAGGTGGTTACAAGAAAGGGGCCGTTTAATGCAAGGCGTTCCTTTGGAGAACTGAGAGCAGGGGGTAGTTTTGTCGGATCTGCAGCAACACAAAGCACCAATTTTTCTTATCCTAATCCTAAAGCTGATGGGAAAAGGTGACATTCAGGGAGACATTACAATAGGAAAAGCTCAAGCTGCCGAAGGCAGTCAGATATCAAAACCAGGTGATTAAAAACGGTAACTTTCTCGGAAACCATGGATGTGAGAAGGTATTATGTATGCTTCCTTCTTGAAAAGCACTTGAGGAAAAAGTGACAGGCAGGTGCACGCCTTATGCTTCCCTGCCCTGACAGGAAGGAGGAAAAGCAACACATTCAGTACATTCTATACTCATTTTACTGCTTTTTCCTACTATCCTTTCGTCATAAGAATACAGGTTTGGTGAAACAGAGCAATGCAGGAAATACAGTTGGGCAGGAAAGGAAGAAAGTATTGAGATACCCAAATTTTCATCTTGGTTGTAATAGAATGGTAAAATTTGGGGGAGAGAAGGTTTACAGTTGGGCGACTGCATCTTTTTATATTCATAAGTTTCAGTTTGGTCGAGTGATTAAGAAACCAGGTTAGAAAGTAGAAGACCATGAGTTCTAGTCCCACCTTGGTCATGAAAGCTGGCTGGGTGACTTTGAGTCAGTCACTCTCACTCAGCCCAACTCACTTCACAGGGTTATTGTTATAAATAAAAAAGTGAAGGAAGGTGTGTTGGATATCTTTGCCAAGTTCAGTTATTTGTAAAAATAATAAAGGTAGGATATAAATATATAAGTAAATAAATATACATTTTAAAAATCACAATCTTTTTCTAGTCCGTGAGAAGGTGTGGGTTTTTTTTCCTGTAAACAATCAATTTCAAGTGTATTTTCTTTATGATAATGATTGCCACAACCTTTAGCTCATATCTTTGTATGTATCTAGATTAGGGCAAGGCATTCAGTATTTATGTTTACAAATGTGAAACTTCAGTACATTTAGTGAAAGCTCTGTTTTGAGAGTTTTTCTCTGCAGTTTTAGCCCTTTTCTTTCATGTCAGTTCAAAAGGAAATGCCTTTGGAATATATTCCAGAGAAGAAAATCTTGGGGAAAGCATTTCTCATGAATGAGTTGCTGGGTTCACATTGCTAATTTAATCAGAAAGTGGCCAAGGAGTGGACCAAGTGTCCTGTCCTTCACTGTGCTGCTATCTAGCATAAGGATTTTAAAATTTCAAAATTTAGTCCTAAAATTAGCTCCTAAGATTTAATGCCTATCATGAGGCAGTTATTCCTATTGAGTGGTTTCAATAAAGCAAGATTGCAAGGAAGACAGTGCAGTGATAGCGTTTGCCAACTTCAGCCATTTTCAGAAGTGTGTGGACTTCAACTCCCAGCAATACCTCATGACTGGTTGGGGCATTTTGGGAGTTGAAATCCACACATCTGAAAATGGATACAATGGACAAGCATTGGTGAAGTGGTAGTTAAGGTGACCAATCATCCTCCTTTAGGGAGGACAGTCCTTCTTTTGTAAGTTCTGTCCTCTCTCAAAAAGTGTCCTCCTACATGTCCTCCTTTTCGATATTCAAAGACAAGTCTGTAAATCTCCTATTTGATCAATGCCAAGCTGATCCGTTGTATGTGATGTAACGTATTTGTATTTGACATGACGATTCGTCAAGGCTCGATACAGTGCGGTGAGACGCGATTATGAGCTGCATGCGCTCTGCACAGAAGAATTGTTTTGAGAGAGTTCACTGTACGCAAGTGGTTTTGTTTACTTCTTACCAAAACATGACACAACACACACACACACGCATTAGACTCACTTCTTTCTCAGGGAATATTCAATCATACAGAGGTGAGCACAATAATTCATGTTTTATTAATTCATTGTCTATTTAATAATTTCCAAATATGCTTTACCCTTTGCATTTCATGCCATAATTCACAATCAAAGTTTTCGTAGTATGGGTTGTACAACTAAATTATTGAAAAAGTTTCATGATGCTAAATTTTCATGAGCCAGGACAAAATGCAAGGCTATTATTAAATCAGTGTTTAAAAATTACTGTGACAAAATACAGAAGACTTGGAAACAGCAGCATTTGTAACGGTTTTATCTGATGCATCCAATCATAATGAAACTTAATTGTATCCAATACTAGTAAGATATTTTAATGTTACCAAGGGCATTCAAGTAAAAATTTTAAATTTAGAATCCATTGAGGGCAGAACTGGTGAAATTTTATCAAATCATCTATACAAAGTAATAAATGAAAAAAAATTGAAATCCAAAGTTGTTGCACTGATAATACAATACAAACACAAATTTTGGTGCAGGAAGATGCAAAGGGGTGAATAATGTGTATATATAATTACAAGATTTACTCCAAAAGAAAATACTTGGAATAAGTTGTAATGCACATATTTTGTCAAATACAATCAACATGGCCATGCCAATCGATGTATAAGTAATAATAACTACAATTTATTTGTATTTTAGTCATTTTACAATTTGTGTGGCTACTTTAAAACAATTTTGTGAAGAAGCAAATGTTTAATACAAAAAGTTTTAGGATATTCAAAAGTTAGATGGCTTGCTCTAACACCTGTTATAGAATGCGTTCTACAATTATTTGAGCGTCTCTGTTCATATTTTGTAAGTTTAGACTAATGTCCTAAAATCCTGGGATCATTTTTCAATAATGAAATATCTGAGATATTCATGTATTCTATACATAATCAAGTACCTATTTTTCACAAAATGATTCAAAAGATTGAAGGTGAACACATTTCAGCTACAGAAGTTAGTCTTATTTTGAATGACTTTATCCTTCAATATAAAACTCAATTTGAAGAAAAATTCTTCCCTTAGTTATAAAAAGAAAATTGTCAGATTAGAGGAATCAGATCCGGGCATAACGGAAAAGTTCATCGAAGAAGTGTAGAATTTTTACCAAAAATGTTTTCAATATATCTAAGAATGATCTGAAACATCACAGGAAATAACAGTTTTCAATGGTGTTTTTTGACTTCATTGCAAGTATATTGGACAGATATTGAATCTTGTGTTGAGTTTTTATCTAAAGAAATGCCAGACATTAAAATAGATGACAATTGTCTCTGAAGAAATCAGAAGACTGAATGTATTTTTAAATTCTGAAAAGTTAATACAATGGGAAAATAAACATGTTGAAATTGATAAAAGATGAGTGGAAATATTCAGCCATTTCAAAAATGAACATATTCCATGTGAAAATTTATTTATTCTTGTTCAGTTTTTGTGCAGCCCTGGAAATAATGCAGCAGTTGAAAGGATTTTTTCAATTGCTAATGATTTTTGGAAAAGTGAGAAATCAAGATTGAATTTTGATACTCTAGCAGCAGCATTTCCGTAAAAGTCAATATGAAGGTTATTTTTTGTTCAGATATTCCCAATATATTATTAGAAGATGATACATTGACAAAAAATATTCATTCAATGGAAAAATACTCATTTAAATAATTAATAGGCATGTAAACATACAGTATAAAATGTTATTGTTACAAATGTTTTTTAATTATGCATTTATCATATTATAGTGTATTCTGTATCATTGTTGCAATTAATATTTTTTTTCTTTTATTTATGATATTTTTTTCTTCAATTTATTTGTGTCCTCATTGTAAAAAAGTTGGTCACTTTAGTGTAGTGGTACATGTGTTGGGAAACAGCTACAATACTTTGCTTTTCATTTTGAGTATGTTAATATAAGTCTTCAGACAATTATGTAATTTTAATGATATTTATATAATATACAAATTCTTTCAATTTCTTTCAATTTCAATTTCTTAGAGGATTGGATATAGAGAAGGAAAAAAGTGGATATTAGAGCCATGGTGGCTCAGTGGTTAAAATGTTGTTAGAACGCAATACTGCTCATACCAGGAGTTCAATTCTGATCGGCTCAAGGTTAACACAGCCTTCCATCCTTCCAAGGTCGGTAAAATGAGGACCCTGATTGTTGGGGGTAATATGCTGATTCTGTAAACCACTTAGAGAGGCTGTAAAGTACTGTGAAGGGTATATAAATCTAAGTGCTATTGCTATTATTTGACTTTTATCATTCAAAATTAAGCTTCCACTTCCTCTAATTTTGCCACTAGCCCAAATAGTGCCACCCAGACAGCTTCCAACTCCAAGCTCCATGCCTCGCCATCTTCCTCCCCAGCAAGCTCCCTTCAGTAGTTGAGGGAGGCTCCACCACACTGCTGGGCTCACTAGGCACATTCCAGGGCTGCGTCTTCACCCAGCTGGAAAGAAGTTAACAAGCAATTTCCAAAAGTGATGAGAAAAAGGAGGTATTTGAACCCAGTGTCTTTTTGAAGGCACTGACTGTGGTTTGAACAAGTTGTCTGTTTGCTCATGTCCCAGAACTCCCAGAGTCTGTTGTCTTGCAATCTCCTCACAAGGAGCAACAGTCTGGAGCATGCTGACTCCCCTCCTTCACTGGAAAAGAAATACAAAGAGCTGCTCTATGTAGCAGCTCTTCATTTTGCTTCAGTTGTCAGTAAACACTTTTAATGGCAGAGTTTCTAGTTTCTTCATGGGAAGTCCAAAATATAGCTTTCCTGAGCTTACTTCTTTTTGCCTTTCTTCCTCAGAAAAAAAAAAACAAACTTAAAGCATATGCTCTTTCAACTTTCTTTCCCATTGGATGTAGCTAGCTAGTTTTGCCTATTTATATAATGTATTTTCTGTAAATAAATCTTCTTCCTGTTGTAATTATGAAAACTTCAGTTGCCTTTCCTCAGATCAGAGTCCTTCAGTTTCCAGTAATTTCAGGGATAGTCACTATCCATGAAAATGTTTGACCTTAGGGAGAAAAAGTCTACTTCAAATTTAATTGATTTGCATTGGGTTGGCATTATTTGTTTACATAGGAATGCATATACAGTATATATGTGTTAATATTAGTATATGTTAAATTAGTGAAGGCACAATACACAAATTTCTTTCCCAATTTTTCCCAATTTTTGCTTGCTCCATATCCCTTAGCGCTATTCTCAATTTTTTGTATTGCTTTATTTAGATATAATTCTTTCTTTGCCCTTCTCTGAAACTTTATAATTCGCTGGACAATTTTTCATATTTCTTGTTTTTTGCTTTCTATCCTTCTTTGACTGTGTTTTTTTAATCTATTTATATTCTACTGTTCTTTAATTAATAACAAAAATGAGGAAAAAAGAAAACACAGGATAATAATGACAGAGATACATACATCGTCAAAGAAAAGAAATAAAACAGCACATAAAAGATCCACATAAAATCTACGCTTATAGCCAATTCACTCGTAAGTGAAAAGTTCAATCAGGTCTTCAATTCACTGAATAAATGGAGTCATACATCTTTCCAATGTTACAATATCAGTCATTTAGCTACAAATAAGGGCAGGGTGAATCCATTTATGTTGTCTAGTTGTCAAATTCCATGCCTTAGGTATATAGTTCAAAAGAATATTATCCTTTTCAATGTAGCTTTTGTTGCACAATCATATTTATATAATCCACTACTTTTTCTCCAAAATTGGTAAATATGAGACATTCTAGAAACATATTTCAAAGAAGCGTTATCCTTCTTACATCTCCAAGGGAGCAATGTTTTTGAAAGTCCTTCTCTGTAGAAATGTAATGAAGTTCAATAAATTCTAATTGTTACTAACTCTAATTGGTACATAAGACGCAATTTGAAATTCATTCAGACTTTTGCTGTAGAAGTTCAGACATGTCCCATTGCCTCAACAATACAGGAACCTCGAGTTCAGGGGTGTCAAACTCAAGGCCAAATCCGGCCCACAGGGTGCTTAAATCCAGCCCATGGGACTGGCCTGGAACTATCAAAGGACTGGCCCATGGAGTCTCTGGCAGCTAAAACGGGCCACATGGGGGGGGGGGTGTACTGCATTTTCACCCTTCATGGCCTCTTGCAGCACTCTGCTGGCCAATACTAGGCCAAAAACCAGGCCAAAAACCAGCCTGAAAACAGGCCACGCAGCCTGTTTTCAGCTGGCAGAGTGCTGCAGGAGGCATCAGTACCACCTCCACTGCCACCCCCACTGGCCCACAGAGGAGAACTAATATGGTAATCCGGCCCTCGAAGAAATCCAGTTTGACATCCCTGCCCTAGTTCTTTATTCCACTCATTTCCTAATATCTGCATATCAAATTCATGTATTAATAACAAATATTTATAAAAATTAATACTAGCTTTTTTAGTTTTAAATGATTTAACCAGTTATCGTAGTATCTCAGGTGTCTCAGAAGTTGCAGGTGAAACAATGTTGTTAACAAATGTTGTAATTGTAAATACTGGCACTGAGTAAATATTTGATGGATGAAGTTTATCTCTTGATACAAGTATGTTAAAAATTTATCTTCATTTTTTTGGGTCAAAGGCAATATCCCCATTTCATCTAATTTTTCTATGTCACCATTTTTCTCCCAATTTTAAAAGTTCAGTCTTTCCATAAACTCAATTTAAAATGGAAAAAGCATCAGTTTTTTAAATTAGACATTACATCCCATAATTTTCTAATTTATGTGGAGACTTATTACCATATACTGTATTTAGATCCATCCAACCAAAGGTGCTATGTATGTATATCATGAGTTAGAGTCCAGACTTGTTCAGGGATTCTATTTTTCAGCTGTAATCCATAAGATCTGTTTTTTTATCTTTGTTGAATAATCATATGGGATATTGGTTAAACCATATCTTATTGGACTGATTATTTGATTATTTAACTGAAGCTGTATTTTTTTCAAGAAAGAACTGATCTTCTGAGCTGCAACCAGTACCAAATCTTGTGATTGCTTGCAGAGTACATAGTCAATTTGATTTTAATGTCATCCACCTAGTGATGTCTTTGTGTAAAATCATCTTTTAGATTGTTGGAAGTAAATATTTTCTGTACACCTTGTGTTTTTTGGCAGATCTGTTTCCTGCTTCATTTCATATATGAATGACATTTTTTTTCATTATACTACTTCCAACTTCAGCATTCCAGTCTCCTATGATTAATTATCTTTTTTTTTAGTATTGCATTGACAAGATATTACAAACTCGTTGTGTCCTCAGGATGTGCCTGGCCAGGTATTGATTCTGAAGCAGCCTTGGTATATACTGCAGCTTAAAATTATGAAATACTTTTGTAGAGTTCTGATTTGGTAGTTTGTTTTCTTCCAGCATGCTTGTCTAGGCTTTTTACTCCTCCTTTTGAAGTAGCCTTAAGGAGCATTTCTCAAAACAAATAAAACATTTCTCAGTAGGGGCCAGCCATTTGAGGTCTAGATTCTCATTATATAATTATCTGTATTTTCTACAGTATCTTCTTCACCTCCTTAAACTAACTTCTTTCAATTTACTCAAATTCTCTTCTTGTCTCACTGTTTTTATATATATTATCTTACTATCTTACAATCAAGTTGCCTGCTTTTGATTATCAGTTTAGTGTTTGAACATTAACAGGAAATAAAAGCATATATAAGAATTATGTGCTTTCCTATATAGCGTATCTCTCCCCCACCAACTCAGATGGTATTTTTAGTATATGAAAACAATTTGTTTCCATAAAGAGTGTCAGGGGAAACAGATAGACAATATTTGATTTTTATTTCAGTATTTTCTCAGAAGTTAGTGACCTTGGTAACTGTGTACACTGACCTCTACATTCAAGAAAACTCTTAACATTCTATCTGTCTATATACCTATTATTTGTCTATCTCTCTCTATTAATATGTCTGTCTTTCAGATTTTCATCATTTTAAAATTATTTGTAAAATAATTGTGACCATGATCCTGCTTATACAGAATCTCAGTCTGCAGCTGCTGCCCTTCACTACTTCTGTTCACTAAAGTAGAATTGTACAGAAGAGAATCCAGCCTTCAAGGATATAAAGATCCCACATTTTACATAATTATCTATTTAATTTATTATATAAACAAGAGAACTAGTACTGGTTGTTGTTTGTTTCACACATAGGAGTTTGTTACTTTCTAAAGTTGAAGTTCTCAGTTGCACACAATTTACCTCATATTGGCACTTAGAAAGGTTAAGCTAGGTCTAATTTTTTCCCGTGTATAGGGATAGTTATAAGAGTAGGATTTCCCCACTCCCATTACATCTCTCAGGTCACATGGGCCAATCAGTCCAGTCGTAGGATCCCGCCTGGCCTTGACAGGTATCTGTTGACAAGACGGATACCTGTCATTCACCAGCTAGTAAATGTTATGACTAACTGTCTGAGGCACCACATTCCAAAGCTCTCCCCCCCCACCCCCCAATGACAACCAAGAAATGAAGCAAAAGTAAGTGTGGCTTCAGTTGAAGTTGTTTTGCAGATTGACATCTGGTTTATAAATTGCTTCAATTACAAATGACAATGACAATTGCTTCAATTCTAAGCAAAATATGCTCCCTATTTATAACAAGGGATTTTTTTTAAAAACGAATCCCCAGTACCTCATAACCTATACCTCGTAACCATGAAATCTGTTCCACTGAGGAAATGCTGCCACTATAAACAATCTTGAACTGTGGACATCTCCTCTTCAATCTCCAAAGGCTTCCAGGAACACCAAGGTTTAACAGCCTTCTTCAGTACCAAAAGGTGTGGAACTGTTCTAATCCCTACTCCTGAAGAACTAGGGTGGCAACATAAAAAGTCACTATGCTGTACTATAAATGCTTTTCTTTGCTCTTCCTGCTAACATTCCATACAGATCTTACAGGTCTTTCCCAATTTCCCTGAAATGGTACTGGCAGCCTGCTTGCCCAAATTCTATGCTGCCTTCTCATGACTATCAAGTCTCTAGAGGAGACCTGTGTGAATCTTCCTTACTCTTATTTTGCAGAGCTCCTCTACCTCTTCCAGTTTGCAGCTTTCCTCAACTCTCCTAACTGGGAACAGGGGTCTTTCTTTCATTCTTTCTCTGTTTCCTTCTCTTTTTTTTCTTTTTTTTTTAATGGCTGAACCTGCTGTATAAAAATGCTTGAGGAAAAATCAAGCCTTCTAGTTACAAAAATAAGCTTTATGGTGTATAAATTATAACAGGGTCTTGCTAAACTAGGTAGTATCATGCCATGATTGAGTTGGGTGAAGAAATTTGCATGCCATGGCCTCACATTGCTAAGTCCAGGTCAAAGGGAAGGTGTTTCCTATTCTAGACTCTTCATTTCAATCCAGGTACACATTTCTGTCTTAAGGGGATATGAAGGAGAAAGACATTGTGGATGAGTGGGGAACAGAGAGGAAGAGAAATTGTTTGGGGCATCTGAATGGAATTATTTGTTCCACTTCTCTACCCCAGACATAACTAACCAAGCCTTTCTTTCAATAAATCTGGATACTCTTAAAGCTGGGAAGATATAGATTGAATTTTGGTAGAAAGCTCTACTCCATTGCTTCTAATCATTACAGTCTCTACAAGAGGAAAAGAGGTTTCAGAAAATCTCTCAAAATGAGAAATGTTTCCATGGCAGCGTTTCTACCTTGAAGGTAATTCTGTAAAGAAAAGCTAGGGTCTTTCACTCCACCATTCCCCCCCCCCCCCCAAAGTCTCATTATCTCCTTTCTAGTGGTGCCATTTTTTCATTAAATTCTGAAAGATATCTCAAAACTTATGATATCATGTTCAAATTCATTTGAAGGTCTATGTTACTCTATTAAAATATTCATTTCCAGGGAAAAGAGAATGGATGTGTGATATATGCTAGCCCTCTTAAGCAAACTTTTTAAATCAAACTAATAACTCACACAATTAACCCAAAGGGGTTATGTTTAGGCCTAAACAGATCTGGTCTTGTCTGAGTCAAAATAACTCCTCCATCAATTTCTCCCATCATATATAAACTACTTATTGTGGAATGAATTGATTATCTTGCCTTCTAAGACTGAGACAATTCTATAGAGCAGAGATCTCAAAATTTGGCAACTTTAAGACTTGTGGAGTCCATAAGTTTTCAAGTTGCCAAGTTTGGGGACCCCTGCCAAAGAAAGATCTTGCAAAAATAGAGCGTCTCTGGGGAAAATCTGAGTAAGTGCTTCTTCCAATCTATCTGCAGTGGGGTTGACCCCAGTAATGCCACCAATCTGAGGACAGGGGCAGATTAAAAAGAAAAAGAAAGAAAATGCAAGAATCAGAGAAGATGTCAACCTTTCTTTGTTTGTTTAGAAGTTAAGGCAATTTTAAGAGAGCTAGGAGGGAATGGCCAGGCCATGCATCAGACAAACATAACTACTTTGTGCTGCCTGATTACAAACCATCCTTAATCACCTCCTCTGGGAAAGGCAACTGAGTGCCTATTGCTACACTTGAACCAATTATTACAGATAAAGAGTTTGTGTAAGGTAATGTTAAAGGAGACAATCCACACTCCAGTGGAAAATGGAAACTAATCCTGGAGATATAGAGATTTATGTAAGAATCAATTTACATATTATGTTAATGATATGGCACAAATATATTCAATGTTCTTCCACAAAAGTCCATTTTCCATTATGAAAATTGGTTCCATTCCCATCTGTTTAGTTTCTTCATTGCATCTTTTTTGCAAAGGTAGCAAGTCATAAGTGTGATAAAACCATGCTGTATTTGGCTATAGAGCAGCAACATCCATGGAGTTGAATCACAATAAAATGAAGCATTGATGTCAGTAGCTAACAATAATAAAAACAAACAGAAACTAAATTGTGGGTTTTTAGTTTTGATAAGTTTGCTATGGTATACCAAGGGGGGGCTGTTAATAACTTATTCAGTTTTGATATTGTTACAGAACATGAGAAATCTTTGAATAGGAACACCGTCTGTGTTTTTAGATCTCCTTTAAAAATGCTGAACTATTTGATTCAGTGATTAACATGATGAGAAAGAGAATCCCAGATATAGAACAAAATCATCCCCCTTTAAGCCATGTAAAAAGAATAGTAAAATATGGTAGAGAGAATACACTACAATGATGACAACTGCAACAAATTTCACATTGCTTTTTGTCTGTCTTTATTCCCCTCTTATTCTTACTTAATGATACTTTCTGAAAACAAAAAGTAAATCTGAATTTGGGAACCTTGCGACTTTTCACCTGGGAACTGATCTCTGAAATTCTAATTTCTTCATGAAAAATAACATTGTTTTCTTGTTATTTTATTCAGCAAGCCTTCATGCTCATCTTTGCCCTATTTGATGCTTAGGCATTAATACAGGTGAAATTTTCTGGGTAATTGTGTTTATATACTGTGTATATAAATAGCTATGGGCAGAGGACCTTGAAATAGAGGGTTTCTAATTTATACTCATACAGTTAGCTCCTCCTTGTCTTATTTGTAGAAGAATTTTCAGCAGGAAAACACCATGGAGCAAGGAAGAATTTTGAAAAGCATTATCTTCCCATCCTAAGAACCTACTGCTGCTGTGGCGAGAAAAAATATAAACAAAAATTGCATGTAGGTAATGCATTGTGGAATTTGACCCTCCAGAAAAACACAAATTCTGTGTTTAACATACTGAGAACCAAAAGGTCAAGAATAAATAATTGTTTACATAGAATGGCAAACAACAATTGATATAGCTGCTGCCTATTAAAATAGCTATAGTAGAATAAAATGGTACCATTCTAAAATAGGGAAATGCCACCTTACAGATGGGACATACTGTACTATGTTTAAATGAACTTCTGGGTAAAATATTATCTGAAAATAAAACTATAGCATACTTTCAAATGACTCCCAATATCGTATTGATTTCTTCTCATGGTTCTGTGGTTTGTGACTCTAGAGCTAGACACATCCTGACAATCTTACATGTACATAAGAAATTAGGATGGGGAGGGGAGATTGCACTATCAACTCACTTGGATGCTCCTTTCTGATCTTTTACATCCTAATCAGCTAAACAATTAAGTGCAGCTTACAACATTCTGTTATGAGAACTGTGTTTTGTTTCACTCTGTTCTTTTGTCCACCTTGTTCCAAATCATGCATGTCCAACTCATGGGCCACATGTGGCCCTGGACAGCTAGTAATCTAGCCCCACAAGATCCTTCTCCCAATAAAGGAAATTTATTATTTATATACATTAACTATATTATATATTTTATATGTGATCTGAAACATTTCCTCTTCTCTCAGTGCAGGTCAGGCAAGCCAGTTTGATACTCCTGTTCTAAATGATTGAGGGGTGTCCAAGTTTGGTAAGCTCTGAGGTTAACATGGAATTTTTTCTGACTTTGTTTTAAGCCAGTAAATAAAGAGCTTTTAACAGCCAAATTAAGACTGGCTCAAGACACTAGAACAGACAGGATTTTTAAAAATCAATACTTTTATTAGAAATTCTTCAATTACATCTTAAAATAAGAACAAGCAATTATTTGAAAGCAAACACAGGAGAGCACTAGAGCTATATAAATAATTATTATTTTATCAGCAGGTTATAAATCTTGAGACAAGAGACAAAGGCTGGCTATTTATTTAGAGAGCAGCAAGATTTGAAGAGTTCGTTTGCCTTGTAATTATGCCTAGCACTCCAGCATAGTCAAGAATACTTAGAGACAGGAAAGCCAAGTTCAAGATAAGAACATAGGTTGACTCAGTCTGAAAAGCAAGCCAAATGTTTGATCACAGGGCAAAGAGGAACTAATTGAAACAGGATATTAGAGGCACAGAAATATAGAAACAGGAATGTAGTTTCCAATAGAGAGAATATCTGAAATTCACTGTTATGTAGGCAGTTCCTGGCTGTGCTTAATCAAATAAGTTAATGCTGCTTTCTCTCAAAATCCTGGTCATCAGAATCAGCTGCCAACTGGGTTGAGTCGGACCCATCATTCTCAGATGACTAACAGCCTCTTGCCTTTTAAACTTCAGGCCAAGAGTTTGTTAAGATCTTTACTTCAGCCTTCAAAATAATGGAGCCAGAAGGGTCCATAAGATCTGCCAAACAATATAAAAACAACAACAGCAGAGAGGTCCTCACTACCTTTTGTAGGTTTAATTAGAGTAAACAGCACACTGTCATTCCTAGTTATTTCGATCAAAGCCATCTCTACCAAAGACATTTAGAATTAACATCTATACACTTTCAACCATTTTGAGGCCTTGCAATGAGCCATCATCAGCTTGACATGACTCCATTTTTTAAGGCATCAGAGCACTTTGTGTCTTAGCCCACAGCTACTTCTTTTGAAAGTACATCATCTGTTGCCAGTTTGGGTGAGTTTTCCAATATACCTCTTCAGTGGCCACCATCTGTTAAACATCTTAATCGTGGAAAATATGTTTGTAATTAGCCTGATATTAAAGGATCTTAGTAAAAGTTAAATTAGACAAATGGGCTACTTTGCCAGAAGCATGACATTGCATTTCATGCCTCAAAACTGATTTCATGCCAGTCCTTTGTAATATTAACATAGATAGCAGATGGATAACTAGTATATTTTCTCCACCTATGTGCACGCTCATAAAATTCAAATTGCATATACTTTAGATAAGGCAAGATTTTATAAAATTTGTATTTAAACTCTTTGAACAGTTTACAATAAAATACACCCAAAGATATAATTTCAGTAAAAAAAATGCAATAAAATCAAACAAAATGCAAAATGAAACACTATGCAAATTAAGCAATAGCAAGGTGATAATTCAAAACCTAAAACAATACAAATTAAAATACAGTTGGAAGGCATTTAAAAATCTTGGGAAATCTGATGCTTAAATATTCTAATCAGGGCATCAGTCAAGGCTCTTGGGTAGGAAATTCCAAAAATGGAGTATCACTACAAAAAAGATTTCCCCTCTGTAGAGTCCCAACCCACCTCCTTTGGTGGAAGCACCAGGAGAAAGGCCTCATTGGAAGATCTTATGGTCCAAAGTAGGTATGTATGGGAGAAAATACTTTTTCAGGTAACTTGTTCCTAAGCAATTTAATGCTTAAAAAAGCAAAATCATTGCTTTGAACTGGATATAGAAATGGATTTATAGCTAATGTGGATGAGTGAAATACTGATTTAATATATAAATAGTGGCCCATTCTAAAAAATATGTTGAGATTCTTGAAAAAGTACCGAGAAGAGCAACCAGGATAATTGGAGAACTGGAGACTAAAACATATGAAGAACGGGTACAGGAACTCAGCATGGCTAGAGAAGGACATGATAGTCGTCTTCCAATATTTGAGGGGCTTCCACAGAGAGGAAGGGGTCAAGCTATTTTCTAAAACACCAGACAAGGCCAGTCAAGGAATAATGGATGGAAACTGAACAAGAAGAGATTTAACCTAGAAATAAGGAGAAACTTTCTGACAGTGAGAACAATCAACCATTGGAACAGCTTGCCCTCGGAAGTTGTGGGAGTGTCATCACTTGAGACATTCATGAAGAGATGCCATTTGTCAGAAATGGTGTAGGATCTCCCGCTTGGGCAGGGGGTTGGACTAGATGATCTATTAGGTCCTTCCAATTTTGATTATCTGTTATCTGCCATCTAGTTGCTCTATTTTGAACTAACTAAAGTTTCTGGACCACTTCAGTTCCAGATACAATGCATTCCTTATAGTTTAGCCAGAAAATCATTAGAATTATTAAGTATTGTGAAATTGTTTCTATTCAGATAAGGTTGCAGTTGGTTTATCAGTATTTAAGTAATAGTGGTGAAAAAAAACATTCCATACCACAGAAGCTATTTGGGCCTCTAATGACAGTGGTAGATCTAGTAGCCTCTTCATCTTGCTCCTTTAGGGCAAGTACAGACCAGAGGTAGTATTCAGCAGGCTCTGACCGGTTCTGGAGAACCGGTAGAGGAAATTTTAAGTAGTTTGGAGAACTGGCAAATACCACCTCTGACTGGAGATTTTACAGTATCCTTCCCCTGCCACACCCACCATGCCACATCCACAGAACTGTTAGTAAAAAAAATTGAATCCCACCACTGGTACAGACCATTGCAGGACAGCCACCCAGATACACACAGTATCTCTATTTTGTATGTATTAAATCCTGCTTTATTGGTAATCTTTGATCCTGCCCAAGCACTGGTTCAAAACACCAACTACCTCACCTGTGTTAGATGAAAATGAGAGGTACGTCTGATGTCATTCACATGTCAATGGTATCTCTGCTCACTTGCCAAAATGACCTCTCCCAACTCTTTCATGTAGATGTTAAAAAGCACAGGGAATTAAATGGAGCCCTGAGGGACTCCTTAATGAAACAGGCTTGAAGCAGAATAGTAATCCTTCGGCACCACCTTCTGGAAACAATTATCTAAATATATACTCTATAAAACACATTTGATACCAGCCAAATTATTGACAGAACAGAACATTAAATTTGCAGATCCCTCCAAAGCTAAGAAGGTTAGCCAGGAAGCTACCAGGAAATAAAGGGAAAGCAGATTGGACTGAGAAAATGAGAAGCATTCTGGAAGGCAGCTTTAAGAATGAATGAATCGGAAAAATCTCAGGAACCAAGGATATCAAAAAGAAAATAAAACAATATTCTACTCCAATTTCTCCTAATCCTTTTGAGTACTGTAATTCTTTACTATTATAGTTTGTTTTAGACAACATTTGAATAATATCACATTTTTAAATCTATGTATATAGATAGATAAAAATCTAAGAATTGTACTGAATTTCAAATTTGCTGAAATTCTTACATAATGCAGCGTGTCCTGTATCTTCTATTAGATATAATTAAAATAATTCTTCAACTTATTCAACACAGTTTTTCAACCAATTTACCTCAAGGATTTCTTCCACCCACTTCCTCTGCACATCAGTGCTAATTTGCTATTCTTCCCAATGGCTAGCTTAAAGAGAGAGCAGAAAGATGCAAACATTTTTCTCCCTAGCGGCCCAAGGGTCAGAAGTATAGCTGGGTAGACCAGCCACTGAACACCCATCTAGGGCTGAACACCAGCTGGGAAATTGTGATAAAAGAGATGGTTCAATGAACAATTATAATTGGCTCCATTCAGAGGCCTGCTTGACAAGCTGTGCTAAAGCACAGCAGAGTCTTTGTGTGCTGGTCGGGAACTGTTGCTCTGCAGAGCTCGGTTGGTGACCTATGAAGAAATACATTTTTCCTACCATCCGCCATTAAAATGATCAGTCAGATCTAGTCATTCTGATGCATGAGTGGTGCTCCAAACTAGTAGGCATAAGACTCTTCTTGATCTTAAGATAAGCGCAAGATGCCTTTTTTGTTCTTGGGAAACCTTCTCAGTATTAAAGGGAGGTTTTTTGTTTTTTTTTTAAACCTCCTGATTCTCTAATGTTGATTTGAACATTCAAGACTCTGGTGCTGTGAACCATTGTCAGTATGGACCCCTCATGAAAGAAGCTTAATGAATATTACTTGTTTCTATCACAAAGAAATGGGTATGCCTGCAATCACACAACTAGCTGTGAGTTCTGAACTCTGTAAACACTGAACACCGAAAGAAGGATCAGCAGAATCTCTTGATTGTGAGGAATAACATTTTCCTGGTAATATATGAAGCATAACTTTATAGTCAAGCTTATGCTGTCCATCTCTCAATCATCCTTTCATTTACATCGGGGGTGGGGAATGATGGTTTTTTTTAATGACTTGTGGACTTCAACTTCCAGAAATCCTGACTGGCTCAGAAATTCGGGGAGTTGAAATCCACAAGTCATAAGAGGGACATAGTTCCCCATCTTTGGTTTATAGGAAAATCCTGTGATGGCAAATGAAGTCTGGGATAATTTCTAAAACACAAAATCCAACAAAAGTCCAAAACTGGTTCCAGTAATAATGAAGTATTGGAGGAAGAGTGCAGACTTAATACATATTAATCAGACGAAAAGTGCTAAAGGCATGACCTTGGTTGCCAAATATGCTGTGTGCTAAACTAATATAGTAATGTAATTATTTCACTCTTAGATCACTAGAAAAGAAATAATGGAGCAGGATCTTTTAAAAAATACATTCTTTTAAAATGTTTTAGACCTGTCCAGTCCATAGCCCATGAGATGCATGCAACCCTAGACAGATAGTAATGTGGTGCCATAATATATATAATAATATTAAATATGTAAAAATAATATAAAATATATTAAAAATAAAGGAATATTGTTATTTATATACATCAATTTTATTACATATTGTATGTGCAACCCAAGACAATTCCTCTTCGCTCAGTGTAGTCCAGGAAAGTCAAAAGGTTGGAGACCCATGATTTAAGCTCTAGGACTAATGGGAAAATAGGCTATCTATTCTTTGAGTGACCTCACTATGCACATAGGACTAATTTCACATAATACTGCCCATGTAGTATTAAATTTAACCATTGTGTTTCCCTCTAAAACCAGGCCTAGTGCAACAGTGTAATCAAATTTCTTCCTTCCCAGCATCTTCTTCATGTATCTGTTAACTTTCTGATCTTCACATACCCCTTTTTGCAGCTAGTTTTCCTTATTTCCCCACCCATCCCACCTTTTAGTTTTAAGTTTAATGCCATAGATCTATGGTTTCTTATAAAAACATCACTAGATCAGTATTTTTCAAATATAGCAACCTTAACATGTGTGGACTTCAGCTCCCAGTATGCAGTCTAGGGAATTCTGGAAGTTGAAGTCCACATGTCTTAAAGTTGCCAAGTTTGAAAAACACCGCCCTAGATTATGACTGCAGCTTCTACATTGGAGATTTACTATCTAGAGCAGGGAAACCTTGTTGCTGCCATGTCAAGGGACACTTATTTACATTTTGTACAATATCAATACATGGATTTTGCTGGGGGATGGGCTTGCTGACCACCAGACAAATGACAAATATGATATCAGTTACTTAATTTTCTTAGTTAAAAAAATAATTTATGGCTTTGGAACTTTTAGAGTTGAACAGTTCTGTTAACAGCTAGTTTGAAGGCAGGAATCGTGAATACTGCTACCTTCTTCAAGTTCTAGTGTAAAAAAGATGTCTCACAGAGAAGCACTCTGAATATTATATATATTTCTCTCAGGTAAACGGGATCGATATATTTATTTAAAAGGGGGCTGTGAATTCTAGTGGAACAGAAGACTAGTAATCTGAAAACATTTCTATACTTCTTGTTTGAATAGTTTTTGTGACATCCTTGGAACTCTCTGTGCTTGGTTGATTGTTTGCAAACATTTCATTACCTGTCTAGTAAGATCTTCAGCACACTGAAGATGTAGTCCAGAGCACTGAAGATATTACCTAGTGAGGTAATGAAACATCTGCAAGACAACAACCAAGCTCAAGGAACATCAAGGATGTCATAGTTCAACACTCCTGACCCATATATATTATCTTCTATTGGTGCTAAATTTTTGTTGTATTTATGAACAGAGGTCTCTTTAAAGCCACTTTCTTGTTCTCTTCTGGAATGCACGTATGGATGGATTGTTGAAACAAGAGGGAGCAGTTTGCCCTGAAAAAAAGGGTTCCCTTTTCCTTAGATTTGAGTGGCTATCTTATAACTTGTAAGAGTTGTAGGAAATGGACCATGACTTCTGCTTGTGTGGCAAGCTTTCAATGAAACAGCTACAGGCATTCCTATATACCAGAAATGGCTAACCTTTTCCACATCACGTGCCGAAAGTGCCTGCATCCATGATGCAATGTGCGTCCGGCCCATGCGCATGCATGCACAATCTCCTGTGCACCAGGTGCTTTTGTGCATGTGCGTGTGACCCCTGTGTGCACCACCCCCTGCACATGTGCGTGCACCTCCCATGCATGTGTCTCCCCTCCGCACATGCACAACTGCAACTGATGGGGGTGCACACGCATGCGCAGTGGAGTTCTTCCGGGTGACCTGTCGCTTGTCGGCAGAAATGCTCTGTGTGCCACTTCCGGCATGTGTGCCATTGCTTCACCATTACAGCTATATACCAGTTTATTAATATTTTACAAGAGCTGTGGTGGCACAGTTGTTAGAATGCAGTATTGCAGGCTAATTCTGCTGACCGTCAGCTGCCAGTAGTTCAATTCTCACTGGCTCAAGATTGACTCAGACTTCCATCCTTCCAAGGTCATTAAAGGAGGACTCAGATTGTTGGGGCAGTATGCTGACTCTGTAAACTGCTTGGAGAGGACTGTAAAGCACTGTGAAGTGGTATATAAGTCTAAGTGCTATTGCTATTTATTTCTGAATGGCAAAAATATGTTCATAAATTAAGAAAAAAAAAACCACCTCTGCAGTAGACCCACACAATTATTACAGATTGACCTGTCCTGTGCAAATTATTATTGCTAGAAATGTATCATTGTTTTAAATACAACATATGCTATTTTCTTAACAAAATAAGGGGGAGCGGGCAGGACAGCATTTGTCTTGTAGGAACAGCCCACTGCCAAACCTACTAACCACTTTGTCTGCACATCTAATATTGTCCCATTTTGTTTAAGCTGGCAGGATTCATCTACGCCTGTTATGTTGTGAAATGTATCACCGAAGAAGAGGACAGCTGTAAGTACTAAAGGTTTATTACGTGCGGGTTGAAATCATTTGTATATCACCCATCTCGCTCATCCATTCCACTCTAATATCATTCTGAATACTTTATCATGCTATAAAGGATAGGAATAAGTTACAGTGTAGAAGCTTGCCTAACATATAGGCTCCAAAAAAGGTCCAAGTGTTTGAAGCCAATGGAGAGAAGGATAACAAGCAACTTTACAAAATAATTATTTTGTTCTGAAATGAAGCTGCACAAATTCTCTCCCTCCAAACATTAGCACAGCTCGTTTTGTTTCTCACTAAGAATACAGCCTTACTAATGCTTTATCCTGTATGTAAAACTTGTAACTGGCTATGGGGTTTGTAGTGGCATTTGGAAAGTTTCATAGCAAAGAGATGAAATAGAAGAGAGTCTGCTAACATCAAAAGAGGGTGCAGTGATATATATATGGCTTTCTCTTGGTTTAACACGCCTGTAACTCCTAGCTGAATAACATGATAATCCATCAGTGGCTTTAATGTTACTTTTGATATAGGTATGGGTATTGTGAATGATGATGCAGTTCAGAATTCAGAGTTGGCAAGGTCTGTCTTGGATTTGAGTTTCTAAGGAAAGAGGCTTCCATTTAATCAATTCAGAATTTGTGATTCAATTTGATAAAAGATTCAACAATATATTACAATGTGAAAACATCAACATGTCTACAATTGTTCCTGGTTTGTTTTTTTGTTTTTTTGCTAGCCTTTTGTAAGTCACTAAAAATCTGACTTTGCTATCAATCCTAGGGCCCTGATAGTATGGGTGAGCCCAATTTGTGGTTAGTTTGAGTGTTTATGAGTATTCTCTGCTACTATCCTATGCTTTTCCTGGTTTTTTCTCCCCAATTCTGTTTGCTCTTATTATTTTTACTCTGATTTAATTATCAGTCTTCTATATATGTAAGTTTATTAATTACATAAATGATGCTCTGAAGAGGGTGTTGTCACAATGGTGTACACAATGCACTGTTATAAAGATTTAGTTTACAGTTTTTCAGCAACGGGCATGCAGTCTTAGATTCATTCATGCAATGGAGACTTAATACAATACAAGATAGTGACAGTGAAGTAGCAGAAGACAGGCATAAGGATTGCTTATTTGTTGGGGTAGGCAGAATCAAAGGGAAATGAAAGATGAAACTGAAAGAATTGAAGAATGGCAGTTTAGATGTAGGACACAAGACTAGGTAGAATGAGAGATAAAAGAAGATAAAGGTAACAAAGATTTGGGGAAAGACAAGAAAAGATGTTAAAGAAGAACAACAGAATAATTGGAAAGTCTCCTCTCCTTCTTTCCTTCTTTCTTTCCTTTCTTCCCTCTCTCCCTCCTCCCATGTTCTTTAAAGAAATCTCAGAAGAGAGAGACAAAGATAGCAAGCAACACACTTCCCAATGCTTTGACAGGTAGGGATTGTAGAAGTAATAAAACTAATGAGGAACTGACCTGTGTCAGCCGGCCTCTCACACCACTCAGCTCCCAGTCCCTTCCACATATGGAAGGAAAACTGCAACAACTATTGAGTCTCTGCAAAGCCCAAAAGACAGTTGACTCTCTCTGAAATCATTTAAAGATTAAAGTCTTGGTACTACATCCTGAATGACCTTGGAGATGTTTGAATGGAATTGCCCTTTAAAGCTGCACACAATCCTAATAGTCACCCTTCTTCCTTGGATTCCTTGAGTTTATTATGTCATCATTTTAAACTTCCATTCTACCTTTTGCACTGTACATCAGGGCCACGGTCAAACATTACAAACAGTTCAAATATTGTAGCCACACATATAGCTACATACACCAAATATAAATTAGAAGTACATTTTTCCTTAACAATTTACTTGCAGTTTTCTCATCACATCTGGGCCAACATAACAAAATATTTCTGAAGGTACATGTTATGTATAAGAGATCTAGAAACTGAAAGTTCTGTGTTGAGTTTTTTCACCATTCCAAAAATGTTCCCCTACACTTATTATCTTACTTCTCAAATTCTGCTACAACATTATTTTAAAGAGTCCTGGGTGGCATAGTGCATTGCAGGCAAACTCTGCTAACTGCCAGAAGCTTGATCCTAACTGGGTTCAAGGTTGACTCAGCCTTTCAACCTTGTAATTGGTTATATGAGGACCCAGGTTGGTGGGTCTCATATAATAATGTCCACAATGCAAATAAATAGACTTAAAATGCTATTGGGAGATGGAGTGGAGTTAAAAGAGTTGACAAGAGACCATTATTTTTCAACTCCAATCTGTGTTGAACATGATATCTACTTCTGCCATGAAGATACAAATGTTGTTGTTTTTAATATTTCAGTGACTATGTGCATAGTTTAGCATTCTGAAGTCTCTTAGATTTCACCAGGAGAAGAAAATTAAGTTCTAATTGTGGCTGGATTGGATCTCATGTTGTGGGCAAAATTATTTCCTAGTTTTCTTTCATAAAAGAAAATCCATGAAATCTGAAATCAGGATTCATGAATACCTCAAATCATTTTCTTCTCTCATAATTGATAAATACTCCAGGGTTGTTATTGAATTTATTATTCAATATAAGTACAATATAAGGTGTTTTAATGATCCAAGAATGTGCCACTTTTGAGCAGAAGATGAATTTATTTTATGCTTTGTTTTTATAGACCTTAGACAGATGCAAATTATCACTCTCTATAAGGGATATACTCCAATAAAGCATCTGATCAATAAAAAGATTTGTTTAGGTACATGTTCACTATCTCATTGGTGTCCTAAAAAGTTTATAAATAGGCCTAGTGCTTAGGATATCTTTATTTCCTTGTAATATAAACAGCTGTAGCAAGTTTCATTAGCAAGGAGAGGTAAAATTCTCTGTCAGTTTGTACACCTGGTGACTTCTCTTCATAAACATATCTAATCACATAAGTGATTTCTCTTTCTGCCTTTAGTAGTCCTTCCCCCTCCCTCCAAAACTTCCTAATTCAGCCTACAGGGACATCTTCATAATCTAATATAGGTATCTTAATACTGAGCATCAGCCAGTCAGCTGAGAGAAGGGGAAACTAAAATTAGTTGTAGTCTCTTATAATGTATTGGATCATTTTACATTCCATATCATACTTTCATTAGTAGCTGAATGAAATTATGTTTGGTTTGGATAGTATTGTAAATTAGGCAGATTCATATTCTAAATCAGTAAGGTCCCCGATGTAGTTAAAATACTCTGGCATTAAAACAGTCATTTTATTATTTTAGATAAACTGTCCAAAATGTTCTTGGGAAATATTCAGTGAAACCTGGAATTCTTGGAACAGTTGCTACATATACCAAGGCATAAAGAATATCAGTCAATGGAAGATTTTGGAGCTTCTCTAAGGGAAGTAGATGGGAAGAAATGAATTAAGATGTACAATAGAATGTATACCTAAAAATGAAACTTTTTAGAAATAAAATGTGATAGAGTTAGAGTTCTATGACACAAAGAGGAAATCTGTGTTTCCCTTATTTTTCAGTCACTGAATTTGATACCATTAACCAGTTTCATTCTGCTGTCACTGGGAATATTAGCAGTAGCAATCTAAAGCAACTAAAATGTCAACATTTATCTTTCATGATAGAATATCTAATCCACACATTATAGCTATTTTTGGAACTCTTATTAGAGCTATATTTCTTAAAATTGCACAGTAATTTTATTACTTTGAAATATTCATTTAATCAGTTTAAACTCTATGCAATTTGATTCCTCCAATACAAGCTTTATGTCAATTTCCCCAACAATTTTGGTTCTTTTTTAAAAAAATCATTAAATATTTAGTTACTTCATAAAAAGCTCTCGAGAGTCATCAATAAAACACCATCCTGCTGGCATTTGTAGATTACACGAAATTAAAAGAAGAGATTTTCTGTTTCTAAGACTGCTTTCTCTTTTACCACTACTGTGCCCTATTAAAAAAGGAATGGTGTAAACATAGTGAATTTTAAAAGATAAAGCCTTATTACCATATCTAAAATAGCTCTTCCCTGTTGTATGTTCCTCACATCATTGTACTTCAATATCTGTAACCCCTATCAAGAATTGCAAAAGACTACTTTTTGTGTGCAAATTGTTGGTTTTTTTTACTCCTAATGACTGTCTGGACTAGCCTCTGCAATTTTCTTGGCCAGAAGAAATTTACAAATCACTTTTTTGGGAAGTGATTTACCCTTGCCTACTTCTTAGGACTGAGAGAGAGTGGCTCGCCCAAGGTTACCCAGTTGACTTTGTGGCTATGATAGGATGATTTCCGGTTTTCTAAGCTGGTGGCTTTATCACCACATTTTGATGATAAATATATATGGAGATGAAGACATGGTGGAGGCCTGTATGAAGAATTTCAAAAGAGCTTTTCCTGATTCCACTTTAGGATAAATGCAGTTTCCTAAATAGAATTATTTAGATAAAGAGCATTATTTTTAAACAATTTAGTACAGAGCTTTTGTTGTGTAATATCTTTTTTGGTGTCACTTATTTTCCACATTTCTTTCTCTTATTCTGTTTATAGAGCAACACAAGAAACTGATTAATATCACGTTAATGTTAGCAAGTATGATCTATATTGTAATAATAGCTATTCTCTATAAACCTGATTTTTTTAAGGAATATCTAGCTTTGCACATCGTCTTAGAAGTAAATTTCACAAAGTTCAGTAAGCCTTTCTTTCAGATTAATGTATATATAACTACCATCTTCTGAAAATACATAGAATAGCATTTCTTCTAAGAAAATTTACAGAATCAGACTACAAACTACAATCCTAAAATTACAGTCATTTTACTCTGTAGAATTACATTATTTTAACCCTTTTCCACAAAGCATTAACTATGTTATGTTATGTCATGTAATTACTGTTACATTCATATTTATAATATGGCCAAGCACATTATCATTTATATTAGTAATTTCTATCTGAAGATATTGTCGATAAACACCAGTATCCCTAAAAGGGGGTGAGGCAGCTACTTGTTGCTTCATAAAGATTGATGTTGCACACAGTAATTTTGGGGTATATTAAGGATACTTTGCAATCTGGTTAGACTGTCACTTTATTTTGCATGCTTTCAATCTGTAGTTATGAGTAGTTATGAGCATTTTAATTCTTATTGCTAATTTTATACACAAATGTAGAAGTTTCAATTACTTCAGATTATTGGAGATTAAAAATATTACAATTTTCTCTGTCAGCATTATAATTTGACATACAATTGGTATTTCATCAAATTTTAAATTGCCATTTAAATTCCCAAGCAATCTCTCTGCTCAGTGCAGGAATCCAGATAAAGCCTTTACAACTAATAAGTATCCATTTATTGTCTGAACACATGCAGCAAAAGACAGCCCATCAGTTCCCTTGATATGGCTTCAGTGTTGAACTGTTCTTACAGTTGATCCTTTAAAGGTTGATCCTTTAAAGGTTCCTTCAGAAAGTAATCAGTATTGAAAATCCAAGTCAGACATCTATTCATCTAGCTAGCTAGAGAGAAATTCAAAAATTGCTCACATATGAATAGGTTTCTCAAAAATTTAGCAAGCCTTTAATAAAAAACGTGAGAAAAATCAATTAACTGAACAATCTTAAACATACATAATACAGAAGCTGAAAATAAACAGTTGTGAAATAGTCACTTTTTGAAGGCATGCTTAACTCTGAGAAGGAACATACTACCAGAAAATCCAGAAATATTATGATAATGAGAGAATCTTGGACCGAAGACGAATCCTTTCAATCAGAAAGTGTGTTAGCAATGACATCTGTTTGCAGCCAGCATAGAAAGAGCCATTATGTATAGGATAATGAGGGCATAGCCCAGTACAAATATAACCACACATACAGTACAAAATGATGAAAAACATATCACTCCATCATCCTCCAGTAGTTCAGACAACTATAATTCTGTTAAGTCAGCCCCTAGATATTCATAAAGATAAACTTCAAATCTAGACTGCCTCTTTAATCGAAGTTCAGGATCAATTAAGGGCCGTAAACTAAGGAGAAAACACACACTAGGGCAACCTACAATAGGCCAATAGGCTAAGAGCAAATTCCACATTCAGATGCCCTGATATGTTTCCTAACTGGGTAATGCAATGTTTTCAAGCAAACAACCAAACTCAAAGAGCAACAAGGACTCCACAGTTCAACTCTGAATTACATATATTCTAGTGGAATAAAGTTTATTTTGACAAGTAGTTGAGCAGGAAGCAAATATCCATGCAGCAAAGCTGACTGGAATTGTCTTATGGAGTCTTAAAAAAACTGTTCTTCAGAAAATATGGGACAGGTTTGAGTATGAAAAAAAATCAAAAACAATTAGCTTGGATGCTGGATGAGAGTAGAAATCAAACATTGCAAAAGATAAAAATGTGTGCGGAATCAGCTATTTATACATTTTGAGCTTTCAATTTAACATAGTTGCTAAAAAGTTAAATAATACATAAAAGCACTGAATCAAGAACTGTTGAAATTGACAATCAGTATTCTCAGAATATTTCAAATTCTCAAATCAGTGCAAGTATCTGTCAGATTTATCACAATCATCTGATAACATTTACTTAAATATTCCTATCATTTTTTTAAAATTGGCATATCCTCCTTGGATATGTCACAAAAAAACCCTATAGATGTCATCTGAAAAAAAATTGATCCCACCCACCTGGACAATATTTATCCAGTTTTGTACCTTCCCATTTGATAAGTTATGGGACAGAAATAACATTGTTTGTACTTGTTCTCTGGTAAAAGTAGGATGGGGTAGTACACCATCCTTGCTCTTGTTGACCTCTCAGTGGCCTTTGATACCATCAACCATGATATGTTTTTAGTTGGTTACATGGTTTAGGGCTGGGCACTGCTGTCTTGCTCTGGTTTGTTCCTTTCTCCAAAGCCAATCCCAATCAATGTTGATAGAGATTGAGAAATCCAGCTCACAGCCATTCCTTTGTGGCACACCACAGGGCTTGGTACTCTTTCCACTCCTTTTTAACATCTACAGCTGGATGAGATCACCAGGAGTTGAAGCATCATCAGCATGTTGATGATACCCAACCCTATATCTCCAACCCACATGATGCTGTCACTGCTCTCTCATGGTGCTTGGAGACTGTGGGGATCAAGATGGAAGACAACAGGCTTCGACTGAACCCTGAAAAGACCAGAGGGCTGAGGCACAAGGAGCTTCAAGATCTGGACCTACCACAGATAGAACTGGTGTACAACTTGGAGGTTCTCCTGGACTCACAACTCCTTCATGAAGAACAGGTGGCAGTTGTGACAAGGAGAATCTTTTCACAATTTCACCTTGTGTGCCAGTTGCAACCTTTCCTGATCAGGAATCTCTGCATTCAGTCATTCAAGGCCTGGCCATCTCATTCCTGGGTTGTTGCAATGCACTCTACATGGGGTTGCCTGTGAAGAGTATTTAGTAGCTATAACTGGTATAGAATGTAGTGACAGAGGCAGTTTTTTGGGGGGCAAATGTCAGCCCAAGGTACAGTTATCTGATTTGTTTTTCAAGGGCCATGAACTTAAGAACTTCTTAACAACTTCCAGGCAGCAAAAAAGGCTGAAAATGAGCATATTTCTCAAAGAAAGAGCTTGCTCGAGTGGCTTCAGACCCAGGAACGTTGAAAGAGAAATGAGTAATTTGGCATGAGATGATGTTCTGAGAAAAGTTATTCCTTCAGGCATAACTATGCATTGCACAGTAATGTTGTGAATCTCAGAGATTGTGTACGTACAAATGGCATTTAACCCCAGACCTTTGTGCTCATGGTTTTATATGACTTGAACTATAGGGGCAGAACTAACGTTGCACTAGATATATGTGGGCAATTGGCTCAAGATACTGTCTTTAATGAAAAGTTGACATGGGAAGCTGCTTTTCTCAGAAAATTAAACTCAAAGGAGATAACTGTGGCTTAAACTCTCCCATTTCAGCCATTTTCCATAGTTTCCTTCAGCTCATTTTCTTTATTTTAAAAACAAAGTATACTGAATTATTCAGCTATGCATTAAAATATATCCTGTTTGTTTAGCAGAGATGCAGTGAACAAATCAGCTACTTATGGATGATGACATCAGTACAGTGTACAACAATGATGTGGATTATCTGTGTTTAACAAACTTCCTAACAATGAACAAAAAATTAGAAATGTTTATGGAGTTAGTGACAGTTTTTCCATTGCTCTCTGAATTGTATCCGGCCCAGATTGAAGTATCATAAGGATTTTAACAGCTTGGGCCTTGTAGAGGCATAACAAAATCATTATAATGTTATCACAAATAGAAGCAGATACTCACATGGAAGTTGACTCCCTGTATCTGCAAGTAATCTAAACTGAAAGGATAGCTACTAAGGCTGGTTTAAATTTTAGCAACTAATTAGGCTGAAGACAAAAGGCTGAGGTGACATTTTATAAGTGCAATTAATTTAAAGATTAATTTCCTTGGGTGCTAAAATCTTATTTAAAACATTTACCAGGAAAGAAAATTAGGATGTTACTATCAAGATTCATGGAATGCTTTTGGGAATCCATTCCTATTATCAGTAAAAAAAAAAAAAAAAAAAGGTTCGGCTCAAGATGGGAATTTCAATTCATTTTAGTGGATTATAAATGGCTTTGAGTGGAAGGATTTTGCATTTCTTTTGTTTGAAGTTATTAATTGCAACTATTTTGAACAAAAGGTCTGCATTTATATGTGAACAAGCACGACATGAAAATAAAATTGGCTATGGATTGCTGCCTTCCCAAGTAATGAAGCTGATGTTAAGGAAATTGCTAGGACAATAATTGTGTAATGAAAAACAATTAATAAATGGAATTGCACTCTAAAACTGGTTCTGTCGATGGGTTTCCTATATATTAATTTATCTGCTCTTCAACTTGGTACAACTTGCTTCCAGAAGTTGTGAATGCTCCAACACTAGAAGTTTTAAAAAAGATGTTGGATAACCATTTGTCTGAAGTGGTGTAGGGTTTCCTGCCTAAGCAGGGGGTTGGACTAGAAGACCTCCAAGGTCCCTTCCAACTCTATTATTCTATTCTATTCTTTCCACAACATTTATCTGCCCTCTTCTTTTCCAAACAATAGTTACTATCTCCTCAAGGAACTTTGATATAACTATAGATAAAGATATAGATACAGGGAGTGACAAAACTTTAAAGGAAATAATGTTTATATTTAATATCATATTATTGTCCTAAGATTCTGATTAATTCAGTACTGTTTAATAACAATAACAATTTAATATTTTACCCAATCATAGTATAATAAATGGATTGGCATCATCTGAATTTTATTGATTTTCTATTAATCTTTCATATAGCCTTATTATATAGGGCTATATATGTGTTTTTAAAAGATTGAATTTTGATATGAATCTGGTGTAGTTGAACTGACAGCTACAAATAAGATAAGCCACTAGAATCCTTTCTGGAAGAATATACATCACAACCAACACTGGGAAAACAATAATTGTATATTCTGCCAATCTCTGAATAAAAATCTTGAAAGTAGTAATTGTGGAAACTGGGAGACTCATTTTTAACCTACCTTCAATTCTGCTGCTATTCCTCATATACTCTAGTTTCTTGAACTGGTTCAGTTGGAATTGTAACTAAAGCAAACCATGGTTTGAAATGATCAGAATTTATGGAGCGGTTAGGAGCATCCTAAAATATATGTTTTGGAGTAGGGTTGCATCTATCCACTGCATGTTGCTTTATTTCTCACACTTTTCATCCACTAGCACTTTGACTACTTAACAGGCTAATACTGTTTAGAAAATAGTAAAGTAGTATCCAGTGAACCATTAATTTTTTAAAAAAAAATACATTTCCTATTAAAGAAAATCACATCTCTATTTTCTCAAACTCTCACCTGAGTTTTGGCCTGCTAAAATTTACAGCTGAATACCCGGTGATGGGCGGAAGATTGGCCTACTGGCTCCCTGGAGCAAACCAGAGTATGTATTTCTTTATCATTATGAATGTTTTGCTTCAAGTGTCCTTTGAAATGGTTTGTGGGAACTCTTACAAGGTTTTTCTTTCATTCTTCTTTTTATTTCTTTTTCTGTTTTTTTTTTTTTTTTGTGGCATGAGTTCACTTCTGAGATGCTTTCCTATGACCCTTCAAGTTCTTCACATGCATCATAAAACATTCTTCTTCAGAGTGCTTTGAAAGAATTTGGGTTTTGTTGTTTTAGGAACTTTGCGTGTAGTTATGTTTATATGACTGAATTAATAAATGAGTGAATGAATGAATGCATATTCAAAAAAAGCATGTGATAAAATGAATGGCTTGAATTATGGAATGTTTTGCACTGTTTTGCTGCTAAATAAATAAGACAGAAATGTTATAGAAGTAAACAAAAGAATGAGAATAAGTTAAATGCTTAGTGAATGGTCCAACATTGAGCAAGAAAAAAAATTAGGACATTCAATGTCCTCTTGGGTGTTTAATAAATGTATGCATGCATGAATGAATGTATTAGGAACTTTTTTATGATATTAGAAGGATGTTGATCATAAATATATGTTGAAAACAAATGGTGCTATATGTCTGGCTAAATGAATATTAGATAAATTATGTCTTGTAATGAGGATTTAGATCTGAAAATTAATGTTTCAAGACCAAGGTAGTTGTGTGCAATAGGAAAAATGAAATGAATTATTGTAACTTATTCATAAATCAAAACAAGTAGATATTTTCAGACCTTCATAGACTGTTACTAAAGATGGGAAGGCAGATGGAGATATTTAAGATATGCAAATACTGGGGGGAAAATAGTTCGATATATGGCATCAGTTATGGGAATGAACATTTGTTAAAAGTAAATGCTTTCAGCCCACTTTTTAAAATTAAAGTAGGAATTGGATAAGTAAGGTCAATACAGTAGGAGTAGGATATTCAGAAAGTGTATGTGACAGGACAAGAAGAGATAGGACAAGAATGAGTGGGAGCTGAATGAATATAGGTTGAATACAGGGGTCGATTTCTATCGGTTCTGTCCACCTCTGTAGAACCGGTAGCTCTGAAGAGCAGCAGACATAGAACCAGTTCTATGCCTGCTGATGTGTTGTCCACCCACCCACCCAGGCTCTTACCTGATTTTTATTTCCTGATTTTCCAGCTTCAGCTGCTGAACGAGGCACAGCTACAGTTAAAAAAAACAAGAAAAGAGGGCTGTTTCAAAGGCTACTTCTGGGCAGGCAGCTTGCTAATGACATGCTAATGATGATTTATGACAATTTACAGGCAGGCAGCTCATGGCAGGCAGGGAAGCTCATAAATCCCAAACTGGTAGTTAACCCTTTCCCTGGTTGAATATGAAAATAAGTAATCAGTATGAACAAAGTACTTTGCAGAAAATAAATGAAGATTAAATTGTAAAATAAATATAAAGAGAACAGTTAATGGACTGAGGAAAAGAAGAAGACTGAGAACATCATGTTTCTTCCAACATATAAATAACAAGAAAAAAATCAAAACAGTCAGTGCACTAAAGAGAGAAGGTGGCTAAGTTACAGGCAGCATAGAGAAAGAAGAGCTGTTTGACTCATTCTTTCCATCAGTCTTCATGCAAAAAGAAACAATAGTCCAACCTACCAAAAACATAACTGTAAAAGACAGACTAGAAAGAAAAGTTAAAATAAGCAAAAAAAAATGGTAAGAGAATACCTATCTGAGCTTGATAAATATAAATCACCGGGACCTGATGGATTACATCCCAGAGTTCTAAAGGAGCTGGCAGATGTCATCTCGGAACCATTGTACCACATCTTCCAAAAATCCTGAAGCACTGAGGTACTAACAGAGGACTGGAAAAGAGCTGATATAGTTCCCATCTTCAAAAAAGGGAAAAAACCAGATTCAAGAAACTACAGACCAATCAGCCTAACAACAATACCCAGGAAGATATTGGAAAAGATAAGGAAAAAAAAACAGATCTGCCAACATCTAGAAATGAGTAAAGTAACAACTAGAAGTCAGCATGGGTTTGTTAAAATCAGATCATGCCAATCCAATCTTATTTCATTCTTCATCATAGTGACTAAATTAGTAGACCAGTAAAATATTGTGGATATAATATACTTAGACTTCAGCAAAGCATTTAACAAAGTAACAACCAACTTCTTGGTGAGCTAGAAAAAAGTGGGATAGATAGCATCACCATTAGATGGATTCATAACTGGCTGACAAGCTGTACTCAACAAGTAGTCCTTAATGGTGCTACATCTACATGGAGGGGAGTAAGCAGTGGGGTACCACAAGATTCTGTCCTAGGCCTAGTAAATTTCAATATGTTCATAAATGACTTAGATGAGGGAATAGAAGGGGACGTTACCAAATTTAGAGATGATACTAAACTGGCAGGAATAGCCAACACCCTAGATATAGGGTCAGGATCCAGATGGATCTTGTCAGACTTGAACACTAGGCCCTATCTAACAAAATTAAATTCAATGTAGGGAAAAGTAAAGTCTTACACTTAGGCAAGAAGACCATAAGTCTTCTTCTTATAGAAGACTTATGAAGTCTTCTTGAAGTCATGAAGAAGACTTCACCCAGACCATAGACTGGGTGAAACCAGGTTTAATAGTAGTAACTGTGAAGTGTAAATATGAGCCAACAGTGTGCAGCGGCAGCCAAACAAGCCAATGCAATCCTAAATTGCATTAATAGAGGGATACAATCAAGAACAGGAGAGGTAGTAATATCACTCTATAAAGCCTTAGTAAGACCACGCCTAGAGTACTGCATCCAGTTTTGGTCACCACGCTATAAAAAAGATGTTCAGACTCTAGAAAGAGTGCAGAGAAGAGCAATCAAGATAATCAGGGGACTCGAGGCTAAAACATATGATGAACGGTTGTAAGAACTTGGCATGGCTAGTCTAGTGAAGAGAAGGACCAGGGAAGACATGAGAGCAGTCTTCCAATATTTGAGGGGATGCCACAGAGAGGAGGGAGTCAAGCTATTATCAACCAATGAAACAGCTTACTTTCAGCAGTTGTGAGAGCTTCATCACTGGAAGCTTTCAAGAGACTGGACTGCCATCTGTCAAAAATGGTGGAGGGTCTGCTGGACGAGGGTTGGACTAGATGACTTACAAGGTCCCTTCCAACTCTGTTAATCTGTATCTATATCTGAATAGCAGCCCTTTCAAACTGTGCCTGGAAGGATCTCTATTGCATTTTGAATATGTACCAGAAGTAGTTTGGTAAAGCAGTAATAATGGTGGACAACTTTTTCTAAAACAGCCAATCTGTTTCCTCTGAAATCTGAAAGTTTAAGAGAATATTTGGTACTTTTGCAAAGATTTCTTTTGAATAAGACTTAGTCTAAGCTCTCTCCAAATCCCATATGTATCCCAAGGCATAGCTTACACCCATGAACAATTTCATAGAAAATCTTCAGGGGGTTCCATCCAGCCAAGTTCATAAGAAAAGAATTGCCTGAAGGTAGAACATCTGGACATAATTGTTGTTGACTCATACTTGCTTTAACCTTTGAGAATATTGGAGTTTTCCTCAATTTGTACCAGTTTTCTCCCTATATTTCTCTTCTAATAAAATTGTCTACAGCAATCTCCATTAACAACTTATTTCATTAGAGAGTTATTTCATTGCTTGGGTTGGCTTTAAATGGCACTGATTGGGCATGGCCTACCTTTTTTTTTCCTTCTTTTTTTTCTTCTCAACTTATTTGAAGCATTCATTCAATTTGAAAATCCTTCAGGGACAGTTTTAGAATGCTCCATATGTAAAATGGAACATTATTATGAAAATGATTCTGAAAACACCCTGGTTCAACTGAAATTTGATTTCAGAGAGAGAAAATATAAATTATATTTCTCAGTGTCCTCTCTGAATTGTATACATAAAATATAGGTTCTTTTGAGTGCTCTGAATGTCTACATTGTTCCCTGCTTGCTGTCCCTTCAGGTTTTATGAGTAAGAGACTAAAAACCTAATAGGTGTTGTTTGTGAGCAGGTGAATATCAGACCTCTCTGAAGTCTTGGTCTATAGTATCTTGAATATACTGCATCTATTAAGTAAACCCAAAGAATATGTAATAGAATCTAGTCAAACATGCATCTTGGACATTAGAAAATCTTATTTCAGAAAATGTAACAAATACCAGTTGTAATAATATAGGATCCTACGAATACAGACAGTCAAGAAGAAGAAGGTTCAGGAACAGTAGGAGTGACTTGAAGCAAACCATTGAGCGCATAATAGCAAATAATTCCAATAAGACAGCCTCTCTTAACTTGTATGATTATTATTTTTTAATTAAATTTCTACCCTGCCCACTTTACCAGCTGATTATGGAATTATTTTATAACACAAATATAGAAAGCCAACTTTCAGAATGGCCCACTCAAGGACTGTATTGCCAAGACTGATATAGATAGTCCTCAGTTAATGATTGCTCTATTTTATAACCTTTTGTTGTTACAACTATGATGAAAAAGTAATTTTACAAGCAGTCCTCAAACCTATGACTGTTGCAGTGTCCCCACAGTCAGGAGATCATAATTTGGGTATTTTACAAGCAGAGCATGCATGCGTGCCAGATGTGGTATTCAGCAGGTTCTGACCAGTTCTGGAGAACTGGTAGAGGAAATTTTGAGTAGTTTGGAGAACCAGCAAATACCACCTCTGACTGGAGATTTTACAGTATCCTTCCCTTGCCACACCCACCAAGCCACGCCCACAGAACTGGTAGTAAAAAAATTTGAATCCCACCACTGGTGCATGCGCACACACACATACAATTGTTGTAGCATCCCACAGTCACATGCTTTCTGTTCAAAAGAATGGAGTGCTAGGAACAGCTAAGATGCTGCCCAGAACCTTCAATCCTTCAAACTGCCAGGTAGAGGACCCAAGAATGAGGAAGACACATACCACCCATAGGAGTGAGGTGGAGATTTATTTATATTGCATGTGTAAAGTATATCCAGAAAGGACTTTTCTAAAATCATAAAATTTATATGCTTTCAAAATTCATGAATTAAAAGCAAAAGCTTGTCACTTGCCTGGGTACAATAGCTGGCTGGATATTAACAGGGGATTAGCCAACAGTATTTCACAAATATGAAGTGTCACAAAAAGGATGGCCTCTGCATATACACATTTGACAGGATGAAATTCCAATAATGGAAGAAATCTTGTTTCCACTTAAAGCTCAAGAACTCTACTTGACATATGCTGATCATTTTACCATTGTAACTCATTGCAATGACTCAGAAAAATTACTTCATTCATTCATCTCTCTCTCTGTAATTTTGCCGATTTTTAATCATGCAGCCTAAGAAAAAGAAGCAAGAATTCACAGCATCTCACTCTTCCACTCTGTTCATTTCCTAATTCTGCATATCATACTAAATATGAACAGCTCCTTTCCCCCAAACTCCTTTCAGCTGCTGGCATATGTTTGCTTTTTTTCCACACCACTGCTTTCTTCTATTTCATATTCCATTTCACAAGTCAGATCTTACCTGGCTACTACTGTAACCTATTTGTTAATAGTCCTTACAGATACCTTTCACCAGTAATATTGCCTCACTTTCTCCTTCCCTTTAGCATTCCAGTACATTCTGTACATAATTACTGACTTACTAGTCACTAGTGTAATGCTGATTTGCTACATGCTAAAGACTTTTTTGGACTTTCTACCCCAACATCTGGTTTTTTGAGGTGCATTGGAATCAGCTAGATTGTAATAAGTACTGGATGAAATTTCTGAACAAGAAAAACAGAAATTCAAAAGTGAACACAGGTACATAAGGAAAACAACAACCCTCATGTCAGTCTAATACTTTATATATTTTTGGAAATAAGTCCCACAATTTGATTTGTTCATGGATAAGTTGGTTGGAACTGCATTAGTTCCAGATTTTCTGTATTAATTAAAACTTTGTGTTCATTTTGTTCTGTTTTTTTCACTGTCAGTTTTGTTCAAGAGCAAAACAAGAATACTGATGCAGACATACATGGGTATAATTTGATTATGTGCTACTGTCTGCTTGGATTTTTACATCTGAACATCCCAACAGTTGATGTTGGTGTGTCCCTCATCTTCCTTGGGCTTCCTTAAAAAAGGGGAAAAGATAGGAAGAATGGGTATGGCCAAATAATACAGTTTTGCACTATATAAATAGTCCAAAATAGACAAGTAAATTATCTTTAACTCTCTGTTCTTTCTATGTGCATTTTTATTTTGGGAAATGGTTCATGCCACCAGGTTTTATGAGACAATGAAATTCTGAATGTTATAAAGGGATAGCAATGCATGTATGAACAAGCAAATGATGTAGGTATCTCTTTCTCTCAAATTTTAGATATTAAAATGTTGGAGAAATGATTTTGGTCTTGTGTTCCAAAACTATATGTAAAGAGTGATGCTTAGGTCTCTGTTTATTTTTCACTAGGGATATTTGCATTTCTTTACATTTTGTATATGAAGAGAAGAGGGAATGAAAACAGGCTCAAGTAGGCTCTTGTTACTTTATATTTATCTATTCTACATTTAACTAGCATTGTTCAGTTTGTCACCAGACTGGAACTAGTTCAGAGCTAAGAGAGATCTCCAAAGAAAAAAGAACTAACCATGAACATTTTCCTGTTGATGCAGATACAAATACATTGTATTTATCCAAACATTCTACAGAGAAATTAGGTGAAATTACATTCTGTCGCAGTCTGTAAAGTTATAAGTTGTGTTGGAATGCTGACTTATGTGGTTATTCCCATAATGATCTTTCCTATAAACATGAGTTTATAAATATTTAAGTCTTTTAAGTATGGTACAGAGGTGGATATTTAGGACATGTTCTTAATGTTTTCTTCACATGGACATCAAAGAAAGATCATCGGGTACCACACTCTGGGTTACATTATATTTCAATGTCCATGTCTATCAGCCAATTGCAGAAAGTTTGTGGATCTGGAATGCTGACTGTAACATAGAGTATGCCATGTGATCTGTGGCCTTAATGCATTTCACTGCAGTGAAATCTATATCAGTATGTCACCTGGTCATATTTGCTGGAGGCAGCTTCTTTGAGGAACATATAACATATAAAACTTATGTCTGAACTGGATAGGTGGATTCTGTATTGACCAGGCAAGCTTGATATTACCTAGTACTGCATAGTAAAGGATTGTAAAGTCATTTATTTATTGTGTTACTCGGGCTCAATCAATGTCGACATCTCTGAGAGCATGAGTCACTGGCATCAAGATATCCTAGAATCACACATCATGAACCAATATTTTCTGGGGAAACACAACTCTTTTAAATAAATATTGAAACTGCTATTACTTCATCAACTAAATGTCCACTGACAAACAGCAACTTTGACTTGTAAGGATTTAAACTGATGATGTTTAATCCCATCTAGATCATAGACTCCAGGTACCAGTTCAAGACTCCCATAGTACTTCTGGCTTGGTCCCGAGTACCAATGTATAGCTAGATGTTATTGTCCTGTTCCAGACCAAGCACACACAAATACATAAAGAAGGAGCTTGCTCGCTTTACTAAATGCATACACTTGCAATTAGAGAAAAGTCCCCCCCCCCAAGTTCAACAAGTTTGGCTTACAGAGTTCCAAAATCAAACCAGTTAGCAGAAGAGTTATCAACTATAGCAATAGCACTTAGACTCATGTATCACTTCACACTGCTTTACAGCCCACTCTAAGTGGTTTACAGAGTCAGTACATTGTCCCCAACAATCTGGGTCCTCATTTTACCAATCTCGGAAGGATGGAAGGCTCAGTCAACCTTGAGCTAATGAGAATCGAACTGCCAAACTGATGGCAGTAGCAATCAGCAGAAGTAGCTTGCAGTGCTGCATTCTAACTGCTGTGCCGCCATGGCTCTTAGTCTGAGGGTTATAACTTGTAGTTTCATGGAAGGATTCACCCAGAGGGAGCATTCACCTTTTTAGTGCTAGTGGCATAATCCTACCATAATTGATTATCTTATTGTATCATGCTGTATCATATAATTATATAATAATGTTCAGTGAAATGTTGACAGTATCCTGCATCCAAACATTCATGTCCTGCCTGGTACCCCTAAGGAAACAGGAAACTTACAGAAAGGAGCCTTCAAAACACAGCAAGTGCCTTGTTGACTTCCTTAGGCGCCACAAACTCAAAGGAATCCCAAATTACCATGTAGGACATTGTCTCATTTACCACTGTAGAATTTATCCAGTCCTGAGTGAATGTGGACAATTTTAGCCACTAAGAAAACTGGTAAACCACTTGGAGTGCCTATAAGAGCCTAGTCTTGCTCACCTTTCCCAAATAGAGTTGCTGGTGGAATCTGCAGATGCACTAAGGGGAAGGAAGAATTGGTGCTTTATCACTGTTATTGCCACTATGTAGCTTCAACCTCCACTTTTATTTTTTTCTACCATTGTTGCTTTTTTGCTTTCTTATTTATTTGTTTGTTGGTTTAAAAGATGCTTTTGGAATCTTTTCAGTCAGCTCTAGACATGACTTTTTGTTGAACAAAAAATTGTATTTTTGGTATAACAGATGTAATAATATAATGTGAAAAGTCCACTCTAATTCAGCCATTACAATCAGAATGTTTCCTTTTGCTTTAAAACTAAGTGAAAAAAATTGCAGTGGCTACATTTCTTTAATGAAATCATCAATACAGGAACTGGTAATGTGAATACATCCTTTTCTCCACCTGAAAGATAAAAAAATTCTTTTAAAATAACCCATTGTAAAGTATACAAAAGCCACAAGGGCCCTGTAATAGAATATACAGCTTGATATTTGTTTGAGTCTTTTAGAGATATAATTTAGTGAAACACATTGATAGATACACTCTAAATAAGTTCTCTGAGGTCTTTTATTTTCTTACATTTGGGGGGTTATCTCTTCAGTTCCAGTTTGATTTCCATCATTCTCACTATTTATCTGAAGTAGCTGGCACAGATTCAGGATTGTAAGAAATTAATTCTGTGTATCTGAGAGAATATATACATATTTTAGGATGGGTGGCTTAATAAGCATTTCTCTAAAAATGCATATTGCTTTAATAGTCATTACAACAAATGAAATATATTTGCAATCAAACAATATTTTTGGCATTTAGTCATGCTGGTCACATGACCACAGAGACATCTTCAGACAGCGCTGGCACTTCAGCTTTATAACAGAGATGAACATTGCCCCCTACAGCTGGAAACGACTAGCACATATGTACGAATGGAACCTTTACCTTTACTTATGGAATGGATGTTTCATCCCCTAGCCAGAAAGCAGCTAATCCTTCACTCCAACTTAGTATGGGATTTTTCCAGATGGAAGGCTACAGAATCCTAGAGCTACACACTAATTGCTTTTCCCCTGGATCCTACAAATGGAATTGCAATAGATTTCTCTCACAATGATTGATGTAGTGCTCAGTATGAATATCTATTGGGTGTGCTCTGTCTACCCCTGTAAAGGAAGGGAGAGGACAAATCCTTTTCTTCCTACCTCCCTAATATCATTGTAGGCTTTACATCACAGTGGCTGGTGGGGTTTTTTTTGTTTGTTTGTTTTTTGTCTAAAAGTGGACAGGTAGATTTTTTTTTTTTAAATGCCCTGCTGCCCTTTTTCCATTCCCTCTTGCTGTTCTGGGATTACAAGATGAGCACTGTAGGGAAAAAAATCACAATTCAACCCAGCAATTTCTTTGTTGTTACAAGACACAGAGGCTTCCTGCTGTTCTCATTCAAGAGGTTCAGAGAAACAACAGCAGCTCTGAAATAGCTATTCTTTTCCCTCCTCTCTTGTCCAAAAAAATCTGGCCTTGAAAGTCACTAGAGATTAGGTTGCTATTCAAATTTCTTCCTTTCATTGTTTGGGAAGCATTTGCACACGTGGGGTGGGAGAGACTGCCACCCATGCCTTTCTCCATTTTGTGCACACCAAATACATCCTTGAAAAGCATTTGAATAAGAGGCTTCATAAAGTGCAGCTGTAACACAAGCAAAGCACCTGTCTTTGAATCATTGAAGCAGTTATGTCTTTTTCAGACTCATGTGGCTGTTTCAAAGCTGTTCACAACTATTTCTGCAAGTACCCTGTTTCCCCAAAAATAAGATCCAACTGGAAAATAAGCCCTAGTATGATTTTTTAGGATGCTTGTAATATAAGCCCTACCACCAAAATAAGTTAAGATTGTCAGCCCCAGTTAAGGGTCAACCAGTCAGACACATTTAATACCATAAGACCTAACTGGAAAATAAACCCTAACACATCTTTTGGAACAAAAATTAATATAAGACACGGTCTTATTTTTAGGGAAACACAGGTATATATGCGTTGACATACACAGTCCCTTTGTCACATAAGTATGCAGAAACATCTGGAAGAAGCCTCTGAAGTAACTGTGCAAGCCTGGAAAAATGTGTGGCTGCTTTAGTAATCCAAGCAGAGGTTGAATTTCTTACATGTTTCAAAGTACCATTTTGAAAGGTTGTTCACATCCCTCCTAAGAATTACAGGCAGACATTGGTTAACAACTGATCTGTGATGACTATTCAGACTTAGGGCCACACTGAAAAAGTAGCTTTATGTCTGGTCCTTACAAGCATTGCAGTGTCCCACAATCATGCGATTATGAGCTTTACAACCAGCTAGTGATGGCACAAAGGCAACACAGTCACATAAGTAAGAAAAGTCTCTTTAATATCTCCAACTTTGCCTCAAATGTCCAGTTACCTTCAGCTGGAGAAAAAACTCTCCCAAAACAGTCCTTAAGTGAAGGAAATTCAGTCCAAAAACAAAGTATATAAACTGTAAATAAAAATCGACACAAACCATGCTGCAGAAATTAACTGGACAGGGCAGGATAAGGAATTACAGACTTCAAACGCCAACAAAACACACAGAGTTGGGAAGATGCCAGGAACCCAGATAAGCCTCAATAATAAAAGATAACTCATGTTTTGCTTCCAGAAAGTTGCTATGCGTAGCTTTCCTTTTTAAACACTGTGTTTCCAGCTGCAGCTAATGAAGGGAATCAGGGACCTTTCCTCCTCCATAAGCCATACAACTCACGTTGCTACCTTCTCCGTTCTTCCCTGCATGCCCAAGGATGAAGAGGGGGTGGGCATGGATCTTCTTCTGAATTCCCTCTTCCTTGCTCTACTTCTTCCCTGCTCTGCTTAGCCAGACTGTGCCCTTCCCCAGTTTCTTCCAGAGCCAACGGAGCCACACTCCTACTCCCTGTCAGCTGCTCAGCCTCCCCTTCAGAATCAGATTCCGACAGGAGCATGACACAACTTTTAACATTCAATGGAAAGCTGGCAGTATGTTGTAAGCCAAGATCATGTGATGTGCTTAATGTCTGTAGGTGATTCACTTAATGACAGTAATGGAACTGATGTCATAAGGTGAGGTCACATGATGTTTCACTTAATGTACATGTCACCTAGTGGCAGAATGTTAGTCCCCACTATGGTTATTAAGTGAGGACTACTTATATTAGCTCTAAATGTTTTAAATCTAATGCCTTGCTTGCATAATTCTATTTCTCTGGAATTTCAGATACATTTTTTTGAATCAAGTTATAAAATAAAATTGTATAGTTAATTGCTAGCCAAGTGTAAAATTTAATGTGACTGCTAAGCATCAAAGATGCTTCAAATCATATAGATGCTTTAGTAAGCTGCTAAATTAATACAAGCATAATTTAGAATGGGGATAGTAATAGTATTTTTGTTGTTGTTATAGCAATAACACTAGCACTTAGACTTATATACCGCTTCACAGTGCTTTAAAGCCCTCTTTAAGTGGTTTGCAGTGTCAGCATATTGCTCCCAACAATCTGGGTCCTCATTTTACTGATCTTGGAAGGATGGAAGGCTGAGTCAACTTTGAGCCTGGTGGGAATTTAACTGCCAAACTTGCTGGCAGCCAGCAGTCAGCGGAAGTAGTCTGCAGTATTGCGTCTAACCACTGCACTGCCATAGCTCTTATGCTGCCCAACTCACTGTAACTCTGGGTAGTTAAAGGACATAAAACTGCTTATGTGATACCCAGAAGTGCTAATGTCTATTGAGCACTTTCTTTGACACTACTAGATCCCTACACATGGTTTACACACACACACACACACACATACACCTTTTAAACATTCTTGTAATTTTCATACGGAAAAGCAAACTGTTAGTTTTTAGTATCATCTTTATTTGCAAGATTTTTTTATTTTATTTTATTTGAAAATTTTTAAGGGATGGATGGCTATATCCCAATTATTTGCTTAGAAATATGTTCACCAGACTAGGAAAAGAAGAAAGGTAAGCTGAGGTAATTTAGAGTATCCTCTGCAGAAAAGGTGATGCTACTGACAAGTAGCATCATCCTAAATCAGACCTTTGTTTATATTGCCATGGCTGCCATCTGTGCACATGTGTCCTGAAAGCAGCCATTTTGTGAGAGATCACTCACGTTTTCAAAGTTCCAAACAAGCTCACCAGCTCAGGACTATGCTTGAGAATGCTTCATAAATGGATAGCCTTCAAAAATCTTCGCAAAGTGTTTTCTGCCCGGTTGCTGGGTGGGCTCTGAAGAATCTCTGGAGTGAATGTAGGTAAGTGCAGGGGCTTGGGGAGAATGAAAAACAGGTATCCTGGAAGTTCGGGAAGGCTGGAAATGGGTCCATTTCCAATCTTCCCGAACTTCCAGGATACCTGTTTTTTACCCTCCTCAAGCCCCTGCACTTAAGCCCATGTAACACTGAACCAACGGATGCAAAGAGGATGAAAAACGGACAAAAAACCTTGCCATCCGTTCGAAAACGCGATGTACTCACTGCCTCTGTTTTACTTCCTCTCTATCCGTCCAGAATCCGTTTATTGACGTTTCATCCGCTCCAAAAGTTTTGGGCTGCCTAAAACTTTTGCGCGGAAAATGTAGCCAGTTCGTCTGTTCTGCATCCGTTACGCATCCGTTATGCATCCGCTGTATCCGCTTGGCATCCACTGCACATCTGCGCAACTCGCATCCGCCCAGACGCAGGGAGGAAGCGGAACAGACGCGGAATGGATGCAGAACGGATGCAGAACGGATGCAGCACGGAAACAAAGCGTTTAAAGCAGATGTTCGCAGAGGGGACCTATCTCGGTTATTAAGGATGTCTAGAGGATGCAAAGGGACACCTATACTGCCTATAAAAAGGGGGAGCAACTCATCTGCATCTCACTTTCAGACCAGCAGCCCAGCGGTGCAGACCTCTGCAGCCTTCATTTGACTCTTCCTCTTCCACAGCATCTAGTCATGTCCACCGTGGATCGTACCACAGTCCTTTTGGCAGCCACCATACTTCTGCAACAGTACAAAGCCATCTACAGGCTCTGTGAACTCTACTATGGGAAGAAAAAGAGGCGGCCAAGAAGCATCTAAGTCCGAAAATGGATCGGGAGAAGAGCAGAGTACGGACTGTACAACCAGCTGATGGTGGAGCTCAGGAACTAAGACACTCGGGCATTCCAGAACTTCATCAGGATGCCTCCAGCCATGTTTGACGAAGTTGTGGAGCGGCCGACACCCAGGTTGACCAAGGCAAACACCAACTTCCGGCCCAGCCTGGAACCTGGGGTCAAGGTGGCACTCACTCTGCGCCACCTGGCCTCAGGGACCACCTACAAAAGCATGCAGTACGGCTGGAGGGTGCCACACAACACCATCAGCATTGTGGTCAGAGAAGTGGTGCAGGCCATCATCGAAGAATACAAGGAGGAGCTCCTCCAGTGCCCCTCCACTGAAGAAGGATGGAAGAAAGTTGCAGAGCAGTGGTATCAGAGGTGGAACTTCCCACACACCATTGGAGCCATCGATGGCAAGCATGTGGCCTGCAAAGCTCCAGCCAAGTAGTATTTCAACTACAAGGGCTTCTTCAGCATCGTCCTCTTCGCCATGGTCGATGCTGACTACAAATTCATGTACATCGATGCTTCAGGCTACGGCTCATCTTCAGATGCCCAGGTATACACCGCCAGTCATCTCAAGGAGGGGCTGGAAGGCAACCTCATTGTGGGCTTCCCAGATCCAGACCCTCTGCCCAACGACACGCAAGATGTGCCCTACTTCATTGTGGGGGATGACGCCTTCTCCCTCAGAACCTACCTCATGAAGCCCTACACCTCCAGACTCCTCACCCGTGAAGAGAGGATCTTCAACTACAGGCTGTCCAGGGCAAGACGGGTGGTGGAGAACGCCTTTGGCATCCTGGCCAACAAGTTCCAGGTACTTCTCACCACCATGCAGCATCGCCCAGAGACCGTGAGGAGGATCATGGAAGCTTGCTGCATCCTGCACAATCTC